>JAGFNQ010005203.1:32718-287092 GCA_024364735.1 Boesenbergia rotunda | reverse complement strand
ATTATGCTGTGGTGTATATGGCGGAGTCCATTGAGACAATATCCCTTGTCCTAAGATAATCTTGAAACTCTTGACTTAAGTATTCACCACCCCGATCGGATCTAAGTATCTTAATACTTTTGCCAAGCTGTTTCTCTACTTCACTTCTGAACTCTTTGAATTTCTCAAAAGCTTCAGATTTGTTTCATTAAGAACACATACCCAATCATGAGTGATATCGATAAAGGTAAATGAAGTAGCTATAGCCTCCTTGTGCAAGAGTTGACATTGGTCCACATACATCAGTATGTATTAGACCAAGCAATTCTCCCACTGGTTTACCTTTTTCGGAAAAGGGTAATTTGGTCATCTTGCCTTTTAAGCATGATTCGCATGTATCAAATGAACCGGGTTCAAATGATTCCAGAATTCCACATCGGTGTAATTTGGTCATGCGTTTCTTACTTACATGGCCAAGACGACAATGCCACATATAGGAGTCTATTTGATTATCTATTCGAGCACGTTTGTTGCTAACTTCGATATTGAAAACGTCACCGGATAAATCTAACGTGTAGATACCATTGCATAAAGTTCCGGTCCCATAAAGAACACCATTTAAAGTTATGTAACAGCAATTGTTACTAAAAGTTAAATGATAACCCTTTTCATTCAAGCATGAAATAGATACAATGTTCTTTATTAACGAAGGAACAAAATAACAATTATCCAATTCTATGACAAATCCAGTAGGGAGCTTTAGCAAATATGTTCCGATGGCAACAGCAGCAATCTTTGCTCTATTTCCAACTCGCAAATTCACTTCTCCATTGACGAGTCTTCTTCTATTCCTTAGCCCCTGTATGTCATTACATATATGTGAGCTACACCAAGTATCAAGTACCCAGGTGTGCGAGGAAATAGAGTGACATTTAATAACGAAGATACCTGAAGAGGATGGGGCATCGGATGCCTTCTTCTTCAAGGACTCAAGATAAACCTTGCAGTTTCTTCGCCAGTGGCCCTCCTTGCCGCAATGATGGCAAGTGCCTTTTGGTGCCTTTTAAGTCTTTTTGGCCTTTTTCTTCCTTCCCTTATTTTGTTCTTTGGGCTTCCTCTTAGAGCCTTTCTTTGAGGAACCAACTAACAGTACCGTCTTTTGATTCTGCTTTATAGAAGGCTCTACAGTCTTCAGCAGGTTAAGCAACTCAGGAATGGTAGTCTCCAGTTTGTTCATCCGATAGTTCATCACAAACTATGAGTATCTCTTGGGCAAACAATGCAGAATTAAGTCAATACTTAGTTCGTGATCCATTGCAAATCCGTGTGTGCCTAGTCGCTCAATGTACTCCAACATCTTCAACACAAACTATGAAATAGAAGTGCCTTCCTGCATCTTAGAGGTGAAGAGGAGTCTGGAGACCTCAAACCTTTCGGATCTCGCCTGCTCGTCAAACAGCTCATGAAGATGGAAGACGATGGTATGAGCATCCATATGCTCATGCTGCTTTTGTAGCTCAGGTATCATAGCGGCCAGTATGATGCAACTCGCAAGTTTAGAATCGACCACATGTTTCTGATAGGCCACTAACTGGTCTGGAGTTGCATCTTCAGGAGGATGGTTGGGAAGTTGTTCTTCAAGGACATAACCAAGCTTTTCTGCCTTGAGGACTATCCTCAGGTTTCGAAGCCAGTCCATGAAGTTTGTCCTAGTCAGCTTATTGGTGTCCAAAACGGAATGCAAATTCAGAGAAGACATGATCAGGTGATTATCCTAGAAATACAAATTGAGGTTATATGATGAGAATGATAAAGAATGCATCAATATACATTAATTAAATCCTGTTTATTTTTTGAATTGAATAACCCTTTTTTTTATCAATTCGGGAGATCATAGGAACATCTCCAAATAGGTTGATATCCAACCATAGATAAGAACAACCATGGCTAGAGTCCATCAAGTTATTCTTAGCTATGAAGGTAGGTAATTATACCGATTACATATTATACATATGTAACTATCACATTATGTTATCAACTAATTGAATGTTTGCATAAATCATTGGATTGTTAACTCATTAACAAGTATGCAACAATATACATAGCACCCAACTGCACCTCTCTTTACATCGACCTTGGCTGTGGCACAACAAATCGATGCTACAAGCTTAAGGCTGACCCATTAATCAAGAAATAGTTTTAATATGGTTGGAGCTCATTCAACCGTTTAGTCAGGCTTGGATGTGTCCAACAACCAAAACTAAGGATTGACCTCTGACTCCAACTATATTAATCATAAACTAATTCCATGGTTTGAACATGTTGAGGTTCAAGCCGGGCATGGATGTGTCCATCAACCCAAACGAGAAACAAAACTCCGGTTCTAACCATATTAATGGAAGGTGTTGGCCTTAATATTTTGTAAGGGGTTTTGGGTCTCATCCTTTTCTTTTATGCACATTCATGACATATAATTATGTCATGTTCTAACGATTTTCTTAATAAAGTATATATGTGACTTAATTTATCAAGTCTCATTAATTGAATTAGGAACCGGATTTTCTAATTCTAATTTCATACTTTATTCAAGGAATTATTTTGGGAAATAATTTCCTGAATTATCATAATCAATTTCGGAAATAATATGTTTAAGACTTTAATTTCTCTAAATCAAATCTTATTAAATTAAGAGACATATTTTCTTAATTCAACCACATATTATTTTCATGAAAATCTTATTTAAGGAAATATACTCTATAGGAAACAATTTTCCTAATTAATTTTGGAGACAATAATATGTAAGAGCATCATCTCATAAATCAAATAAGGAAATTATCGTTTGAAAATCACCTCAAAAATTTCCAAGATTTGATCACATATTTTATTTATGGAAAATTAATATCAATAACTTAATTTGGATGACTCCCCGAGGCTCAATCCAAATTAAACATTTGACAATTTAAATTCAATTTAGGAAATTTAATTATAACAACTAACTTTAAATTGGACGGCTCCCCGAGACTCAATCCAAAATAAAAAATTTTGTAAATAATTTAATTTCCAATTATAAATTTAAATGCCAATTAATATTCCCATAATTTGTCTAGACTTTCTTGAAAGAAAGTGCCCAAAATTGCGAGCTTTCCATAAATGGAAAGTTTCCGAAAATAAAAGATTTTCAAAATAATTGTAAGTTTTTGGTACAAAGAAAACTTACGTTTTTCCAAAATTAAAAAATTTCCAAAATAGGAAATTTCCAAAATTAGAAAGTTACCAAAATGGAAAGTTTTCACAATTATCATAAAATTTCAGAAACAGAGATATTTCAAAAGTTTGCGAAATTTCATGAGGATTTCCAAACTTTGAAATTCCTAAATCGAAAATTTACCATAATTGGAAAGTTTTCATAATTGAAAATTTTCCAAAATTGAGATCATGATAAAGCTTTCCAGAAAACAATTACATGATTATGTCAAACACAAACCTTGCTCTGATACCACTGTTAGGTCCGGATGCATGTTGACATGGATGCGGGTTCGTAATTTTAAAATTAATTACATGCAGCGGAAGGTTTAGCATAAATAATTTCTCTAAATCATTTAACCACACATCTAAGCATGCAATTTTATCTTGTGTAGACATGATCATATATTTAAAATTTTTGCAGAAACGTAAACTAATTTACATATTACCTCGTGTAACTCGAAGGAAGGGACGAGATCCAACCATAAGCGTCCCATGGAAGCTACGCCTCTATTCGCGTCCACGCCGAGTATCTTCGGGATGACTTCGCAAAGCTACAAGTTTCGTGTTCTTGAGAACTACTAGATTCTCCGAGAACGCGACGAGAAAAACCAAGAGAGAAGTCAGAAGACTAACCACAAAAGGATGGCTAGCTGGTGCTCCTTCTTGGGGCTGGTTGGCGCACGGCAAAAAGGGGAGAAGAGAAGGAGAGAAAGAGAGGGAGAGAGCCTATGCCTTCATCTCTATAATTATCACACACCCAAGCCTTACCTTGGGTCCTTTATATAGTAGCCTCTCAACCATCAAGCCTCTCAAATATGGAATAACTTATTCCATCATGCCAAGTTTGATTTTATATCATGGTTAAAATCATATTTTAATTCATGATAAAAATCTTCTCTCCTATGGAATAAATTTCCTTATCATGATAAATCAATCCATGATTGATTTTATAAAATAAACCAATCCATGGTTCATTTTAATTTCCATGAAAAATAAACCAAACCTTGGTTTATTATATAAAAATTTATATCATCCATAATTTTATAAAACAAACCACACTTGGTTTATTTTATAAATTGAACCAAAAACTTGGTTCTCTCTCTTTGTTGTGGCCGGGCAAGCAAAGAGGATGGAGGCCCTCTTTGGCCGGCCCATCCAAGCGAAGCCCCAATGAATTAAACTTATTTAATTCATTTATTAAGTCTTCAAAAGACTTAGCCATTTTACGCTTCCGATGCGTCTCTGAAAAATACAAATTCGACTTATCGTTTGGCTCAACCAAACTTAATCTCTCTTGATTGGAAAATCCAATTTTCAACTCGTTTTAAATCCCTCGGATTACTCGTAGTGCATGTGACTAAATAGGATTTCGGTTTATGTTGGCCGTCTATAATTAATCAATTATAGAACGATCATGAGTGTCACCGAGTAGTACATCATGATCCCCAATTAATCGAAAGATTAACGGTTGACCTCAGAAACAATTCTGAAACCCTTCAGAAGCTATAATGAATCGTGTCCCATTCCCTTTACCATCTTATACCCACTTGGTTCAGGATATGGTCTATGTGTGTCAGTCCCCACTAGGCTGACTACGTCACACCTAGCCCAAGTAACATTTTCTCGTCCTACGGATTCTAATTACTCTCATGTATTTAAGAGATTCATACTCTGAACATGTCATGCTCTGGCCAGAGGCTTCGAGTAATAATCCGACGATAGGCCTCGGGTATACATCTCCTCGCAAGGAGTGGTGAATCCTCTGTAGGCTGTTCAAACATCTTCGAGCACTTCGGCTTATACCCAATCATCCTGGGTCCACACGTCGTTGGAGATGCTTGCTTAAGATGTCAAAGTATAAGTCTCCATGACCAAGATGACTTGAACACCGCAAGTCAAAGGAACATCGCACTTATGCTGCAGTAAGAACTTCACCGACATATCTATATGTAGATTACCATATGAAGTTTTACAGCCAGTCACTCCAATGAACTAGTTCCCTTAACTAGCATTCATGTTTATCTCCAGACATCTCCATGTCACTAGCCAATGAGAATCAGCTGATTAGAGAATAACCCATGCTAGTCTCAACAGAATTGATAGTGTTCGTATTTATCAATTCATCGACTAGGGACAATTTCAATACTTCACAATTGCATATGTAGAGATAATCACTAGTTGTGAATTCATCACAAATTCTCTCATGCTGTGAATTATATTGCGGACATTCAGTAAATGAGCTTAAGATCTTAATCAAATAATCATGTATACTCAAATAGCGAATATTCATTTATTAAAATAAATGATTACAATCATAAGACGATTGCCTTAGGACACTTCTCTCATATCACTAACAATAAGGGCTAATCGAGTTTCGGATAGGGGTTTGCGGATCCAGAGGCACGTGGAGGGTGCCCCAACGTCCAAGGTTCCCCCAGGTGCACTATAAAAGGGGATCGACCCCCAAGGCTTCGGAACACAACTCTCGAACGCCTCAACGCTCTTCGCTCAAGTACTCCACTCCGAAAACTCCCAATCTCAAGATTCTAGCTCCGACGATGACCCTTCGATCCGAAGCACGATCCACACCGGGCGTTAGTAACGAAGAGTAAACTTGTTCTTTTTACTGCACTATTATTGTTCAAATCTTTGTAAAACTTTGCGTATTATAGAATTGCCTGCAGTAAACGGTCAAGGACCGTGGGCCATGGAGTAGGAGCCGACCGCGACTCCGAACCAAGTAAAAATCCTTACGTTCTGTGTGTTTGTTTTAATTTTCGCTGTGTATTCTATTAACTTCTAATCCGAAACGTTTTCATGATCTTCACCCCCCCTCTATCGTGTTTTCTTGATCCAACATAGATGAGATCTATCTCTCCCATATAACGGGAGTGATATCTATGGGCCCCTTGATCCAGTAGGACTGCTAAAATGAATGACCATGCTCAAATGACTCAATATGAGATATTGAGCTCATTTATTTGATTGAGTCTGCTCGTGGATCAAGAAATATAGAGATTGATCAGTCTATGCCTCATTGGTCAATCTAGATATCGAGGATAAAAGGACAAGGTCATACATTGCCATAGTCACGGAGGTTAAGTCGGATCTCGACTTTCTTGTTACTTGGGTAGCCATGATGCATTGCTAGATGTCGCTCATTGCTTATGTGTCTAAAGTGATTTAGACACATTGCCAATGTTACAAGAACCTATTGGGTCACACATGAAGGACACGATGCTTCGGAGATTAATTGATCTTAGTTTGACTAAGATTTGATCCAAATTGGATTGATTGAGTTAGACTCAAGTGAATCCAATTGGATTATGGGATTGAGGTCTAATTTGAGTTAGACTCAACCACATTTGGATGAGATATTAATTAATTAAAATGTTTAATAAATTAATAATAGAGGAGGATGAAAAGATTCTCTTCATTGAATGGAGAGTAGTTGAAGGGTCACATGAGAAGATGTCCTCTTTATTGGCTTTAATAAAGGGAAGCTAAAGGGACAAAAAACTCTTCATATTCATGAGATGAGTATAAAAGAGTTTTCTTGCCATTTTGGAGGAAGCTATGTCTTTTCCCTCTTTAGTCGAAACCCTACTTGGGGTTCTTGGTGTCTCTGCAAACTACCTCAAGTTGCTAGCACAACAAAGGTAGTTCTTCTTCGATATTGAGAGATTGTGTTCATGTGGATACGCATAGAGGCACGGACGCTTGAACGTGCAAGAGATCCGACATACCTTAAACGAGCGGGATAAACGAAAGGACACGCATCAAAGGTATATCTATAAGATAAGCAGCTGTAGATCGACTTTGTACTAGTTTTCTTTCGCATGGATCGCTCGAAAGATCTTGTTTCCGCTACATTTTTTTGTTTATGTCGCCGGGAGATCCCTACAGGGGCAACTTTAGTGATAGAGGTATGCCATTCAACCCGGACAACCTTAAGCACTCTTTCCCCTTGGGCATTGCATCCTCATAAGGATAGAGCTAATCCCTGCTTAATGGGTGCCCTCTAGTCCCGTGTTAGGAGATGATTTGTGTAATTTAGGATTATATGACTGAAACAACCTGAGTGATACAAGTATGTTGTGCTAAATCGGGCATCTTAAGTTACCTTTCTTATCTAATGACACTAGATAACTAACAGGGGAAACACTTTGACTTGCTTAGTGAAAATCCTCTAGTCCTGTGTTAGGAGATGACTTCCATAATTTAGGATTGTATGACCGGGCAGCCTGAGTGACACAGGTATGTCATGCTAAACTGGACATCCTAAGTTACCTTGCCTATCTAGTATCACTGGATATCTAACGGGAGAGACTCATTCATGTTGGTAATCTAGTTAGGCTATCTATGATCCCAAACCATTGAGGCCAAGACCTTACAACCCATAGAGTCTCGAGGACAATCACATAAAAACCTAAACCTTAGGGCATACCCCTCTCATAGTCTTTTATCCTCTGTGAGCCGACACTCTCTCTCTCTCTTTCCTTCTCTCTCTCTTTAGAGCAAGTCCTTGTACAATCTACACTCGATCAACCTAGCTAGTTCAATTTTGCAACCTCCCTAGTGGTTGTCAATCCTCAATCCCTGTGGATTTGATATTTTATTACTTGGCGACATTTCCATATACTTGCGGATTGCTATCACATGATTGTGGTCATTTGGATGGTTCTGAGGTTTTTGGTGCTTAAAGTTTGGTGGGTTAATGTTGAAGCAATCTAAGGTCCAGAGTGACAATGTATTTTGATGTTTGGGCAAAGGGTTTAAGTTAGGTTTTCCCTTGTATACTAATATGGGTATGTAAGTGTGCAGGTTGTACAGGTTTACACATATTGACTTGGCTGGACGGCTTGGTATGGTGAAGAGTTGCATGGAGACAAGATGAAGGCTTGTGTGCACCCGAGGGACCTGATATAGCAGGGATGATGAGCCGAGGGGCCCGGACTTCGAGACGTATGTAAAGGATGGCGTGGAGACAAGTTGGAGGCTTGTATGCATCCGAGGGATGAGGGCTGAAGATGAAGAGGGCACGAAGGCAATAGTCAAGGCTGCTGGTGAAGAGTCATCTAAGGCAAGGGACAAGAGCCGAAGGAAGATGACTCCAAGGGCAAGCTGAGAAGTGGACTTCAAAGGGCACACGTGAAGGGTGGCATAGAGTCAGGTCGACGACTTGTGTGCACATCAGAGGGACAATAGCCGGTGGAAGAGGACTTCAAGGAGCAAGCCAAGGGAGAATGCTTGAAGGCACATGTCGACGAGGGTTAAGAGAGTGAGGAAGAGTGTTTGTAGAGGCTGGGCAGTCGACTGGTGTTATAACAGTTGACTGCCAGCGCAAACAGAAACTCATAGTAGGTTCTGGACCCTGGGCCAGTCGACTGCCATTTTGGCAGTCGACTGGTAGCGGCTAGTGAGTAGGCAGAATTCGAACGTTGGGGTTGTTAATGGTCGAATTTGGCTGGCACCAGTCGACTGCCCTGGGGGCAGTCGACTGGTAGCGAGAAATCAGCCCCGAGTCCTATTTAAAGAGGACTTCGTGGTGGCTGAGTTTCTTGACGAAACTCGCTTGGGTAAAGCGTGTTAGTAGTCTTTTGTGCCCAGATAGTGTCCGAGATATTGTGGCGAGGTTTCTCCACCCACAAGGAGTGACGAGGGCTAGCCGGAGGTTATCCGGGGAGTGATCCACCGACAAATTCTTGGATTAGTCACCCGGCCGGGGTGGATACCAAGTATATCTTCCGTGTTAGCATTGGTTAGTGTTTGCTTATTGTTTTTATTGTATATTCCGCTGTGCAACTAACCGTGTAGGAAGGAAAGGGGTTCGAAAATCACTATTTAGCCCCCTTTAGCGGATACAAACGAACCTACAGTTAACATTGAAATGAGATTTTTAGTCAGTAGATTCTTCCAATGATGTCTTTCATGTATCACATAATCATCAGAGAATGAAGATAACCCTTTTCTCTCAAACTCTAGTTCAGTTTCTTCACACTGTCTTTGATTCTATTCATTTAAGTTTAGCATTGATCGATGTACACTGGGTGTTAAAGTATTTGTTGAAAATAAAATTGATTATGTTGAGGAAATTCAAGAGTTGCATAGGGTCCAAGAGATGTGTCTTTTTCCAAAATCCATGAAGTTTAAGAGAAGCATAGGGTCCAAGAGACATATCTTTTATCCTTCGATAAATAGTGTAAATCTGTTTTCTTGAATGCATGTATTATTGGAGAGAATTCTTCTGATGAAACACTGTTTCTCACTTGTTCTTGAAGCAATATAGAGCGAGTGCTCACCAACGTGCCCAACAAATTGGTATCAGAGCCAAGGATGTCTTTAAGCTTCCAGTATCCGCGTCTTACGAAGGACAACTATGATAGTTGGTCTATCCGATTAAAGGCGATACTCAGTTCCCAAGGTGTATGGGAAATGGTCAGCGATGATTTTGTCGAACTTGACAAGGATGCGGAGTTGTCCTTGACCTTGATTCAAAAGTTCGAGAAGGACAAAAAGAAGGACCAGTATGCTGTATATATCATCCACCAGTGTTTGGACGATGCGATTTTTGGGAAAATCGCAAATGCCTAAACTTCAAAGGAGGCATGGGGAATTCTTGAAAATTCTCAAAAAGGAGTTGATAAGGTAAAGAAGGTGCGGCTTCAGATTTTACGAGGAAAATTCGAAGCTCTTCATCAGGAAGCGTCGGAGTCTATTTCAGACTATTTCACATGGGTCTTGTCCATCGTCAACTAGATGAAGAGAAATGGTGAAAGTATAGATGACGTTCGAGTGATCGAGAAAATTTTACGTTCTCTACATCAAGGATTTGGCCATGTTGTGGTTGCAATCGAGGAAAACAGAGATTTGGGGAATCTATCCATTGATGAATTAAATGGATCGCTATGGGTGCACGAGGAGCGAATGATCAAGCACAAGAAAGAGCCATTGGAGCAAGTCTTACTAGTCAAGCATTCGTCTGCCGAAAGGGGAGTGCAGTTTCACAAGGTCGCGATCACGGTCAAGGTCGCGATTATTCTCATGGTGGCAGTCGAGGTTGTGGCAAAAATCAAGAAGTTGAGTGAGTTAACGATGAAAAACCATGAGGAAATCCAAGAGGTTGTGGTAGAGGAAGAGAAAGAGGACGAGGACAAGTGACGGATACAAAAAGGGGTACGACAAATCGCGTGTTGAATGCTACAATTGTCACAAAATGGGTCACTATGTCCGTAACTGTTGGTACGCTGAGGATGCAAAATAAGAAGTCAATCTGGTCGAGGAGAAAGAAGTGGAAGAATCAATGTTGTTGTTAGCACTCAAACAAGAATCTGTTGGAGGAGGAAGCCAATGGTATCTAGACAACGGTGCGAGTAACCACATGTGTGGCAAAAAGTCAAAATTTGTTGAACTTGAGGAAAAGGCAATCGAGAATGCCACGTTTGGTGATGCTTCAAAAATCCAAATTGAAGGCAAAGGTACCATTTTGATTCGGTTGAAGGATGTTACTCACAGGTTTATTTCTGATGTGTATTATGTCCCTAGATTAAAGAGAAATATTTTGAGTTTGGGGCAACTCATGGATGTTGATGCAGACTGACCCTGATTGTTGTTTTGGTGTTAACACCGATTTTAGTTTAGGATAATAAGATGAGTCTGGTTTATGTCCTGGTCGGGGACTAGGCACGACTCCCGGTGAGTGAAGTCGGGTTACGGAAACCCCGGTGAGTGAAGCAGGGTCCTGATGAGTGAAGCCAGGTGACTGAAACCCCGGTGAGTGAAGACGGATCCTGGTGAGTGAAGTCAGGTGATGGAAATCCCAGTGAGTGAAGCCGGGTGACTGAAACCCTGGTGAGTGAAGCCAGGTCCTAGCTAGAGAAGCTAGGTCGAACGAAGTCCCAGTGAGTGAAGCTGGGCACGAAGTCTTGGTCCGGGGTACTGAGCATTGTGTGTACTGGTCGGAGTGGGCACGTGAGCTCATTCTCTGGTACCAGAATGAGTCAGAGAAGGCTGTTCTCTGGACTTAGGGCTGATTTGGTCGAAGCTAGATCGGTCTAGAGACCGATCAGGGAGTTGGCACGAACTCCCTATTGTGATCGGTCTGGTAACCGATCCAGAGAAGTTTGATCATTCTGGTGAACGATCAGAGGGAGAGCCAAATGCTTCTGTTCAGCTCCTGATCGGTCTGGTGAACGATCAGGGAGAGAACAGAAGGCTTCTGCTAGGTTTCTGATCGTTCTGATGAACGATAAGAGAGAGTTCAGTAGGCTGCTGTGAGGAACAATGATCAGTCAGTGTGATCAATCAAATGTCACAACATTTCTCACCCTGACCAATCAAGATGGCTCCTAATCGGTCAGGGAGTGACCTGATCGGTCACCAGACTGATCAGGGCACAACCTGATCGGTCAGGTGATCGATCAGAGGCTTTGCCCTGCGAGAGCTGGAATTCCTCCAGCAAGTGTTGGATCGGTCCGGTGACCGATCCACGATATGTGATCGGTTAGTGTGACCGATCACAAGAAGTCCGCGATTCCTGGTTTCTCACTGTGGACTGATTAAGCTGGAGCCTGATCGGTCTGGTGACCGATCAGGGTCATCTCTGATCGGTCTGTGGACGGATCAGTAGCTGAACTTTAATTCAAATACGCTGTCAGACTTCTGATCGCGTTTTGATTTCCTTCTGAACACTACTAATATTTGCTCTGAGATTCTCTATTGATTTGTTGTGCTAAACAACTGCTAAGTGTGCAGGTAACTCAGGATTACTCAAGGAGAGTCAACCGGAGGCTTTCGCTATGGTAGATTTGGATGTTTTCCTTTCGCAGGATACAACGTCTTCTGGCAACGGCTGGGAAGCTGACGAACTCACCTGGGGCTCGACTGGAGAGGGTTCAGGGAGTCCAGGAGAGGTCAGTGTGGCTGGGGCTGTTACAGATGAGCAGCTGGTGAGCTGCAGAGGAGCGTCTGGTGACCTGGCGATGGGTAGCAGGTTAAGTGTTAGCTGGTGAAGAAGAGAAGGGATTTTTTCTCTCGAGCGACAACTCTCATTCATCCTGCACCCTGAAGCATATGTTGGATCGAGAAGAACGATAGAAGGGGGGGGGGGGTGAATATCGTAAACCGTTTTCAGATTCGTAAAGAGAATAAGAAGCGGAAAATAGAGAAACACACAAACCAAACACAGTTGATTTTACTTGGTTCGGAATCGCGGTCGGCTCCTACTCCATGGCCCACGGTCATTGACCATTTACTACGGACAATTCTATATGTGCGCAAATATTTACAGAGAAATTTTATAGTTGTAGTACAGTAAACAAAAAATTAAGCTCTTTTGTTACCGACGCCCGGTGTGGATTGTTCTTCGGAGCAGAGGGTCATCGTCGGCGCTTCAATCTCGAGATGGGAGGTTTCTAGGGCAGAGCTCTTGACTAGAAGAGCGTATTGGCATTGGAGAGTTGTGTTGAGAAGCCTTGGGGGTCAAGCCCCTTATATAGTGAGTCTGGGGGCGCCCGAGACGCTGGGGGCGCCCTCCACGTGGTCTTCGATCCGCAACAATCTCGGTCAGCCCTTATCCTGCTCGAGTAGGGCTGAGGTTTGACTGTGGGGGTGCCCGGGATGCTGGGGGCGCCCCGGTTGACTTGGTCTGCTAGCTTCTCGGCTGGTTCACTTCGTTGGCTAGAACCCAGGGCGCCCTGGGCACTGGGGGAGCTCGGGACGCTGGAGGCGCCCGGGACACAGGGGGCGCCCTGGCCCAGTAAGCCTTTGAAGCGCTTTTTTTTTTGTTTATTGCTTTGCCTTGACCTTGGGGGCGCCCGGGACCTCTGGGGCGCCCTACTCAGCTGCTGCCTCTCTCCCTTGAGGCGTTATGAGCTGCAGAGACTCGTTCATTTGGTCTTGCATCCAGGGTTAGATGCAAATACAATAAAACAAGAATATGTTATGTTTATACAGCCTTAGCTGTCTTGGTTCTGAATTTGAGTCTCTAAAATGGAACCCTAGGTCGAACCGACGCCTATTGTTCCCTCAACGGGGAACGCGTCCTCACCTACTCCTCTCAGGAGAATTTACCTATTGCCAACTGGCTCCTCCGGTTGGACTTTTGCCCAGCAGTCCTTCGCCAGGTACCTGGCAGTCCTTTGCTAGGTCTTCAGTACCACGCAGTCCTTCGCCTGGTGCCCAGCAGTCCTTTGCCAGGTCTTCGGTTCCAAGCAGTCCTTCGCCTGGTGCCTAACAGTCCTTCGCTAGGTCTTTGACTCCTAGTAGCCCTTCGATAGGTCTTAGGGTTCAGATGCCTAGCAGTCCTTCGCTAGGTGCCTCGCAGCCCTTTGCTAGGACTTCAATCTGCACACTCAAGTAGTATGTTAGATAAACATAACATCATAACTTTTGAACCCTTTGCCATTATCAAAACACAGGTTCGACTTGGGTGCTGTCTGCACTAACAATCTCCCACTTTTTGATTTATGGCAACCCGATTCAAAAAGTTAAGTTAATTCATGCAGTTGATGTAACAGTTTAGTTTCCTCCCCCTAGGTTTTTCAAAGGTTGTGGGGTTTGAAAAAATAATAGAATTAATTTTTCAATACTTAGAACATTTTTCAAAAGAAATGTTAGAAAAATATTTTCCAAAAAAAATTTGGTTGGGCACTTTGGAAAATTTATACAAAAAAAATTTCTCAAATATCTCCTGAATGTAAACTTTATACTTGGAAACTTTTCTATTAGAGAAGTTTAGAGATAAATACTTAGAGATATTTTGAACATAACTTAAGTTTAAGTACTTAAAAAACTTTTGAAAATTGCTTCGGTCAAGTACTTAACAAAAATTTTGAAAACAATTTTGATCAAGTACTTTTGAAACAGTTTTGGAAAAACATAGATTTAAATACTTTGAAAAAAAAACTAGGTTTAAGTACTTTGAAATAGTTTTGAAAAAAACTTAGATTAAGTACTTTGAAATAGTTTTTTTTAAAAACTTAGATTAAGTATTTTGAAATAGTTTTCAAAAAAAACTTAGATTAAGTACTTTTTGAAGAAAAAGGATAAAGTTTTGAAAATTTTGAAATAGGGAAAAAACTTAAAATTTTAAAGCTTCTCTCCTTTCCTATCTCTCCCCCTTTGTCATATATCAAAAATAAAGCAATATAGCAAAAATAAATTGCATAAGGATATGACAAAAGAATAATGTGCTGTTCTGAACCAATTCAAGATATACACTGAACCAAACTAATTTCAATTATCTCTGTAGGGTACTGTCTAACTCACTTAGCTACTTACTGACTGTTATAAACAGTTGTTTTCGCTAGGGTTGGTCAAGTTAAGTGTTCTGTTCAAGTTAGATTTTCTAAACATGACACTTAACCTGATTACTGTTTAAGTTGTATTTAGTGCCCCAATTACTGCAGATGCATTGACTTAAAGCATCTTGAATTAAGGCAAAGACCTAAGCATCTCAACCCATTCTAGGTTATCAGTCAAATGTACCCTAAGGTGCTTGTGAGATGCTGACCTCTAGATCTATAGGTGCATGCGGTTCTAGGGTTAGGGCCTAGGCTATGTCCATTTGCGAAAAAGCCGTAGTTTTGAAGGGGGTAGTTTTAAATAATACTAAGTCGGAAAATTGACTTTTAAAATTGTAAAAAGATTTTGAAAATTAAGTAAAGCAGTTTTAAAATTATTTTCAAACTGATTTTTAAATCAAGTAAAAAAATAGAAGAATAGAGTATACCTATTCTACCAAGCATAATCCTAACTGCCTTCTTAGTGAGATGAACTCATATTCAGGTAGGGGTTTGGTGAATATGTCAGCTAAGTTAGATTTAGAATCTACATGCTTAAGGACTATCTCACCCCTGGCTACGTGATCTCTTACAAAGTGGTGTTTAACTTCTATGTGTTTAGTTCTGGAGTGTTGGATTGGATTTTTAGTCAGATTAATTGAGCTTATATTATCAATGTAGACCTAAGTTTGAGTGTAGTTAAGCTGGAAGTCTTTAAGAGTGTGTATCATCCATAAGAGTTGTGCTACACATTCTCCTAAAGCTACATACTCAGCTTCAGTTGTTGATAGAGCTACACAGTGTTGTTTTCTGCTGCACCAACTTACTAGACTATTTCCTAACAGTTGGCAGCTTCCACTTGTGCTCTTTCTATCTAATTTACAGCCAGCGTAGTCAGAATCAGAGTATCCTAACAAGTCAAAGGTTGAGGTCCTAGGATACCAAATCCCTACATTTAGGGTGCCCTTAACATATCTTAGTATTCTTTTTAGGGCTGCTAAGTGCGTTTCCTTAGCACAGGTTTGGTATCTAGCACACATTCCTATGACGAAGAGGATATCAGGTCTGCTAGCTATAAGGTGGAGTAGACTTCCAATCATACTCCTATAAAGTTTAAGGTCTACTGGTTTACCATCAGGGTCACTATCTATTTTTACATTTGTGGCCATGGGGGTACTTATGCTTTTAGAGTTATCCATTTTAAATTTCTTTATTAATTCCTTAGAATATTTAGATTGATGGGCATAGTTTCCATCCCTAGTTTGTTTAATTTGTAAACCTAGAAAGAAATTGAGCTCACCAACCAAGCTCATTTCAAATTCATTTTCCATTATTTTAACAAATTCTTTTAGGAAGTTCGAGTTGGTTGATCCAAAGATTATGTCATCGACGTAGATTTGGGAAATAAAGATTTCTTTTCCTAAGGTTTTAATAAATAGGGTTGAGTCAATTTGTCCTTGTTTAAATTCTTTAGAAATTAGGTAGGTTGATAAACGTTCATACCAGGCCCTAGGTGCTTGTTTTAGTCCATAAAGTACTTTAGTAAGTTTGTAGACATGGTCAGGTTTTTCTAAGTCCTCAAAACCAGGTGGTTATCCTACATAAACTTCTTCCTTAACAAATCCATTTAGAAAAGCTGACTTTACATGCATTTGGTATAATTTAAATCCTTTATGGGATGCAAAGGCTAATAACATCCTAATGGACTAAAGTCTGGGTACTGGGGCATATGTTTCGTCATAATCTATCCCTTCTACTTGACTGAACCCTTTTGCTACTAAGCAGGCTTTGTTTCTAACTATTTCTCCTTGATCATTTAGCTTATTCCTAAAAACCCACTTAGTGTCAATGATGGATTTGCCCTCAGGTTTAGATACTAGTTCCCAGACTTGGTTCCTCTCAAATTGGGCTAACTCTTCTTGCATAGCTATGATCCAATCAGGATCAGGTAGAGCTTCCTCTATAGTCTTAGGTTCGAGTTTTGAGATCATTGCTATCTGACTAAGGTTTCTATAGGAGGACCTAGTTTTGACTCCTAAATTTAGATCACCCACAATTTGATCAGTTGGGTGACTGAGTCTGGGTTTCATGGTTTTTCTAGAACTTGGTTCAGCCTCAGGTCCGACTGGTCGGTTTGGTTCACTATTTGGTTCGACTACTCGAATTGGTTCAATAGTTGGTTCAATTTATTCATCAGTTGGTTCAATAGTTAGTTCATTTATGGGTTCAATTAAAGGTTCAACAGCTTGTTCATTATCTTCTTGATCAATATTTGATGAAGTTAGATCTGGATTATCAGATTTTGAGTTGATTTCTTCATCAAATATTAAGTTTGTTATTTCTTCAATTTTCTTAGTTTGTTTGTTGTAAACCCTATAGGCTCTGCTTGTTGTTGAATATCCTAGGAAGATGCCTGGGGTTGACTTAGACTGGAATTTACCTAGATAGTCCTTGGTGTTTAGGATATGGACTTTGCACCCAAAGACGTAGTGTAGGTTAGGAAGTCTATAGTAGTATAATTCATAAGGTGTTTTATTGTGTCGTTTGTTAATTAGTACCCTATTTTGGATGTAGCAAGCTGTACTAATTACTTCTGCTCAATATTAGTTAGCTAGGTTAAATTCGTTGAGCATAGCCCTAGCGGCTTCATGTAGGGTTCTATTTTTCCTCTCAACTATCCCATTTTACTGGGGGGTTCTAGGACACGAAAATTCGTGTATATACCCATTTACTTTACAAAATTCCTCGAATCGTTGATTTTCAAACTCTCCCCCGTGGTCACTCCTAAGTCTTTTGATTTTGGTATCATTTTGATTTTCAATTAACTTACAAAAATCATTAAATAGGTTTAGGGTTTCATCTTTGGTCTTTAGAAACCTAACCCACGTAAACCTAGAGTAATCATCAACAATTACTAAGCAGTACCAGTTTCCACTTTGTGACTTGGCTCCATGTGAATCAAATAGGTCAAGATGCAGGAGCTCAAGTGTGGTTTGAGTTAGATCAGATTGAATAAGTTTGTGATTAGACTTGGTTTGTTTACCTTGAGTACATGATTTACATATTAAGTTTTCATGATTTTTAATTTTAGGGATACCTTTAATTAGGCCAAGTTGAGTGATTTTCGTAATTATTCTTAAATTTGTGTGACCTAATCTCCTATGCCAGAGGTTTGATTGTTCTAATTGAGTTAACATGCATTTAGGTACTAGAGGTAGGTTCATGGTGTAAACATTATTTTTCCTAGTGCCCTTAAGCATGATTTCTGAGTCTTGTAGGTTTCTAATCAAGCAGTTAGAATTGGTAAAGGTAACTACATAACCAGTAATACACAATTGACTTATGCTATGCAAGTTAAATTTAAAATTTTCAACCAACAGAACTTTCATAATAACAAAGTTAGATTTAAGTTCAATATTACCTGACCCAATTACCTTGAGTGTAGCATTGTTACCAAATGCTACTGAGCCTAGGTTTTTGAACTTGAGTTTGGTGAATTTCAATTTATCCCCAGTCATGTGTCTGGAGCACCCGCTATCCAACATCTATTGGTCCAAATCTTTATGTTCCTACACATAAAGAGTTTTGTTGATTTGGATCCAATTAGAATCAGGAATAGCCTAAATTGATTTTCACAACCTAGTTTGTCTCACCCAATCTAGGGTTGTCAATCACGTTAGCCTTATGGGTTTTTGTGAGACAGGTTTTAATGGATAGAATTAATTAAAAAAATGATTTATTTAAAAAAAACTTAAATTAATTTTGAAAATAATTGATTCTGAGTTTGTTTTAAAAAAAATATTTGAATCTACAATTAACTGAAAATCTGTGTTAGATTCGAATTTGACAAAAAATAATTTGAATTTGAATTTCAAAAATTAGCTTCCAGGTCTTGGCGAGACACTAGGCCTTCTTTGGCCGTAGCCTTATTGGATTATCAACCCTTTCCTTGACAAAGCCTTTTAAAGAAATTTTATTTTCAAAATTATTTCTTAAAAAATTCTGGTCTAACTAGTTTGAGTCTTGGATCGGTAGCTTCGGCTAGTTTCACCAATCTAAAGAGACCAAGTAGAGTATACTTGAACTTATTAGAAGAGGCTTCTCTAACGTACTATCATCTCACCGCCACCCAATACTATGTTGTTCAAATTTCAGTTAAGTTGGTTCAGTCCTTAAACTAACCAGTCCTAATTCTAAGCATGGTAAATTGCAGAAATTAAATAAACAAACAATCATACAATTTGAAAACAGGAATTGAAATTTATCTAACTATAAATATTATTTTTAATTTGGCTCCTCCTGGACTAAAGTCATGATGATGGTTTGGAAAGATGTGAATCTTGTCCTTGGGGATTCAATACTGATTTGATCCAATTTGTTTGTTCAGGCACAGTTTGGGTACCCATGCCTGAACTTTAGGTCTGGATTGGTTCAGTACAACATAGTATGATCTTTGTCTAGACTTGGTTCTATAACCTAATCCGGATCGATTTAGAACTGACTTCTGTCTTCCAAGGATCATGTCAAGACCCTTGGAACCAGAAGTGAATTGTTCTAAGGCTGTTCTGAGGTCCTTGACTTGAGTGTTCAAGGAGGAATTCTCTTTCTCAAGTTTTTCAACTTGAGTAGAGGTTCCTTCTTGAACCTTCTCAGTTAAGGATCCAGAGTCAGCTCCCTCTTTCAGGAGTTTTACTTCCTGTCGGAGAGATTCGACTCGGAGTTTGGCTTTCGCCAAGTCTCGAGAAAGATACGAAATTAATTCATTTAACTAATTTCTAGTAAAAGCACTTACAGTTATTTCTCCATCCTCTGAAAATGTAAGTTTGCCGTCATCCAGCTCCTATTCTGACTCGGTCTCGATTTCTTCTGAGGCGGTTAGTGCGAGCAGGTTTGATTGTGGGACCTCTTCTTCGGAGGAGGAGGACTCGTCCCACGTTGCTTGAAGTGTCTTCTTCTTTCTCATCTTCTTTGTTTCCTTCAGATTGGGGCATTCAATCTTGTAGTGACCTTTCTTCTTGCACTCATAACAGGTCACGTTTGGTTTATTCTTTTCATTGGAGGGTTCAGCTGGTTCTTCCTTTCTTCAGCTAGCTTTCCTCCTGTTGGTCTGGTTCTTTAGCTCTTTGTAGTAGTCCCGGGCTAGCCGAACCAGCTTCGGTCGATTTCCCTCGCTGTCTTCTGAGTCTGAATCAGACTCGGGTGCAGGTTGAGGCTTATTTTTGGTTGTCTTTCCAGCTTTACCTGCAACAAAAGCGATGCCTTTCTTGGCCAGATTGCAGTTAGTATGCTCATGTAACTCAAGTTCTGAAAACAGTTCATCTAATTTAATTTTTGAAAGGTCCCTTGAAACCTTGTATGCATCTACCATAGATGCCCACAAGGTGTTTCTCGGGAAAGCGTTAAGAGCGTACCTTATCAGGTCACGATTTTCTACATTGTGACCGATTGTGTGTAGTCCGTTCATTAACTCCTGAATTTTGGCGTGGAGCTGAGCTGCTGTTTCATTGTCGTTCATCTTCATCGTGTACAGCTTGTTCAGGAGGAGATCTCTCTTGCTGATTTAAGTATCTAAAGTTCTTTAGTGCAGCTCGATCAGCTTACCTCACAGCTCCTTTGCACTGTTGAATGGTCCTACCCGATTCAACTCTTCCTTGATCAGGCCGCATTGAAGTGTCTGGGTTGCTTTGGCATCAGCTTCAATTTTTCTTTTCAGAGCAGTATCCCACTCAGCGTAAGACTGTGGCACTCCTTCAGCATTCTTTGGAATCTCCAGTCCAGACTGGATGATTATCCACATGTCCACCTGAGTTTTCAGGTGGACCTCCATCCGACTTTTCTAGTAGGAGAAGTCCTCCCCATTAAAAAGTGGTGGTCTGGCTATGCTGAATCCTTCTTGCATGGCCATTTATCTGAAAATAAGAGTAAAAGAAAAGAAATATCCCAAGACTTGGTCTTGGATTAGTAGTGCGGGAAGTAAAAATAATATTTATCGAGGGGTGTTGCACCAACCTCGATTAACGATGAAAATTCGAAAAACAAATACAAACAATTACAAGGAGAATCCGAAAAATTCTCAAATTGGTGGTTGCACCAAATTTGAGCTTCCCCGCTCTGATAGTACTTGTTGGATCGAGAAGAACGATAGAGGGGGGGGGGTGAATATCGTAACCCGTTTTCGGATTCGTAAAGAGAATAAGCAGCGGAAAATAGAGAAACACACAAGCCAAACATAGGAGATTTTACTTGGTTCGAAGTTGCGGTCGGCTCCTACTCCATGGCCCACGGTCACTGACCGTTTAGTGCGGGCAATTCTATATGTGCGCAAATGTTTATAGAGAAATTTTATAGTTGTAGTATAGTAAACAGAAAATTAAGCTCTTTTGTTACCGACGCCCGGTGTGGATTGTTCTTCGGAGCAGAGGGTCGTCGTCGGTGCTTCAATCTCGAGATGGGAGGTTTCTGGGGCAGAGCGCTTGAGTAGAAGAGCGTATTGGCGTTGGAGAGTTGTGTTGAGAAGACTTGGGGGTCGATCCCCTTATATAGTGAGTGTAACGACCCAGAAAATTTTCTTAATATTTTCTTAAAATATTGAGCATGTCTAGATAATTTTCTGAGGGGCCTAGAAATATTAATACAAAATTTGGCCTAGAAATCCATATTTTCTCATTTAAATTGAGAAAACTAAGTACTAATGGGCCTTATATAGGCTTTTTAGTACCATAATTATTGGAGAATTTTAGGTAGAAATTAATTAAAATATAAAGGGGTTTTAATGAGAAATATTAACATAATTATGGGGGAATTTTTAGAGAATTTTCGGAATTTTGGGGAAAATAATAGAAAATAAAAGGAAAAATAAAATAAAAATAAGGTGCATGGACCAAGGATTGAACCTTAGACCTCTTGTACAACCATGCATGCTCTAACCAATTCACCTAGCAAGGGAGTGCTATGAGGAAATGAAATGGAGTTTGGTTAAGGTTTAAGGGAAGAGGAAAAGACACCATGACTCTTCACTTACCCTCCTTAATGTGTTATAAAGAAGGGGGTTTGGGAGTTACCTTCTTCCTTACATCAATTTCATTTTTCTTCCTCCTCCTCCCTCATCCTAGCCGAAACCTCAAGGAGAGGTTCTCCCTTGGAAAAGCTCCACAAGAAGGTCTCATCACCAAGATCTAAAGGTTTTCCAAGGCTACAAGGGCAAGAGGGTTCAAGTGTCCAAGGGATTTACAATTTCCTTCTCTTTTAAGGTCTAAAAATCAAGATCAACCAAGGTAAGACTTTCTCACCTGTGGTATAATAGTTCCTTATGTTTTTAGCATAATATAATGGTTGGTTTTTGGGATTGATGTTGAAAGAAAAAAAACCAAGAACCCTAGTCCTAAGGGTTTCGGCCACCAAGGACTTTTGGGTCCATGAGGATGCTAAAAATCTCAATCATGTTTCTAATGTGTTCTTATAATGTTTAGAGAATAAATATAATTTTTGGAGAATTTTTGGAGTACCCTAAGACCCTTTAGGGCTTGGGACTATCCAAGGATTTCATGGCTAGGGTTGGTTTTAACCCTTCAAGTATGTACTTTGTGTATTATCATGATATAAGGGAGATGGAGGATGATTTATGTGAATTTTCACATAGCCTAGAGACCCTACAAGTTTCGGCCAAGATTGATAATAGGGCAAAAAGTTAGAACTTACTTCAAGTAAGGGCCCCAATGGCCCCTATGGTATGGTATAGTTGATGTTTAATGGTTGCTTGGGGTTTTAATGGAATTTTTCCATGCACCCATGACCTTATAGGTTTCGGCCAACCCTAGGAAGGAGGGCTAAGGGTTAGGGTTAACCCTAATCATGAGCCCTAATGGCTTCCTATGGTCTCATAGATGATGTATGGCTGTTCCTTTACCTTATGCTATCTTACATGTTTATGGAATTGATGGAACTCCTCCTTATAGGTTTCGGCCAAGCCATGTATCTAGGGTTTGGGGTGGAGTTAGGGTTCGAAGAATGATGGTTTATACTTATCATGAAGTATATATATGTATAGGTTCAAGCATGTGGTAGAAATCATGTTACCTATAACCCTAAACTTAAGCACCATGTTTTATGTTGTATGTTATGATTGGATGCCATGCTTAATAGGGTTTATTATGAATGTCTTATGTTTTATGCCATGTACTTGAATGGTAGGTAGAATGTTATGGAAATCCTACCTATGCATGCTTGAGATAGATACCATGCTTAGGAAAGGAATGCAATGTTACCTTATGTATCATGATCATACAAGCTCCATGTAGTAGGATAAATATTTATGAAAACATGTCATGTTCGATGCAATGCTTACCTTATATGTTATGATCATGCAAGTACTAGGAATAGGAATGATGTTTAGGTATGCATGTCATGTTTTATGTATGAAGATGTGTGCCATGTCGTATGAATAATGATGCATGCCATGTTGTATGAATAATGATGCATGCCATGTTGAATGAATAAAGATGCATGTCATGTTTATGAAAGAAGATGCATACCATGTTTATGAATGAAGATAATGTCCATGCCTTCCAGGCATCATGATGGTATGCAATAAGTATGAACAATGAAAGGACAAGCATGTGTTAAGTCATGCTTTATGTAACATGGTTATGCTATGAATGTCTTATGAATGATGAAACATGTAAAGTATTTTACTTTATGAATGGGCTTGTACCGGATCGAAGTATGGGTCCAAGGGATGGGCACCTTATGAACGCCCCAGTTATGGACTACCGACTATGCTGTCCACGGTTCTGGCACTACCGGAGCTGTGCAATAGGGATGGGATCCTTAAGAACGCCTCGGTTCGGGGACTACCGACTATGCTGTCCTTACCCTAGTAGGTCGGGCTCGCTACCTCAGATTTGCTAGGGATGCGCGCTTATGATGTATGTATGTGGTACAAGCCGGGGACCCCAATGATATGATGATTATGTTTAAACATTTAAAAGTATGTTTTAAAAGTTAAGCATCCTTATGTATATGCATTCCACTCATGCATTCATTCATGTTATGCATTATGCTATGCTAATAAGATTTTATGCTAACGCTTCATGTTAAGAAATATACCTAAGGGTAAATGATCTATGTGTTATGATTATGTTGAGAAGATGCTCATATGCTATGATAGGAAGTATGCCTATGTTTATGTTATACGGGTTGGTTTACACTTTATAGACATGTTTATACCATGTATTATGCCATGTTAGGAATGTTTATTATGTTATGTTTATACCATGTATTATGCCATGCTAGGAATGTTTATTATGTTATGTTTATACCATGTATTATGTCATGCTGGAAATGTTTATTATGTTATGTTTATACCATGTATTATGTCATGCTGGGAATGTTTATTATGTTTATGTTTATGCCATGTAGCATGCCATGCTTAGAATGTTTACTATGTTTACGTTTATGCCATGTCTCATGCCATGCTAGGAATGTTCACTTACGTTTATGTTCATGCCATGTCAAGTATATGATAAGTGATTCAAGTTGTTATGTTCTAAGTAGAGCACCAAGTATGTTAAGGTTTCATGTGCTCATTATGAAATGCTGAATGGTTTTTGTGAGTAGGAACGAGTCTTACTAAGCCCGTGTGCTTATAGTCTTCTTTCCTTATACCGCAGATCATTCAAGGGGACAATGAGGAAGCAGCAGGAGGGCAAGAACGCATGTGTGTGGTAGTGACTTGGCCCAGGAAACC
Organism: Boesenbergia rotunda; assembly: GCA_024364735.1. Lineage (NCBI taxonomy): Eukaryota > Viridiplantae > Streptophyta > Magnoliopsida > Zingiberales > Zingiberaceae > Boesenbergia > Boesenbergia rotunda. Next base: position 262,840 of record JAGFNQ010005203.1, on the reverse strand, counting down.
ATATGCTTACCGTTTATGCTATAACTTTACCTTGGTTACTTATATGCTTGAATAATGACTTATGGAACTCTATGATGTGATGTTAAGTATGACATGATATGATGCTTAAGTATGAAGTCAATATGTCAAGTTCCCATGTCATTATGTTAAGAATGGTAGTAGGGCATGCATGAGTAAAGTTAAAATGAGTCCGCTGCCTTATGATGTCTACCTGCCCTACCCATGTTAACGTAACGCCGCTTTATGGAAAAAAAAAGTGGGTGTTACAGTGAGTCTGGGGGCGCCCGAGATGCTGGGGGCGCCCTCCACGTGGCCATCGATCTGCAATAATCTCGGTCAACCCTTATTCCGCTCGAGTAGGGCTGAGGTTTGACTGTGGGGGCGCCTGGGATGCTAGGGGCGCTCCGGTTGACTTGGTCAGCTGGCTTCTCGGCCGGTTCACTTCGTTGGCTTGAACCCAGGGCGCCCTAGGCACTGGGGGCGCCTTGGATGCTGGGGGCGCCTGGGGCACAGGGGCGCCCTGGCCCAGTAAGCCTTTGAAGCGCTTTTTTTTTTACTGCTTTGCCTTGACCTTGGGGGAGCTCGGGACCTCCGGGACGCCCTACTCAGCTGCTACCTCTCTCCCTTGATGCGTTCTGAGCTGCAGAGACTCGTTCCTTTGGTCCTGCATCCATGGTTAGTTGTAAATACAATATAACAAGAATATGTTATGTTTATACAGCCTTAGCTGTCTTGGTTCTGACTTTAGGTCTCCAAAATGGAACCCTAGGTCGAACCGATGCCTACTGTTCCCTCGACGGGGAACGCATCCTCACCTACTTCTCTCAGGAGAATTTACCTGTTGCCAATCAGCTTCTCCGGTTGGACTTTTGCCCAGCAGTCCTTCGCCAGGTGCCTGGCAGTCCTTCGCCGGGTCTTCAGTACTACGTAGTCCTTCGCCTAGTGCCCAGCAGTCCTTCGCCAGATCTTCGGATCCAAGCAGTCCTTCGCCTGGTGCCTAGCAGTCCATCGCTAGGTCTTTGACTCCTAGCAGCCCTTCGCTAGGTGTCCAGCGGCCCATCGCTAGCTCTTAGGGTTCAGATGCCTAGCAGTCCTTCGCTAGGTGCCTCGCAGCCCTTTGCTAGGCTTCAATCTGCACACTCAAGTAGCATGTTAGATAAACATAACATCTTAACTTTTGAACCCATTATCATTATCAAAACACAGGTTCGACTTGGGTGCTGTCTGCACCAACAGCATACTCTTGAGCATTCTTTGAAGCTTCTGCAACATGAGCACCTTGAATCAGTGGAGAGCATGGGGAGTCCATCAGCAAGCAGACATGAAGAGCGGGGAGCTCTTGCGTGAGAGTTGTGCTGGGTGAGCTCGGTGAAGTGTTTCTTTCTGTGTGTTCATTGTGCTCTGTAAGTTTGTTTTTTTGTCTCTGTGCTTTCATTTCATATCTCTCTGTTAAGACTTGCTGTGGAGAGGTTTCTCCACCGAGAAGGAGGTTCCATTTGTTTTCCGGATTTCCAGGGGCTTGATCTGCCGATGATCAAGGGATCGCCCACCTCACGGGCACGCCAAGGAGTAGGGGCAAGTTATCCCCGAACCTTGTAAATTATCCTTGTTAGCGTTTTTAGTTTTCTGTTAGTTTCTGTTTTTGTATTGCTTCCGCTGCTACTAACCTGACTGCAGAAAACCTCAAAGAAGAAAAATTTGTGTCTGGCTACATTCACCCCCCCCTCTCTAGCTATCCAAGCACCAACATGTGGTATCAGAGCTTGGGGCTCTGCTCAAACAGACTAACACCCGAGAGTCAACAAGAATGACAATGAGAGAAGGATTTATCACCACCCGACCTCCCTTCTTTGATGGGGCAGATTTTCAGTATTGGAGATCTCGCATGGAGTACTACCTCAAGACCAATATTGGAATGTGGTTCTCCATGAAGGAAGGATTCATCCCTCGAAGAGACGATGAGGGAAAAGAGTTGGAGTCCTTGCGATGGTCGGCCAAGCAAACTCGGAAAGGAGAAGCCGATGCGAAAGTCGTGGTCACCTTGCAATGCGGGATGACCAAGGACCAACTAATCAAAGTTGGTCCCTTCATAAGTGCCAAGGATCTATGGAACAAGCTCATCAAACTCCATGAGGACACCCGGGACTCAAGGATAGCCAAGAGGGACTTGTTCCTCAATCAACTACAAAACCTAACCATGAAGGAGTCCGAGACGGTAAGTGAACTCCATGGTAGTTTCAAGGAGATACTCAACGATCTCCACTCCATTGATGAAAAGGTCGAGAGCCGCGACCTTGTGAGGTATGTTCTAAAAGCTTTTCCAAGGAATGCTTTGTGGTCATCCATAGTGGATGCCTATAAGGTATCCAAGGATTTGTCAATTGATAAATTGGATGATTTGTTTTGTGAAATAGAGCTACACGAAATGGCAAACAAAGACCCCAAGGAGAAGGGGATTGCACTTGTGGCAGGGGACAAGACCAAGAAGAAGAAGGAAAAGAAGAAGGAGAAGAAGAAGGGGGTCTCTTCGTCTTCATCCGAATCTGAGTCTGAGGAGGATGATAGCGAGTCATCTTCATCCGAGATGGCTAATTTCATAAGGAGGATGATGAGGAAGAGCCGACGATACAAAGGGAAATGCAACCCTAGTGAAGTTAAAGTTGATAAGACTAATGTTACTTACTTTGAGTGTAGCAAGAAAGGGCATTACAAGAGTGATTGTCCAAAACTCAAGAAGAAGGAGGAGAAATCAAAGAAGAAGAAGAAGGCCTTGAAGGCCACATGGGATGAATCTTCTTCTAGTTCATCCGAAGAAGAAAAGGAGGAGAATAGCACTCGCCATGTAGCTCTCACGGCTATTGAAGATGAGGAGAGCAGTGATGAATCCATGGACTCCTCAAACGCGGCTTCATCATCTTCGGATGATGAAGAGGTAATTTCTCCTGAATTAGACAAATGTTATAGAACTATTGCATGTTTAACTAGTTTGTTAAAGAAATCCAAAGAAAAGGTTAAGTCTTTAAAAGTAGAAGTAGAACAATTAAAATCCTCTAAGGATGAGGATCTTGATGATTTGCATGTAGAAGTTTTAGAAGATGAAAACAAAGCCTTAAAGGGTGAGGTTGAGAAACTCAAGAGTCTTCTTGAGAAATTCTCAACTAGCTCTAAGACTTTGGATATGATCTTAAACGCTCAAAGAGCGGTTTACAACAAGGCCGATATAGGTTACCGACTTAAAGAACTAACTTTTGATTCTTTGATGTCTAGGACTCATGTTAGATCACCTAAGAATTCTAGGGTTCAAAAGAAAGTGGTCAAGGCATGGGTGCCTAAGTCATGGATTGTAGATGCTTTATGTCCCAAGATTTGGGTACCTAAATCTTTCATTTTTCGTATTGTGTAGGCTTTGATTGAGGGGGAGCATCTATCAACTTGGTTCGTTGATAGTGGGTGCTCCAAACATATTACCGGTGATAGATCTTTATTCACTACCGTACAAAGCAAAAGTAGAGGTAATGTATCTTTTGGTAACAATGGTAGTCTTAAGGTTGTAGGGATAGGAGACATTCAAATATCTGAATGTCTTAGAATTAAAAATGTCCTTCTAGTCAAGGGGATGACATTTAATCTCCTAAGTGTCAGTCAATTGTGTGATGCAGGTTACACAATTGATTTTCATTCAAGTCAATATCTAGTTAGACAAAATGGCACACTTGACACGGTACTAGTAGGCACAAGGATAGATAACATTTATCCAGTTTCTTTTAAAAGTGCTATTAATGCTTCTGTTAAGTGTTTCATGTCAAGAGAAGATGAGTCTACCCTTTAGCACCGGAGATTGGCACATGTGAACATGAAGAACATCCGGATATTAGCCAACAAGGGACTAGTTCGTGGCTTACCAAGCATCAAGTACGAAAAGGAAAAGCTTTGTGATGCATGTCAAATGGGTAAGCAAACAAAATCTTCTCACAAAGGTAAAAGCGTTGTAAGTACTTCTACTGGTTTAGATTTATTACACATGGATTTATTTGATTGTAGTACAATTATATCTTTGAATGGTAGTAGGTATTGTTTTGTGATCATTGATAACTTTACTAGATACACTTGGACATATTTTCTAAAATATAAGGATCAAACCCTAGATGTTTTTATTTCATTTTGTAGAAGAATTGAAAATGAAAAATCAACCACAATTAAAATAATTAGGAGTGATCATGGAGGAGAATTTCAAAATCAAAGATTTTTAGAATTTTGTCAAGAGAGAGGTTATAGACACGAGTTCTCCACTCCTAGAACACCACAGCAAAATGGTGTTGTAGAGAGGAAGAACCGTGTCTTACAAGAGGCTGCACAAAGCATGCTCAATGTATACTCTTTACCGAGTTACTTGTGGGCTGAAGCTGTGAACACAGCTTGCTATGTGCAAAAATCGAGTNACTAATTATTTTATTGTGTTTTGGACTAACCCTGGATGCAGGACCGAAGGAACGTGTGTCTGCAACTCAGAGAGCCTCAAAGGAGTGAGGCAGCAGCTGAGCAGGGCGCCCTGAGTGTCCAGGGCGCCCCCAAGGTGAACCAGAACCAAGTGAAGCAAAAAGGGCTTCGGCTGCTTACTGGGCAGGGCGCCCTCAGCAGCCAGGGCGCCCTCGTCAGCCAAGGCGCCCTCAGCAGCCAGGGCGCCCCCGCGCCCAAGACTGCGAAGCTTCATCTTAATCCACAGCCGAGATTTCTGCGTGGAAGAAGTCAGCCAAGGCGCCCTCTGCGACCAGGGCGCCCCCAGAGTCAAACTTATCCCTATTCGGATGGGATAACGTCTGACCGAGCTAAAAGTGGATCGCCTGACACGTGGCAGGGCGCCCCTGACGTCCAGGGCGCCCCGGGGTGCTATAAATAGCACCCAACGCCCAAGCCTTTAGAATAACTTCGATCCAAAGCTTCCACGCTCTTCTGTGCTCACGCCTTGTTCCCGAAACTGCCCAACTCTAGCGACGACGTCCCGCTGCTCCGGAAAGTCAACCTACAACCGGACGTCGATAAAAGAAGAGATTTTTTATTAAATGTTTATAGTGCTATACTTATAAATCTATTTTTGTAAACTGATTTTGCGTTCATATAGAATTGCTCAAAGTAAACGATCAACGATCGTGGGCCTTGGAGTAGGAGCCGACCTAGGCTCCGAACCAAGTAAAAAATACTGTGTTCGCGTGTTTTAATTTTTTTCCGCTGTGCAAATTGCTCTCTCCATAAATTCGAAAAGTTTACCGATATTCACCCCCTCTATCGGTTCTATCGATCCAACAAGTGGTATCAGAGCGGGGATGTTCAAACTTGGTGCAACCACCAGTTTGAAAATTTCTTTTCGGATTTTCTTTATTATTTTCGAATCTTTTTTTTATATTTTTTCGTTCGAATTTTTTCTCGTTAATCGAGGTTGGTGCAACACCCCTCGATATTTTATTTCCCTTATCCAGCACTACTAATCCAAGACCTAGTCTTGGAAAATTTGTTTTTCTGTTAGTTTTTCTATTACAGATTAAAATGGCCATGCAAGAGGGATTCAGCACCGCCAGACCTCCACTTTTCAGTGGAGAAGACTTTTCTTACTGGAAAAGTCGTATGGAGGTCCACCTGAAAACTCAGGTGGATATGTGGATCATCATCCAGTCCGGTCTGGAGATCCCCAAAGACGTCGAAGGACAACCACAAAGCTACTCGGAGTGGGACAACACCCTAAAACGCAAAATAGAAGCCGATGCAAAAGCAACACAAACCCTACAATGCGGGCTGACAAAGGAAGAGCTGAACCAAGTAGGCCCCTTCAACAGTGCCAAAGAGCTATGGGCAAAATTGATTGAGCTACACGAAGGAACATCAGACACCAGGATCAGCAAGAGGGATATGCTCCTAAACAAATTGTACACTATCAAGATGGCCGACAACGAAACAGCAGCCCAACTCCACGCATGCATCCAAGAATTAATGAACGGTCTTCACACGATAGGTCACAAGGTCGAAAACCGTGAACTAATAAGGTATGCCCTAAACGCTTTCCCTAGAAATACCTTGTGGGCATCTATGGTAGATGCATACAAGGTTTCAAGGGATCTCTCCAAAGTTAAATTAGATGAATTATTTTATTAGTTAGAACTTCATGAGCAGACTAACTGCAATATGGCCGAGAAGAGTATTGCCTTTTTTGCAGGAAAAATTGGAAAATCAACAAAAAAGAAACCTCAACCCGATCCCAACTCTGATTCAGACGAAGAAGATGAAGAAGGAGATCAATCTGAGCTGGTCCGATTGGCCCGAAGCTACTACAAAAAATTGAAAAATCAAGCCAACACACGGAGGACAAGCTGAAGAAAGGACGAACCAGCTGAACCATCAAATGACAAACACAAGCCCAACGTAACCTGCTACGAGTGCAAGAAGAAGGGCCACTACAAAACAGAATGTCTAAATCTGAAGGAGTCCAAGAAGACAAGAAGGAAAAAGGCACTCCAAGCAACCTGGGACGAATCTTCCTCAGAAGAAGAAGAGGAAGCACCCCAGTCAAACCTACTAGCCTTGACCGCCTCAGAAAAAGTCGAGACTGAGTCAGAATCAGAACAGGACGACGGCGAGCTAACTTTTACAGAAGACGGCGAAATTAAGGTAACTGGTTTTAATAGATGTCAATTAAGTGAATTAATTTCGTTTCTTTCTCGAGATTTGGCAAAAGCCAAACTCCGAGTCGAGTCCCTCCGACAGGAAGTAAAACTCCTGAAAGAGGGAGCTGACTCTAAACCCTTAACCGAGAAGGTTCAGGAAGGAACTCCTACTCAAGTTGAAAAACTTGAAAAGGAAAACTCCTCCCTGAAAACTCAGGTTAAGGATCTTAGATCAGCCTTAGAACGATTTACTTCTGGTTCCAAAAATCTTGACATGATTCTTGGGAAACAGAAGTCCGTTCTAAATCGATCCGGACTTGGCTACCGAACCAAATCCCGACAAAGATCGTATTTGGCTGTACTGAATCAGTCCAGAGGAAAAATTCAGGCATGGGTACCTAAACTGTGCCTGAACCAACCAACTGGATCAAATCAGTATTGGATCCCCAAGGACAAGATTCACATCTTGCCTAACCATCACCGTGGCTTTAGTCCAGGGGGAGCCAAACTGAAAACAATATTTATAGTTCATTAAAATTTAATTTTTTTGCAAATTGTTTGATTGATTGTTTATTTAAAATTTCTGCAATTTACCATGCTTAAAATTAGAAATGGTTAGTATAAGGACTGAACACACTTAACTGAAACTTGACAACATAGTATTGGGTGGAGGTGAGATGATAGTACGTTAGGGAAGCCAATTTGGCGGAACTAGCCGAAGCTACCGATCCAAGACCCAAACTAGTTAGACCAGAAATTTTTCAAAGAATAATTTTGAAAATGAAATTTCATTAAAAGGCTTTGTCAAGGAAAGGGTGGATGATCCCATAAGGCTACGGCCAAAGAAGGCCTAGTGCCTCGCCAAGACCTGGAAGCCAATTTCTGAAATTCAAATTCAAATTAATTTTGTCAAATTCGAATCTAACACAAAAATTCAGTTATTTGTAGATTTAAACTTCTTTTAAAATTTAATTGTTTTCAAAATTAAGTTTTTCAAAAATTTAATCGTTTTCAAAATTAATTAAGTTTTCAAAATTTAATTATTTTTAAAATAAACTTTCAACTTTCAAAACTATCAAAACCTGTCTCACAAAACCTATAAGGTTAACGTGATTGAAAACCCTAGATTTGGGTGAGACAGTAAAATTAAGACTCAATTATGATTCCTTTAATACCTGTGTTGCAGTAAAATTCTATATTTCAAACCATGGTCAACATAGTCAAACCACGGTCAACATAGTCAAACCATGGTCAACATAGTCAAACCATGGTCAACATAGTCAAACCACGGTCAATATAGACAAACCATGGTCAACATAGTCAAACCAGGTCAAATCTGGTCAAATGCACTCCCTTAGGGTTAAAAGCTAGTCCTTAGGGCGCCCAAATCCGTGTGGGCGCCCCAAGGCTGGTCAAAAAGCTCCTCTGCCACTGCACGCTGACCAGGGCGCCCTGGAGCTTCAGGGCGCCTTCGTATACCCCTTCATTGGTCAAAAGCTGCCAAAAGGCAGCTGCAGCTCTGTTTAGGGCGCCCTCGTCAGGCGGGGCGCCCTCCCACAGTCCTTTCACGGCAGAAAGCTGCCGAAAGGTAACTGCAGGCCTGGTCAAGGCGCCCTCACCGGTCGGGGCGCCCTCGCCAGTCAGGGCGCCCTCCCGAGAAAGGGCGCCCGAAACTGCCTATAAAAAGGGGCTCCCTTCCCCTTCTTCTCTTCACACCCAAAACACTTCTCCTCCTCAACTTTCTACCTTCCAAGAGATCTTGCAACCCTCTCAAGCTCTCAAGCCCTCATCTTCAACAATGCCTCCCCGAGCAAACCGGTATATTTTTTTTAATTTCTTTTCAATTTTTCATTAAATGCATACTTTCTTTAAGTATACATTCTTTCTCTTAGAAGACGCCGACCTAATCAGGCAGAACCCGGTACTCAACCTAGTCCTGATCCTAGGTTTCCCAATTTAGAATTGTGTAATAAGTTCTCTCGTACCACCTATAAACCTATCAAGACAAGTTACTTGAATAGACTATTCTTCACCCAATCCTGTCCCCTAGCTATGAACGTCATAAACCACTACCAACTGGACAATCTCGTATTCTGCACCCACCCAATCAATACTTCCTTATGTGCAGAATTTTACAATAATATCATTAGACAGGATAATCTCGTGTTCTCCACCATGGTTCAAGGTATTCCCTTAACTATCACACCAACATTACTGAACCGATTTCTAGGACTACGACCCTCGCAGTCCACCTTCTGTTGTTATCCTCCTAGGGAGCCTCCCTTTGATGCTCCCTACTCTCACATCACCTTAGATACATTACACTCATATTTCTTTAGGCAACCAGTGGCCAGACGATTTCAGTCAGTCGATTTAGAGGTCCAGGACTACGCCCTATATAGGGTCTTAGTCCGATGTATTCTGCCATTATCCACCAGGGACGTCACCACTATGCGACCATTCCATACCTTTCTTCTGTACGCCCTGATTCACCAGCTAGATATTGATATAGGACTTCATATGTTTCACACTATCCTACACGCATCCAGTGTGACCACGCAAGGGCGGGTACGCACACCCTACTGCCACATTATCACGTCCCTATTACATTACCATGGTAGGAACATTACCGAGGGAGAAATGGCCGATCTGACCGACTACGATGAAATAGGCTATAGAAACTTCGCCCTAGCAGGTATAGAGGTGTCCGGTACCGGGGTCCTGTCCTGGAGACGTCGGAGAGCAGCTCCCCAGATCGATTCGGACGAGGAAGTCGAGTACGACGTCGCAGATATAGCAGCAGAAGCCCGAGCCCATATAGACGAGCCCGCTCCACAGACACTCTACGAGAGAGTGACCCGTATGGAGACACAGATACAGAGTCTCCGAGAGGAGGTCGAGGCCTCTCACATAGAGCAGATGGACGCTCGCCGAGCTGATAGAGAAGTAGCTGATGCACGATTCTTAGAGATGATGGCACGATTCGATTCATGGCAGCCGGGTCCATCTGATCATCCCGGTCCTTCGTCTTAGATTTACTTCGCATTGTACTCGTAACTATCTGACTGCCCCTACTCAGTAGGGTTGACTTATGTTTTGACTATTTGACTGTATTGACTTTCCTATATAGACTAGCCCTTGACTACTTGATTCCATTCCATTCAGAGTTAGGATTGTGCTCTGTAGAATAGAGTAACTCAATTTTTTTACTGCTCTACTTGATTTCAAAAATCAGTTTTCTAAAATTAGAATTTTGAAAAACTGATTTACTTAATTTCAAAATCAGTTTTCACTTTCGACTTAGTTTTATTTTTCAAAACTACCCTTTTCAAAACTAGGGCTTTTTCGAAAATGGACTTAGCCTAGGCCCTAACTCTAGAACTGCATGCACCTATAGACTTAGAAGCCAGCATCTCACAAGCACCTTAGGGTACTTTTGAGTGATAACCTAGAAAGGGTTGAGATGCTTAGGTCTTTGCCTTAATTCAAGATGCTTTAAGTCAGTGCATCTGCAGTAATTGGGGCACTAAATACAACTTACACAGCAATCAAGTTAAGTGTCAAGTTTAGAAAATCTAACTTGAACAGAAACACTTAACTTGACTAACCCTAGCAAAAGCTACTGTTTATAACAGTTAGTAAGTAGCTAATTGGGTTAGACAGGTCCCTACAGAGAAAATTGACTGATTTGATCGAATTATAAAATGATTCAGTACAGCAAATTCCTTTATGAAATTTTTTTTCTGCTACATTTATCTGTTTTTGATATATGACAAAGGGGGAGAGATAGGAAAGGAGAGAGTAAAACATTTTTTGCTCAAATATTTTTTACTCTATCCTTTATTCAAAAAGTTTTCAAAATTTTCTTATCCTTTATTCAAAAAGCTTTCAAAATACTTAAGCTTTTTTAAAAGTTTTCTAAGTACTTAAACTTTTCAAAAACCTTTTCAAAATTAGCTAAGTACTTAAGCAAAAATCTTCTTCAAATTATTAACTAAGTACTTAGGTTTTTTTTAAATTTATTAATTAAGTTTTTCAAAATTTATTAAGTACTTAAGCTTTCCAAATGTACTAAAGTTTTTCTTACTAAGTAGTTAAGCCTTTGAAATCTTACCAAGTACTTAAGTTAACACTTTCAAAACTTTTGAGTACCTTAAAACTTAAATCTTCAAACATTTTTAGTACTCTAAAATGATGCTTCAAAAACCCTCCTATGTACTTTTAACTTAAGTACCTAAAACTTAAGCTTTCAAAGCATAAATTCACTCCAAGTTATGTTTTTCTTAAAACCCACGAATTTTTGAAAAATCGAGGGGGAGATTCTCTCCAGGGGGAGGGAACAAATTTCTTGCTTTTGATTAAACTTAACTTTTTGAACTAAGGTTGTCATAAATCAAAAAGGGGGAGATTGTTGGTGCAGAATGCACCAAAGTCAATCCTGTGTTTTGATAATGGCAACAGAGGTCAAAAGTTAAGTCTTACTTGTTGTCTAACAAGTTACTCTAGTGTACAGGAAAAGCCCTACCGAAGGACTGCTAGGCACTGGCGAAGGAATGCCAGGGCAAAAAGCCCTAGCAAAGGACTGCTAGGCACTGGCGAAGGAATGCCAGAGTCAAAAGCCCTAGCGAAGGAATGCTAGGCACCTGGCGAAGGAATGCCAGCGTAAAAAGCCCTAGCGAAGGACTGCTAGGCACCGGGCAAAGGAGAGCTCGGCATCCAAGCCCTGACAAAGGACCGCCAGGCAAAAGTCCAACCAAAGGAGCGGTTGGCATCAGGTAAATTCTCCCGAGAGGAGTAGGTGAGGACGCGTTCCCTGTCGAGGGAACAGTAGGCGTCGGTTCGACCTAGGGCTCCATTTTGGAGACCAAAGTCAGAACCAAGATAGCTAAGGCTGTATAAACTAATTGTTTTATTATGTTTTGGACTAACCCTAGATGCAGGACCGAAGGAACGTGTGTCTGCAACTCAGAGAGCCTCAAAGGAGTGAGGCAGCAGCTGAGCAGGGCGCCCTGAGTGTCCAGGGCGCCCCCAAGGTGAACCAGAACCAAGTGAAGAAAAAACGGCATCGGCTGCTTACTGGGCAGGGCGCCCTCAGCAGCCAGGGCGCCCTCGTCAGCCAGGGTGCCCTCAGCAGCCAGGGCGCCCCCGCGCCCAAGACTGCGAAGCTTCATCTTTATCCACAGTCGAGATTTCTGCGCGGAAGAAGTCAGCCAAGGCGCCCTCTGCGACCAGGGCGCCCCCAGAGTCAAACTTATCCCTATTCGGATGGGATAACGTTTGACCGAGCTAAAAGCGGATCGCTTGACACGTGGCAGGGCGCCCCCGACATCCAGGGCGCCCCGGGGTGCTATAAATAGCACCCAACGCCCAAGCCTTTGACAAGAACTTCGAAAAAAAAGCTTCCACGCTCTTCTGTGCTCACGCCTTGTTCCGAAAACTGCCCAACTCGAGCGACGACGTCCCGCTGCTCCAGAAAGTCAACCTACAATCAGACGTCGGTAAAAGAAGAGATTTTTTTTCATTAAAAGTTTATGGTGCTATACTTGTAAATCTATTTTTGTAAACTGATTTTGCGTTCATATAGAATTGCCCAAAGTAAACGATTAACGATCGTGGGCCATGGAGTAGGAGTGACCTAGGCTCCGAACTATGTAAAAAATACTGTGTTCGCGTGTTTTGTTTCTTTCCGCTGTGCAAATTGCTCTCTCCATAAATTCGAAAAGTTTACCGATATTCACCCCCTCCCCTCTATCGGTTCTATCGATCCAACAATAAGGACTCTTGATTCTTTTTAAGGGATCAATTCTAGTCGAGAGAACACCTCCACAATCAATAAATTTACATCAAATCATCTCAGAACTCGAAAGAAGGTCTGAAACTGCAAGTTCTATCACATATCAGAAAATTTTTGATATCTGATTGGTCCACAGATTGATCAGGAGTGGGTTGATCGGTCCACAGATCGATCAGTGAGCTCACAGAACCCCGACTAATCTGTTCAGTCCTTGATCGATCCACAGACCGATCAGGGACCTCCCTGATCGGTCACCGAACCGATCAGGGTTGGCCTGATCGGTCATAAAGACCGATCAAGCAATTCTGCGAAATCCACAGAAATCTTTCTATCTTGGATTTGTTTGGTCCACTGACCGATCTAGCCACCATTCTGATCGGTCCACATACTGATCAGAATGGTCACAAAAATCTCGCAAACTCTCTGTTCGCTCCCTAATCGATCGGTAGACTGATAAGGGGCTTGCCTGATCGGTCACCCGACCGATCAGGACCCGGCCAGACTGATTAGGAGGTTCCCTGATTGGTCTGGGTACCCCAAGATCGGACGGTGGATCCGATCTACCGTAATAAATTTGGTTGGTGGATCGGTCCACCAACCTATTAACTTCATCAACCACATACTTCTCCGAACCCTAGCGCCGAAATCACGTTGTCTTCCTCCTCTTCCTGCGTGAGTTCACACTCCTGAGATTTCAGTGAGGCGAGATCTCTGTTCCTTAGCTTCCTGCAAGTGTGTGCGTGAGCTCCTCTTCCTCTTCCTGCATGCGAGACCTACTCCCTGCGGTGTGTGAGATCTTGCTGTGAGCTCCTTCTCGCGAAGCACTTGTGTGTTCTTCTTCCTGCGCAAGTCATTTGCGCCCTCTGGGAGTTCTTCTTCAAGACTGTCAAGAATCCCTCTCCAACCACCATGGCACCAAAGTGAGCTTGATTATCATGCTTTTTGGTTTCCTTGACTGTTTATCTCATTAATTGTGATTTTATGAACTAATCATGAATCTTTTGTGTTGTGACGTGCCCCCAATTCCCATTTCTGTCGATTGTATGGTTACCGTGGCCTTGCCCTTATGATCAAATTTGTGTGTGCTATGATCATCCAATTATGCTGTGCCCTTAACTTCGTATCTTTTTCTTGTGTCGTGACCTTGATTACATGATCCAATCAATCATCGCTTGATCATTTCTTTGTTGCCGCTTATTCCATCCCTTAGGAAATCTTCCAAGGGCAAAGAACTTGCCGAGGGGACCTCAAAGGGAAAAGGCCCTTCATCTTCTACACCCTCTCGTAGACCCCAACCTTCCTCTAATTCATGATTTCCCAATTCACATCTTGAATAGGCCTTCCAACATTGTACCTTCAAACTTCTCCCTTGTCGATCTGTAGACAAAGCATTTGTATATGAATATTGTCCATTGGTGTAGCAGATTATAGAGTTTTATGAACTGGAATCCATAATTTTTCTTGAGCGAGATATCAATATTGATTTGGTTTTGGAATTCTATAACAACCTTGTTAGTGACGGGGGTACGGGGTTTACCACCCGAGTCGCCCGAACCAATCTCAATTTTAGTTACCCCCATCTTCGCTGAGTATCTAGCATGTCGGCGATTGGGTAATATTTTTCCATTCTACCCTGGTCTTCCTGAGCCTATACTAGCTCCTTTCGATGAGGTCACCCCTGATTCTATCTACGAGCAATTTTTTGGCCACCCCATGCTGGATGGTCTCGATGAGCTTGGCGGTGATTTCTCCACTTTTGCTGCTCTCTGACTATCTCCTGTTGATTATATCCTTTTCAAAATTATTACCAACTGTATTCTGCCTATCACTTCGAATCCTCTAGCCGAGATTCACCCTTTCCACTGCGTGATGCTCTACGGGATGCATCAGCAGCTTGATTTTGACATCATAATGGTCATCTATTTTTCCTCATTACTGACTGGCTTCAGTTAGCCGGTATAGATGTGTCCAAGGGCAGGACCGTGCCGATGGTTCGGCAAGACTGCAGACTTGGTAAACGTGCATTTGCCAAGTCTGGCATTGTTGTCGAACCTCAGGGCCAGGGCCTTCTATGGAAGGATGAGAGGGGGTTAGGAGAGCTACCTCGGGCAGCCCACATACAGGTACTAGCAGCTCCGGCTGTCCATCATGAGACGCCCGCTGCAGCCGACTACGAGTATGAGCCATATCCTGATCTCTGCTGGCAGGTCGCAGAGCTAGAGCAGATAATTCAACATGAGTTTCATGTGTCCGAGCTCTAGCGGCAGGGGATCAGCTCCGAGGTTTCTCAAATGCGTACCAGTCAGGAGGCATTTCAGACTGAGGTTCGGTCCGAGATCTCTGGATTGCATGCCAGTCAGGAGGCGTATCAGTCGACCATGTATACCCAGCTGGAGGCGATGTTCGCTGAGTGGCATACCTGGATGGCTGGTCATCAGCCACAGCAGACCATTCCGGGTTTTGCGCCCTCCAGCAGCACTGCTCCTTGGAGCTTCCTACCGGACGATGATATATTATACGACCCCATGCAGTTTGACGACCGGCCTACCCAGGATTGGTTGTTTTCTGTATTCGGCTTCTGACTATTATTCCATGACTTGTTATGTATTTGAGTGTCCGATAGGTTTCATGTATGACTTGCTATTTCATGTTGTCTTCTATTTCATATGATGCATGTGAGTATTTTGCCTTGACATTTTCTTTCATAAGCTTATCATATGTCTATCCATTAAATATATCCTGTTTGTTTTGGGAAAAACCATGGGTTGAGGGGGAGACATTTTAAACTTAACAACCTGTCTACACCCTTTTCGGTGTTTGACAAAGGGAGAGAGTGTGGGTAGCTAAGTTTAGGATGATTACGAGTATAACTATTATAGAGGGAGGACTCTGATTCTCCTACGATAGTGAGATTAGATACTATTGATTTCATATATCTGGAGGACTATGATTCTCCTACGATAGTGAAATTTGATTACAATTGATTCCAAATACATAATCTTAAAATCGGGTTGTCAAACAACAAAAAGGAGGAGATTGTTGATGCAATCTGACCCTGATTATTGTTTTGGTGTTGACACCGATTTAAGTTTAGGTTAATAAGATGAGTCTGGTTTAGGTCCTGTTCGGGGACTGGGCATGACTCCCGGTGAGTGAAGCCTGTTAGTATTATGAGAGAAGTGTCCTAAGGCAATCGCCTTATGATTGTAATCATTTACTTTAATAAATGAATATTCACTATTTGAGTATACATGTTCATGTATTTGATTGAGATCTTAAACTCATTTACTGAATGTCCGTAATACAATTCACAGCATGAGAGAATTTGTGATGAATTCACAACTAGTGATTATCTCTACATGTGCAATTGTGAAGTATTGAAATTGTCCCTAGTCGATGAATTCATAAATATGGACACTGTCAATTCTGTTGAGACTAGCATGGGTTATTCTGTAATCTGCTGATTCTCATTGGCTGGTGACATTGGGATGTCCGGAGATAAACATGGATGCTAGTTAAGGGAACTTGTTCATTGGAGTGACTAGCTGTAAAACTTCATATGGTAATCTACATATAGATATGTCAATGAAAGTTCATACTGCAGCTTAAGTGCGATGTTCCTTTGACTTGTGGTGTTCAAGTCATCTTGGTCATGGAGACTTATACTTTGACACCTTAAGCAAGCATCTCTAAGGAGGTGTGGACCCAGGATGGTTGGGTATAAGCCGAAGTGCCCGAAGATGTTTAAACAGCCTACAAAGGATTCACCACTCCTTGCGAGGAGATGTATACCCAAGGCCTATCGTCCGATTGTTACTCGAAGCCTCTGGCCAGAGCATCACATGTTCCGAGTATGAATATCTCAGAAGCATGAGAGTAATTAGAATCCGTTGGACGAGAAAGACACTACTTGGGCTAGGTGTGACGTAGTCAGCCTAGTGGGGACTGACACACATAAACCGTGTCCTAAACCAAGAGGGTATAAGATGGTGAAGGGAATGAGGCACGACTTATTATAGCTGCTGAAGGGTTTCAGAATTATTTCTGAGGTCAACCGTTGATCTTTCGATTAATTGGGGATCATGATGTACTACTAGGTGCCACTCATGATCGTTCTATAATTGGTTAATTATAGACGACCAACATAAATCGAAAGCCTATTTAGTCACACGCACTACGAGTAATCCGAGGGATTTAAAACGAGTTGAAAATTGGATTTTCCGATCAAGAGAAATAAGTCGAATCTGAATTTATCAGAGGCGCACCGGAAGCTTAAAATGGCTAAGTCTTTTGAAGGCTTATTGGACGAATTAAATGAGTTTAATTCGCAAGGAGACGGCTTGGTTTGGCCGGCCAAAGAGGGTCCCCACCCTCTTTGGTTTGGCCGGCCACAAAGAGGAGGGAAACCAAATTATTTGGTTTAAATTATAAAATAAATCAAACACGATTTGTTTTATAAAATTATGGATAAAGAAATTTATATAAAAAATTTATATAAAGAAATTTATATAAAGAGATTTATTTTCATGGAAAATAAAATAAACCTTGGATTGATTTATTTTATTTTATAAAATCAATTATGAATTGATTTTTCCATGATAAAAAAAATTTATATAATAAATTTCTTGTAAATTTTATTCCATAATAAAAGGGAAGACATGGTTGTTTTTATTATAAATTAAGTTATAATAAAAACTTGGAATAACGGAATAATTTATAGAAAATTTATAAGATAAATTTCTTATGAAAAATTTATTCCGTTAAAAGGAGACTTGGCGATAAAGAGACTACTATATAAAGGTACAAAGGCAAGGCTTGGAAATCAATTCAAGAGATCAAGGATTCTTACCTAGCCTCTCTTCCTCTCCTTCTCTCCCTCTCCCTCCTCTAGTGGGCGCCGGCCCTAGAGGGCTCCCTTAGGGTTGCCGTGAGCTACCTCCACCAAGAAGGTGCCGAAGAAGAAGAAGAAGCGGCTCGCGACTCCTTCCTTCCTCACGGAATCTTGATTCTGTTTTTATTTGGTGGTTAGTTTTCCATCTCTCTCTCTTGATATTCTAGTCGTGCCTTTGGAGAATCTAGTAGTTCTTGTCGGCACGAAACTCGTGGCTTTGCGAAGTCATCCCGAAGAGAACTCGGCGTGGACGCGAATAGAGGCGGAGCTTCCAAGGAACGCTACGATTGGATCTCGTCCCTTTCTACGAGTTACGCGAGGTATTAAGTAAATTAGTTTACTTTCTGCAAAATTTTAAATTTATGATCATGTCTCCACAACATAAGGATGCATGCTAGATACGTTGTTAAAATAATTTGAGAAATTATTTATGCTAAATATTCCGCTGCACGTAATTAAATTTTAAAATTACGAACTCGTATCCATGTCAACATGCACCCGGTCCCAACAGTGGTATCAGAGCCGGTTAGTGTTCGACATAATCATATAATTGTTTTGTGGAAGGCTTTGTCATGATCTCAATTTTGGAAAATTTTCCAATTATGGATACTTTCCAATTATGATAAATTTTAGATTTAGGAATTTCAAAGTTTGGAAATCCTCATGAAATTTCGCAAACTTTTGAAATATCCTAGTTTCTGAAATTTTATGATAATTGTGAAAACTTCCCATTTTTGGAAACTTTCCAATTTTGGAAATTTCCTATTTTGGAAATTTTCCAATTTTGAAAATATGTAAGTTTTCTTTGTACCAGAAACTTACAATTATTCTGAAAACCTATTATGAAATCTCTCAATTTTGGACACTTTCTTTCAAAAAAGTCTAGACAAATTTATGGATCATTAATTAACAATTAAATTCGAATTGGTTTTAAATTATTAACAAAATTCTTTATTTTGTATTGAGCCTCGGGGAGCCGTCCAATTTAAAGTTAGTTGTTGTAATTTAATTTCCCATTTTGAATAAAATTGTCATGTTTAATTTGGTTACGCCTCGGGGAGCGGACCAAATTGGTTTTATGACAAATTTCTTTTCTTTAGGTATCTGAGCCTCGGGGAGCCACCCTTAGAAAACAATTTGTTGTAATTAATTAATCCATAAATAAAATATGTGATCAAATCTTGGAAATTTAGGATAATTTCCTTATTCGATTTAAGAGGTGATGCTCTTACATATTGTTGTCTCCAAAATTAATTAGGAAAATGGTTTCCTATAGAGTTTTCTTAAATAAGATTTTCATGAAAATAATATGTGGTTGAATTAAGAGAATCAGTCTCTTAATTTAATAAGATTTGATTTAGAGAAATCAAAGTCTTAAACATATTATTTCCGAAATTGATTATGAAAATTTAGGAAATTATTTCCCAAAACAATTCCTTGAATAAAGTATGAAATCGGTATTAGGTAATCCGGTTCCTAATCCAATTAATGAGACTTGATAAATTAAGTCACATACATACTTTATTAAGGAAATCGTTAGCCATGACATAATTATATGTCATGAATGTGCTTTGAAAAGAAAGGATGAGACCCAAAACCCCTTACAAAATATTAAGGCTAACACCTTCCATTAATATGGTTAGAACCGGAGTTTTGTTTCTCGTTTGGGTTGATGGACACATCCATGCCCGGCTTGAACCTCAACATGTTCAAACCATGGAATTAGTTTATGAATAATATAGTTGGAGTCAGAGGTCAATCCTTAGTTTTGGTTGTTGGACACATCCAAGCCTGACCAAGCGGTTGAATGTGTAACGCCCGCTTTTTTTTTCTTTTTCCTAAAGCTGCGTTACGTTAACATACTTAGGGCATGTAGACATCATAATACAGCGGAAACCTTTAACTTGCACCTACATGCACTTACTACCATTCCTAACAGCATAACCTGGGAACTTAACATATTAACTTTATACTTAGCATCATATCATGTCCTACTTAGCATCGTGTCATACTTAGTATCATGTCATTCTTAGCATCATGTCATGGAGTCACATTCCAGCACATAATAGTAAAGGTAAAGTTCTATCATAACAAGCAAACATATTGTTTCTTGGCCAAGTCACTATCACACACATGCTTCATTGCCTTCCTGCTGCTTCCTTACTGTCCCCTTGCGTGATCTGCGGTATAAGAAAATAAGACTATAAGCACACAGGCTTAGTAAGACTCTTTCCTACTCACTAAAATCATTCATCACTTAATCCTGAGAACATGAAACATTAACATACTTAGTGCTTTACTTAGACATAAGCCTTATCATCACTTAGCATACATTCGACATGTCATGGACATAGCTTAATCACATTCGTAGCATGTCATAAACATAACCATAAAACATTCATGGCATGGCATAATACTTGGCATAGACATAAACATCGTAAATATTCATAGCATGACATAATACTTGGCATAGACATAACATAACAAACATAGCCCCACAAACATTCTTAACATGAACCTAAGTAAAATCATGACGTCCTAACTTAGCACAAACCTAATTAAATCATGGCTTCAAAAACTAGCATGAACATAAATAAAATCATGGCATTCTATCTTAGCATAAACATAATTAAATCATGGCATCCTAAACTAGCATGAACATAAATAAAATCATGGCATTCTAACTTAGCATAAATATAATTAAATCATGACATCCTAAACTAGCATGAACATAAATAAAATCATAGCATTCTAACTTAGCATAAATATAATTAAATCATGGCATCCTAAACTAGCATGAACATAAATAAAATCATGGCATCCTAAACAAACATGAACATAAATAAAATCATGACATCCTAACTTAGCATAAACATAATTAAATCATGACATCCTAAACTAACAGGAACATAACTAAAATCATGGCATCCTACTTAGCATAAACATAAATATAATCATGGCATAAACGTACTTTGCATAAAATTTCTTTGCATAATATTCTTATCATAAATATAATGCATAACATGGATGGATGCATGTGGCAATTGCATATATATATAAGGATGCTTAATCTTTAAAACATGCTTTTAAAATAATCATAACATTCATTGGGCCCTGGCTTGTACCATATTCATTCATCATATGCACGCATCCCTAAGTAAATACGAGGTAGCTAATGTCGACCTACTAGGGTAAGGACAGCTTCATCGGTAGTCCCGAACCGTAAGGACAGCTTTATCGGTAGTCAAGAACCGTGGACCTTACTTAGGTCCGGTACAAGCCCATAAAATAAAATAAAATGCTTTCACATGCATTTTCATTCATCATCATTCATATCATATTCATTCATTCATCATACTTTCATCAAACTTAACATCATCATTATGCCTTGAAGGCATGAACTTTAACTTCATTCATCATTTTCATTCTTAAAGATGGCATATGTACACATCATTCATAACGCATGGCATACATACAATTTATTCATAAACATGGCATACCTACATTTCGTTCATAAGACATGGCATACATACATATTATTCATAGATCATGGCATACATATCATTCATAGATCATGGCACATGTCTTAAACATTTATAACCAAATCATATAATTCATGACATATAAACTAATGGTTTGGTTAACATAAAAATTCTTTCATCTTGCTTAAACATACCTCTTAGTAACCTATACACAAGCATCTTTGTAGGTTTATCCCAACCCTAGCCCTAGGTTATGTCCTTGGCCGAAAGTCCCCAAGGAACCCTAGGTTCATAAAACTTCACACAACTTCCCAATCAACATCTCATACATACATACTAGGCCATAGGAAACATTTGATCCCATACTTAAGGCCAACCCTAATCCTTTAACCCTAATCTTGCTCTTGGCTGAATCTTCAAGGCCATGGGGGCATGGAAAAATTTTCATTAAAACCCCGAATCAATTGTTAAACACCAACCATACCTTAACATAGGGCCATTGGGGTCCTTACTTGAAATAAATCCTAACTTTCCACCCTATTATGGTACTTGGCCGAAACCTATAGGGTCTCAAGGCCATGTGAAACATTCACATAAACACCCACCATCTCCCTTATATTATGTTAATACATCAAACACATACTTGAGGTTTTAGACCCAACTCCACCCATGGGGTCTTGTTGTTGGCCGAAATCCTAGGGTATCCTAGGGTACCCCAAAAATTTCCAAAAATTATACTTAATCTCTAAACATCATAAGAGTACATTAAACAACATTATCAAGATTTTTAGCATCATCATGGACCCTAAAACATAGTGGTCGAAACCCATAGGGTCTCTAGGGTGCTTGGTTTTGCTTCTTTCAACATCAAGTCCCAAAAACCAACTAATAAATCATGCTAAAAGATAAGGAACTATTATACCATAGGTGAGGGAGTCTTACCTTGGTTGATCTTGATTTTTAAACCTTAAAAGAGAAGAAGATTGCAAAATCTTTGGATCCTTGAGCCTCCTTGTCCTTGTATCCTTGGAAAACCCATAGATCTTGGAGATGAGACCTCTTGTGGAGCTTTTCCAAGGGAGAACCCTTCCTTTGGTGTTCGGCTAGGATGAGGGGAGGAGGAGGAAGAAATTGCAAAGTGATGGAAGGAAGAGGTAACTCCCAAAACCCCCTCTTTATAGCCCATTAAGGAGGTAAATGAATAGCCTCTCCATGACCCTTCATCTTCTTCTATGCCTTAACCAATATCCACTTCATTCCCTCATAACATTACCTTGCTAGGTGAGTTGGTTAGTGCATACATGGTTGTACAAGAGGTCCATGGTTCAATCCTTGGTCCATGCACCTTATTTTTATTTTATTTTTCTTTTTATTTCCCTAAATTTCCGAAAATCCTTTAAAAATTCCCCCATAATTATGTTAATATTTCTTATTAAAATCCCTTTATATTTATACTAATTTTCACCTAAAATTCACCAATAATTATGGTACTAAAAAGCCCATATAAGGCCCATTAGTGCCCTTTTTTCTCAATTTAAATGAGAAAACATGGATTTTCTAGGCCAAAGTTCGCATTAATATTTCTAGGTTCCTTAGAAAATTATCTAGACATGCTTAATATTTTAAGGAAATATTAAGAGAATTTTCCGGGTCATTACAATCCCCCATACCTCGTGAAAGTTCGTCCTCGAACTTAGAATAGCTCCGGATACTTGCGCCTCATCTCATCCTCGCGTTCCCAGGTAGCTTCTTCGAACCGTTGACTTTGCCATAGGACCTTGACTAAGGGTACCTCCTTACTCCTCAGCTTCTTGACTTCCTTATCCAAAATCTGGATGGGTCTGCTCTCATAGCTTAGGTCCTCCTACACTTGTACTGTCTGTGGCTCGATCACTTGGTCCATATTCGGGATACACTTTTTAAGCAGGGACACATGGAATACGTTATGAATAGCTGACATTTCTGGAGGCAGCTCTAACTCATATGCCACTTTACCGACTCTTTTCAGAATCAGGTACGACCCCACATAGCGCGAACTTAGTTTTCCTTTCCTCCTAAATCTTGTCACCTTTCCTCCTAAATCTTGTCACCCCTTCATAGGAGCCACTTTGAGAAACAGTGGCTCCCTTTAACTGGTCAAACAGGTCATCTATCCTCGGAAGGGGATACCTGTTCTTGATCGTTACGTGGTTCAGCGCTCGGTAATCTATGCACATTCGCATAGATCCGTCTTTCTTCTTCACAAACAGTACCGGAGCTCCCCAGGGGGAATGACTAGGGCGAATAAATCCCTTATCCAGCAACTCCTGTAACTGTTCCTGAAGCTCCTTTAATTCAACCGACGCCATACGGTAAGGTGCCTTGGAGATCGGGTTGGTACCAGGAACCAATTCGATCTCAAATTCCACCTCTCTATCAGGGGCTAATCCTGGCAGTTCATCTGGGAAAACCTCTGGGTAATCGCATACCACCCGGACGTCTTCCAGCTCCTGGTCCTTCACCTGACTGGCATCAACCACATATGCTAGAAATCCAGTACAGCCTTTGTCTAACATCTTCTGAGCTTGGAGAGTTGATAAATATTTCCTGGTTCTTTTCCTTGGCTCTCCGACGAATTCGAACATAGGACCCGCTTCAGGTCGAAAGACCACCTTTCGCTTACGACACTCAATAGAAGCACCGTATTTACTTAGGAAATCCATTCCCATTATAACGTCATAATCTTGCATGTCGAGTACTATCAGATCGCAGTAAAGTTCCCTTCCTGCAATTTTGACCGGCACCGCATGCAGTACATGAGTGGATGTCATTATTTCCCCCGAAGGTAGAGTTGTTAAGAACCTGCAGTTTAACGCTTGCGGAAGCCTATCTACCTTCTTGGTGTATGGCACCGAAATGAACGAATGTATTGCCCCAGTATCAAATATGCAGTAGCACACTGACTGAAAATAAGTATCTGACCTGTGACAACCGTAGAAGCTTCTGCAGCGTCCTCCTTGGTAACCGAGAACACCCTGGCATTTGTCTCTGTTGGAGGGGCCTCCAACAGTGGGGTACCCTCCAGCTCGACCGGCATATAGTGTAATTTCGCTGGTGCTCCCTGGTACTGAGCTAGTGGTTGGGGAGAGGCCTGGTTCTTGGTATGGCAGTAAGCCGCCATATGCCCTTCCACACCACAATTGTAACACCGGTTCGTACCCTTGTGACATTCCCCGGAGTGGTTTTTCCCGCATGTGGCGCATGGGGAAGGCTTGGGCTGTTTATTTGCTAGGCCCCCTTAAGAGTTGTTCCATGGTTTTCGTTTCCCACTCTGATCTCCCTTCCAATTAGCTTGGTTGCTCTGGGGCTTTTGACCTCCTACGCAATCATTAATGGAAGGAACATTAAGGGTAATGAGAGCGAGATTCGAGCTTCTTGAAATGAACTTGATTCTTACTTTCATTCGTCGCCTTCCTTTGCTGATTGATACTATTCAGATAGTGCTCAGTGAAAAGCACTACTAAACAGTTCCTCGGCGGTCTGGGGCCTGTTAACCCCACCAGCCACGTTCAGAGCTATTTCGGGCCGTAACATCTTCAGCATAAGTCGGACCCTCTCTTTCTCTGTGCGGACCAGCTCAGGGCACAGACGGGCCAGTCGATTAAATTTCTTTACGGCTTTATTGACCGAGAGGTTGCCCTGCCGGAATTTCGTAAACTCGTCGTAGTGTTTGGTTGTAACCCGCATATTGAAGAATTCTTCAAAGAATTCTGATTCGAAGTCAGCCCACGCCATCTGGTTTACTTGTCTCTTGGTCCTGACCCTCTCCCACCACATTCTGGCATCCCCAGAAAGGCAGAATGATGCGCACTTGACCTTCTCATGTTCAGGCCAGTCCAGCAGTTCCAGTGTACTTTCCATCGTCTTGAACCATGCCTGGGCGTCCCATGGTTTGCCGGTACGCGAGAAATTCTTCGGTTTCAGTCTTAAACACTGGATCAAATAAGCCTCCTGTCGTGCCACAGTGGTCGAGCTCGGCGGAGGAGTGTGTGTAACCGTAGGCGCCACAGGCGCAGCAGTCTGGTTCACTGGTGGAGTAGTAGAATTTTCCTGTTGGTTCATTAAGGTGATAATAGTTTGCTGCTACTCGGTAACCTGACGTTGGAGCTGGGTTACTAGTTGCATCAGGTCAGGCGTTGGAGTTGTCTCATTAAGCCGGTTACTCTGTCTTCTAGCCATGCTTTTCTTCACTAAAGACAAGTATGGCCAATATCAGTTTTCTTTTCTACCCCTATATTATTCTAAATATTTAATTCCTAAAATAAGATAAAGTATCATTCATCGTTACATATCGTAACATACTTTTCATCATAAATACAGTTCATCCTGGCATACCTTAAAATCAAAAGACATCTTCCAACTATAAGATATGTAAAGAGGTACTTACTTGGAAGCGGCAGGAAGAGGGCTTGATGTGTGTGTAGTGAGATGGTTACTGCTCTGATACCAATCTGTAACGCCCGCTTTTTTTTTTCTTTTTCCTAAAGCGGCATTACGTTAACATACTTAGGGTATGTAAACATCATAATGCAGCGGAAACCTTTAACTTGCACCTACATGCACTTACTACCATTCCTAACAGCATAACCTGGGAACTTAACATATTAACTTTATACTTAGCATCATATCATGTCCTACTTTGCATCGTGTCATACATAGTATCATGTCATTCTTAGCATCATGTCATACTTAGCATCATGTCATGGAGTCACATTCCAGCACATAATAGTAAAGGTAAAGTTCTATCATAACAAGCAAACATATTGTTTCTTGGCCAAGTCACTATCACGCACATGCTTCATTGCCCTCCTGCTGCTTCCTTACTGTCCCCTTGCGTGATCTGCGCTATAAGAAAATAAGACTATAAGCACACAGACTTAGTAAGACTCTTTCCTACTCACTAAAACCATTCATCACTTAATCCTGAGCACATGAAACATTAACATACTTAGTGCTTTACTTAGACATAAGCCTTATCATCACTTAGCATACATTCGACATGTCATGGACATAGCTTAATCACATTTGTAGCATGACATAAACATAACCATAAAACATTCATGGCATGGCATAATACTTGGCATAGACATAAACATCGTAAACATTCATAGCATGGCATAATACTTGGCATAGACATAACATAACAAACATAGCCCCACAAACATTCTTAACATGAACCTAAATAAAATCATGACGTCCTAACTTAGCACAAACCTAATTAAATCATGGCTTCAAAAACTAGCATGAACATAAATAAAATCATGGCATTCTAACTTAGCATAAACATAATTAAATCATGGCATCCTAAACTAGCATAAACATAAATAAAATCATGACATTCTAACTTAGCATAAATATAATTAAATCATGGCATCCTAAACTAGCATGAACATAAATAAAATCATGGCATTCTAACTTAGCATAAATATAATTAAATTATGACATCCTAAACTAGCATGAACATAAATAAAATCATGGCATCCTAAACTAACATGAACATAAATAAAATCATGGCATCCTAACTTAGCATAAACATAATTAAATCATGGCATCCTAAACTAACAGGAACATAACTAAAATCATGGCATCCTACTTAGCATAAACATAAATATAATCATGGCATAAACGTACTTTGCATAAAATTTCTTTGCATAATATTCTTATCATAAATACAATACATAACATAGATGGATGCATGTGGCAATTGCATATATATATAAGGATGCTTAATCTTTAAAACATGCTTTTAAAATAATCATAACATTCATTGGGCCCTGGCTTGTACCACATTCATTCATCATATGCACGCATCCCTAAGTAAATACGAGGTAGCTAATGTCGACCTACTAGGGTAAGGACAGCTTCATCGGTAGTCCCGAACCGTAAGGATAGCTTTATCGGTAGTCAAGAACCGTGGACCTTACTTAGGTCCGGTACAAGCCCATAAAATAAAATAAAATGCTTTCACATGCATTTTCATTCATCATCATTCATATCATATTCATTCATTCATCATACTTTCATCAAACTTAACATCATCATTATGCCTTGAAGGCATGAACTTTAACTTCATTCATCATTTTCATTCTTAAAGATGGCATATGTACACATCATTCATAACGCATGACATACATACAATTTATTCATAAACATGGCATACCTACATTTCGTTCATAAGACATGGCATACATATCATTCATCAATCATAGCACATGTCTTAAACATTTATAACCTAATCATATAATTCATGACATATAAAACTAATGGTTTGGTTAACATAAAAATTCTTCCATCTTACTTAAACATACCTCTTAGTAACCTATACACAAGCATCTTTGTAGGTTTAACCCAACCCTAGCCCTAGGTTATGTCCTTGGCCGAAAGTCCCCAAGGAACCCTAGGTTCATAAAACTTCACACAACTTCCCAATCAACATCTCATACATACATACTAGGCCATAGGAAACATTTGATCCCATACTTAAGGCCAACCCTAATCCTTTAACCCTAATCTTGCTCTTGGCCAAAACTTCAAGGTCATGGGGGCATGAAAAAATTTCCATTAAAACCCCGAATCAATTGTTAAACACCAACCATACCTTAACATAGGGCCATTGGGGCCCTTACTTGAAATAAATCCTAACTTTCCACCCTATTAGGGTACTTGGCCGAAACCTATAGGGTCTGAAGGCCATGTGAAACATTCACATAAACACCCTCCATCTCCCTTATATCATGTTAATACATCAAACATATACTTGAGGTTTTAGACCCAACTCCACCCATGGGGTCTTGTTGTTGGCCGAAACCCTAGGGTATCCTAGGGTACCCCAAAAATTCCCAAAAATTATATTTAATCTCTAAACATCATAAGAGTACATTAAACAACATTATCAAGATTTTTAGCATCATCATGGACCCTAAAACATAGTGGCCGAAACCCATAGGGTCTCTAGGGTGCTTGGTTTTACTTCTTTCAACATCAAGTCCCAAAAACCAACCAATAAATCATGCTAAAACATAAGGAACTATTATACCACAGGTGAGGGAGTCTTACCTTGGTTGATCTTGATTTTTAAACCTTAAAAGAGAAGAAGATTGCAAAATCTTTGGATCCTTGAGCCTCCTTGTCCTTGTATCCTTGGAAAACCCTTAGATCTTGGAGATGAGACCTCTTGTGGAGCTTTTCCAAGGGAGAACCCTTCCTTTGGTGTTCGGCTAGGATGAGGGGAGGAGGAGGAAGAAATTGCAAAGTGAAGGAAGGAAGAGGTAACTCCCAAAACCCCCTCTTTATAACCCATTAAGGAGGTAAATGAAGAGTCTCTCCATGACCCTTCATCTTCTTCTATGCCTTAACCAATATCCACTTCATTCCCTCATAACATTACCTTGCTAGGTGAGTTGGTTAGTGCATACATGGTTGTACAAGAGGTCCATGGTTCAATCCTTGGTCCATGCACCTTATTTTTATTTTATTTTTCTTTTTATTTCCCTAAAATTCCGAAAATCCTTTAAAAATTCCCACATAATTATGTTAATATTTCTTATTAAAATCCCTTTATATTTATACTAATTTTCACCTAAAATACACCAATAATTATGGTACTAAAAAGCCCATATAAGGCCCATTAGTGCCCTTTTTTCCCAATTTAAATGAGAAAACATGGCTTTTCTAGGCCAAAGTTCGCATTAATATTTCTAGGTTCCTTAGAAAATTATCTAGACATGCTTAATATTCTAAGGAAATATTAAGAGAATTTTCCGGGTCGTTACAGAATGAGCTTCAACCATATTAAAACTATTTCTTGATTAATGGGTCAGTCTTAAGCTTGGAGCATCGATTTGTTGTGCCATAGCCAAGGTCGATGTAAAGAGAGGTGCAGTTGGGTGCTATGTATAATGTTGCATACTTGTTAATGAGTTAACAACCCAATGATTTATGCAAACATTCAATTAGTTGATAGCATAAAGTGATAGTTACATATATGTGATATGTAATTGGTATAATTACCTACCTTCATAGCTAAGAATAACTTGATGGCCACAGCTATGGTTGTTCTTATCTATGGTTGGATATCAACCTATTTGGAGATGTTCCTACGATCTCTCGAATTGATAAAAAGGGTTATTCAATTCAAAAAATAAATAGGATTTAATTAATGTATGTTGATGCATTCTTTATCATTCTTCTCACATAAGCTCAATTTGTATGTCTAGGATAATCACTCGATCATGTCTTCTCTGAATTTGCGTTCCATTTTGGACACCAATAAACTGACTGGGACAAACTTCATGGACTGGCTTCGAAACCTGAGGATAGTCCTCAAGGCAGAGAAGCTTGCTTATGTCCTTGAAGATCAACTTCCCAACCATCCTCCAGAAGATGCAACTCCAGACCAGTTAGTGACCTATCAGAAACATGTGACCGATTCTGAACTTGCGAGTTGCATCATGCTAGCCTCTATGGTACCTGAGCTGCAAAAGCAGCATGAGCATATGGATGCTTATACCATCATCTTCCATCTTTATGAGTTATTTGAAGAGCAGGCGAGATCCGAAAGGTTCGAAGTCTCCAGACTCCTCTTCACCTCTAGGATGCAGGAAGACACTTCTGCCTCACAGTTTGTGTTAAAGATGTTGGGTACATTGAGCGACTGAGCACACTCGGTTTTGCAATGGATCATGAACTAAGTATTGACTTAATTCTGCATTGTTTGCCAAAAAGTTATTCACAATTTGTGATGAACTATCGGATGAACAAGCTGGAGACTACCATTCCTGAGTTGCTCAACCTGCTGAAGACTATAGAGTCTTCTGTAAAGCAGGATCAGAAGACGGTACTGTTAGTTGGTTCCTCGAAGAAAGGTTCTAAGAGGAAGGCCAAAGAACAGAATAAAGGAAAGAAGAAAAAGGCCAAAAAGACTGAAAAGACACCAAAAGACACTTGTCATCATTGTGGCAAGGAGGGTCACTGGCGAAGAAACTGCAAGGTTTATCTTGAGTCCTTGAAGAAGAAGGCATCCGATGCCCCATCCTCTTCAGGTATCTTCGTTATTTAATGTCACTCTATTTCCTCAAATACCTGGGTACTTGATACTGGGTGTAGCTCACATATATGTAATGACATACAGGGGCTAAGGAATAGAAGAAGACTCGTCAAGGGAGAATCAAATTTACGAGTTGAAAATGGAGCAAAGATTGATGCTGTTGCCATTGGAACATATTTGCTAAAGCTCCCTACTGGACGTGTCTTAGAATTGGATAATTGTTAT
Organism: Boesenbergia rotunda; assembly: GCA_024364735.1. Classification (NCBI taxonomy): domain Eukaryota; kingdom Viridiplantae; phylum Streptophyta; class Magnoliopsida; order Zingiberales; family Zingiberaceae; genus Boesenbergia; species Boesenbergia rotunda. Next base: position 232,710 of record JAGFNQ010005203.1, on the reverse strand, counting down.
TTTGTTCCTTCATTAATAAAGAACATTGTATATATTTCATGTTTGAATGAAAAGGGTCATCATTTAACTTTTAGTAACAATTGTTGTTGCATAACCTTAAATGGCGTTCTTTATGGGACTGGAACTTTGTGCAATGGTATCTACACGTTAGATTTATCCGGTGACGTTTTCAATATCGAAGTTAGCAACAAACGTGCTCGAATAGATAATCGAATAGACTCCTATACGTGGCATTGTCGTCTTGGCCATGTAAGTAAGAAACACATGACCGAATTACACCGATGTGGAATTCTGGAATCATTTGAACCCGGTTCATTTGATACATGCGAATCATGCTTAAAAGGCAAGATGACCAAATCACCCTTTTCCGGAAAGGGTAATCCAGTGGGAGAATTGCTTGGTCTAATACATACTGATGTATGTGGACCAATGTCAACTCTTGCACAAGGAGGCTATAGCTACTTCATCACCTTTATCGATGATCACTCACGATTCGGGTATGTGTTCTTGATGAAACACAAATCTGAAGCTTTTGAGAAATTCAAAGAGTTCAGAAATGAAGTAGAGAAACAGCTTGGCAAAAGTATTAAGATACTTCGATCCGATCGGGGTGGTGAATACTTGAGTCAAGAGTTTCAAGATTATCTTAGGGACAATGGGATATTGTCTCAATGGACTCTGCAGTATACACCACAGCATAATGGTGTATCTGAGAGGCGTAACCGAACCTTGATGGACATGGTTAGATCCATGATGAATCATGCAACTCTTCCAAAATCCTTTTGGGGCTATGCACTTAAGACAGCTGTTTACTTGCTAAACATAGTCCCGACCAAGGTAGTCTCTACTACTCCATATGAGAGGTGGAATAGTAAGAAACCCCACTTAACTCACCTTAAGATATGGGGTTGTCCTGCTTATGTGAAGCGGACTGTATCAGACAAATTGGATGCTAAGTCTGATAAATGTCTATTTATTGGATACCCTAAGGAAACAAAGGGTTACCAATTCTATCATCCCTTGGAACAAAAGGTGTTTGTTTCAAGTCTTGCTGTATTACTGGAAAAAGAATTTCATTTACAAGAAAACAGTGGGGGTGGCATTGAACTTGATGAAGTTCATAAACTCCAATAGACATTACAAAGACACCTAGTCTAGACCCACAACCAATAACTCATAATGATGAGCTATCAGTTGAACCTAAAACCACACCACCTCTTCGAAGGTCTGATAGGACACGCAATATTCCAGAGAGATACGGATTTCTCATAAGTGAATCGAACAACGTGTTACTCATAAGCGATGACGAACCTATCAGTTATGAAGATGTTCTGAAAAGTTCAGAAAGGGACAAATGGCTTGAAGCTATGAAGTCGGAAATGGATTCCATGTACGAAAATAAAGTATGGGACTTGGTTAACCCACCTGAAGGGATTAAGCCCATAGGGTGCAAGTGGGTTTTCAAGAAGAAAACCGACATGGAAGGTAATGTTGTTACCTTTAAGGCTAGATTAGTGGCAAAAGGATATCGTCAGAAACAAGGAATTGATTATGATGAAACCTATTCGCCAGTAGCTATGCTTAAATCCATTCGGATGCTCCTGGCCATAGCAGCTCATTATGATTAAGAGATATGGCAAATGGATGTGAAAACAGCTTTCCTTAATGGAAACCTGCTTGAGGATGTATACATGATACAACCTGAAGGTTTCACATCGGTTGACAAAACCAAAATATGCAAGCTTCGACGATCCATATATGGACTGAATCATGCATCCAGGAGCTGGAACATCCGTTTTGATGAGACAATCAAAGAGTTTGATTTCTCACAAAATCCTGACGAACCTTGTGTGTACAAGAAGGTTAGTGGGAGTGCAGTCGTATTCCTAGTGTTATATGTCGATGACATATTGCTTATAGGAAACGATATATCAGTCTTACAGTCGGTTAAAATTTGGTTGTCCAAAACTTTCTCCATGAAAGACCTGGGAGAAACAGTCTATATCCTTGGGATTAGAATCTATAGAGATAGATCAAAACGGTTGCTTGGTCTTTCGCAGTCTACATATATAGACCGAGTGCTAAAAAGGTTTAGCATGTCGGAATCCAAGAAAGGTTACCTTCCCATCAGGCATGGGATCAACCTTTCAAAGTCTATGTGTCCGCGCACAACAGACGAGAGGATTTGCATGAATAAGATTCCTTATGCATCCGCGATAGGATCTATCATGTATGCTATGTTATGTACTAGGCCCGATGTATCGTATGCTCTGAGCGTCACGAGCAGATACCAGTCTGATCCAGGAATGGATCATTGGGCGGCTGTCAAGACAATCCTTAAGTACTTAAGAAGAACTAAGGATGTGTTCCTAATATATGGAGAAGGAGATATGATAATACGTGGGTATACAGATGCTAGTTTCCAGACAGATAAGGATGACTCCAAATCTCAGTCTTGATACGTATTTACTTTGAATGGTGGAGCAATAAGTTGGAAGAGTTCCAAGCAGGACACTATAGCGGATTCTACCACGGAAGCGGAATATATTGCGGCTTCGGAAGCAGCAAAAGAAGCAGTCTAGATCGAGAAGTTTGTCTTGGAACTTGGTGTGGTTCCAACCATTGGTGAAGAAATACCGGTTTACTGCGACAACAATGGAGCTATTGCACAAGCAAAGGAACCAAGGTCTCATCAGCGATCCAAACATGTGCTTCGCCGCTATCATCTGATCAGAGAGATTATAAGTAGGAATGATATACAAATTGAGAAAATTCCCACTGAAAGGAATTTAGCGGATCCTTTAACTAAGGCCTTGCCTCAGAGCAAGTTTGAGGGTCATGTTAGTGTTGGATCGAGAGAACCGATAGAGGGGGGTGAATATCGAAAATCATTCGGATTTGAGAAAGAGCAATTGCACAGCGGAAGATAAAAATAAAACACGCGAACACAGTAATTTTTTACATGGTTCGGAGCCTAGGTCGACTCCTACTCCAAGGCCCACGATCGTTGATCGTTTACTTTGGGCAATTCTATATGAGGCGTAAAATCAGTTTACAAATATAGATTACAGAATAAGTGCAGTAAACTTAACAAAAAGGAAAAACTCTTCTTTTACCGACGTCCGATGTAGGTTGTCTTTTTCGGAGCAGCGGGATGTCGTCGGCTCGAGTTGGAAGGTTTCCGGAGCGAGGCGCGAGAGCAGAAGAGCGTAGAAGCGTTGATTGAAAGTCTTGTTTGAGCCTTGGGGTCGAGGGCCCTTTATATAGGGCCTGGGGGCGCCCAGGACGTCGGGGGCGCCCCCCCCCCCCACGTGTTGCCTGATCCGGCTCAGTCTCGGTCAGCGTCTGATCCCTTCAACTTCGGGATCAAATGTTGACTGGGGCGCCCGGGACGCTGGGGGTGCCCGTGTAGACCGGGTCAAATCTTATCCCTCGGCTTCGTTGGGGCTTTCTTTGAAGGCTTGCGCTTGGGGGCGCTCGGGACGCTGGGGCGCCCCGGAGCATGGGGGCGCCCGGGAGATGAGCTATCGAAGCCTGTTTTTGCAACTTGTGTTTTGTGTTCACCTTGGGGGCGCCCGAGACACTCCGGGCGCCCGGGTCAGCTGTTGCCTCATTCCTTTGAGGCTCTCTGAGCTGCAGACACACGTTCCTTCGGTCCTGCATCCAGGGTTAGTCCAAAACACAATAAAACAATAAAATATTAGTTTATACAGCCTTAGCTGTCTTGGTTCTGACTTTGGGTCACCAAAATGGAACCCTAGGTGGAACCGACGCCTACTGTTCCCTCGACGGGGAACGCATCCTCACCTACTCCTCTCGGGAGAATGTACCTGATGCCAACCGCTCCTTTGGTTGGATTTTTGCCTGGTGGTCCTTTGCCAGGTCTTGGATGCCGAGCTGTCCTTCGCCCGGTGCATAGCATTCCTTCGCTAGGGCTTCAGTCCCAAGCTGTCCTTCGCCTAGCGCCTAGCAGTCCTTCGCTAGGGCTTTTCACCCTGGCATTCCTTCGCCAGTGTCTAGCAGTCCTTCACTAGGGCTTTTCACTCTGGCATTCCTTCGCCAGTGCCTAGCAGTCCTTCGCTAGGGCTTTTTACTCAGCACACTCAAGTGACATGTTAGATAACAAATAACACTTAACTTTGAATCCTTTGCCAATATCAAAACAAGGTTCGATATGGTGCTTCCTACACCAACAGTTAGAGCCTGTGGTATTAGATACCGTAGTGATTGGCATTAGGCCAAGTGGGAGTTTGTTAGTATTATGAGAGAAGTGTCCTAAGGCAATCGCCTTATGATTGTAATCATTTACTTTAATAAATGAATATTCACTATTTGAGTATACATGTTCATGTATTTGATTGAGATCTTAAACTCATTTACTGAATGTCCGCAATACAATTCACAGCATGAGAGAATTTGTGATGAATTCACAACTAGTGATTATCTCTACATGTGCAATTGTGAAGTATTGAAATTGTCCCTAGTCGATGAATTGATAAATATGGGCACTGTCAATTTTGTTGAGACTAGCATGGGTTATTCTCTAATCAGCTGATTCTCACTGGCTGGTGACATTGGGATGTCCGGAGATAAACATGGATGCTAATTAAGGGAACTAGTTCATTGGAGTGACTAGCTGTAAAACTTCATATGGTAATCTACATATAGATATGTCAATGAAAGTTCTTACTGCAGCTTAAGTGCGATGTTCCTTTGACTTGCGGTGTTCAAGTCATCTTGGTCACGGAGACTTATACTTTGACATCTTAAGCAAGCATCTCTAAGGAGGTGTGGACTCAGGATGGTTGGGTATAAGCCGAAGTGCCCGAAGATGTTTGAACAGCCTACAAAGGATTCACCACTCCTTGCGAGGAGATGTATACCCAAGGCCTATCATCGGATTGTTACTCGAAGCCTCTGGCCAGAGCATCACATGTTCCGAGTATGAATATCTCAGAAACATGAGTGTAATTAGAATCCGTTGGACGAGAAAGACACTACTTGGGCTAGGCGTGACGTAGTCAGCCTAGTGGAGACTGACACACATAGACCGTGTCCTGAACCAAGAGGGTATATGATGGTGAAGGGAATGAGGCACGACTCATTATAGCTGCTGAAGGATTTCAGAATTATTTCTGAGGTCAGCCGTTGATCTTTCGATTAATTAGGGATCATGATGTACTACTAGGTGCCACTCATGATCGTTCTATAATTGGTTAATTATAGACGGCCAACATAAATCGAAAGCCTATTTAGTCACACGAACTACGAGTAATCCGAGGGATTTAAAACGAGTTGAAAATTGGATTTTTCGATCAAGAGAAATAAGTCGAATCTGAATTTATCAGAGGCGCACCGGAAGCATAAAATGGCTAATTCTTTTGAAGGCTTATTGGACGAATTAAATGAGATTAATTCGCAAGGAGACGGCTTGGTTTGGCCGGCCAAAGAGGGTCCCCATCCTCTTTGGTTTGGCCGGCCACAAAGAGGAGGGAAACCAAATTATTTGGTTTAAATTATAAAATAAATCAAACGCGATTTGTTTTATAAAATTATGGATAAAGACATTTATATAAAGAAATTTATATAAAGAAATTTATATAAAGAGATTTATTTTCATGGAAAATAAAATAAACCTTGGATTGATTTATTTTATTTTATAAAATCAATTATGAATTGATTTTTCCATTATAAGAAAAATTTATATAATAAATTTCTTGTAAATTTTATTCCATAATAAAAGGGGAGACATGGTTGTTTTTATTATAAATTAAGTTATAATAAAAACTTGGAATAACGGAATAATTCATAGAAAATTTATAAGATAAATTTCTTATGAAAAATTTATTCCGTTTAAAGGAGACTTGGCGATAAAGAGGCTACTATATAAAGGTACAAAGGCAAGGCTTGGAAATCAATTCAAGAGATCAAGGATTCTTGCCTAGCCTCTCTTCCTCTCCTTCTCTCCCTCTCCCTCCTCTAGTGGGCGCCGGCCCTAGAGGGCTCCCTTAGGGTTGCCGTGAGCTACCTCCACCAAGAAGGTGCCGAAGAAGAAGAAGAAGCGGCTCGCGACTCCTTCCTTCCTCACGGAATCTTGATTCCGTTTTTGTTTGGTGGTTAGTTTTCCATCTCTCTCTCTTGATATTCTAATCGTGCCTTTGGAGAATCTAGTAGTTCTTGTCGGCACGAAACTCGTGGCTTTGCGAAGTCATCCCGAAGAGAACTCGGCGTGGACGCGAATAGAGGCGGAGCTTCCAAGGGACGCTACAGTTGGATCTCGTCCCTTTCTATGAGTTACGCGAGGTATTAAGTAAATTAGTTTACTTTCTGCAAAATTTTAAATGTATGATCATGTCTCCACAACATAAGGTTGCATGCTAGAAACGTGATTAAAATAATTTAAGAAATTATTTATGCTAAATCTTCCGCTGCACGTAATTAAATTTTAAAATTACGAACCCGTATCCATGTCAACATGCACCCGGTCCCAACAAAGCCGGGTTACGAAAATCCCGGTGAGTGAAGTCGGGTCCTGGTGAGTGAAGTCAGGTGATTGGAAACCCCGGTGAGTGAAGCCGGGTCCTGGTGAGTGAAGCCAGGTGACTGAAATCCCGGTGAGTGAAGCCGGGTCCTGGTGAGTGAAGTCAGGTGATGGATATCCCGGTGAGTAAAGCCGGGTGACTGAAACCCTGGTTAGTGAAGCCAGGTCCTAGCTAGGGAAGCTAGGTTGAACGAAGTCCCGGTGAGTGAAGCTGGGCACGAAGTCTTGGTTCGGGGGACTGAGCATTGTGTGTACTGGTCGGAGAGGGCACGTGAGCTCATTCTCTGGGACCAGAATGAGTTAGAGAAGGCTAGGAAGGCTGTTCTCTGGACTTAGGGTTGATTTGGACAAAGCTTTATCGGTCTGGAGATCGATCAGGGAGTTGGCACGAACTCCCTGTTGTGAACGGTCTGGTGACCGATCAAGAGAAGTCTGATCGTTCTGGTGAATGATCAGAGGGAGAGCCAAATGCTTCTGTTCAGCTCCTGATTGGTCTGGTGAGCGATCAGGGAGAGAACAGAAGGCTTCTGCTAGGTTTTTGATCGTTCTAGTAAACGATCAGAGAGAGAGTTCAGTAGGTTGCTATGAGGAACAATGATTAGTCAGTGTGACCGAACAAATGTCGCAACATTTCTCACCTTGACTGATCAGGATTGCTCCTGATCGGTCAAGGAGTGACCTGATCGGTCACCAGACTGATCAGGGCACAATCTGATCGGTCAGGTGACTGATCAGAGGCTTTGGCCTGTGAGAGCTGGAATTCCTCTAGCGAGTGCTGGATCGGTCCAGTGACCGATCCACGATCTGTGATCGGTCAGTGTGACCGATCACAAGAAGTCCGCGATTCCTGGTTTTTCACTGTGGACAGATCAGGTTGGAGCCTGATCAGTCTGGGGTTTCCCTGATCGGTCTGTGGACCGATCAGTAGATGAACTTTAATTCAAATACGCTGTCAGACTTCTGATCACGTTCTGATTTCCTTCTGAACACTACTGATATCTGCTCTGAGATTCTCTGTTGATTTGCTATGCTAATCAACTGCTAAGTGTGTAGGAAACTCAGGATTACTCAAGGAGAGTCAACCAGAGGCTTTCGCTACGGCAGATTTGGATGTTTTCCTTTCGCAGGATACAACGTCTTTGGCAACGGCTGGTAAGCCGACGAACTCACCTGGGGCTCGACTGGAGAGGGTTCAGGGAGTCCAGGAGAGGTCAGTGAAGTTGGGGTTGTTGCAGATGAGCAGCTGGTGAGCTGCAGAGGAGCGTCTAGTGACCTGGTGATGTGCAGCAGGTTAAGTGTTGGTTGACGAATAAGAGAAGGGATTTTTTCTCTTGAGCGACAACTCTCATTCTTCCTGCACCCTGAAACATACTCTTGAGCATTCTTTGAAGCTTCTGTAACTTGAACACCTTGAATCAGAGGAGAGCTTGGCGAGTCCATCAGCAAGCAGACACGAAGAGCGGGGAGCTCTTACATGAGAGTTGTGCTGGGTGAGCTCGGTGAAGTGTTTCTTTCTGTGTGTTCATTGTACTCTGTAAGTTTGTATTTGTCTCTGTGCTTTCATTTCATATCTCTCTGTTGAGACTTGCTGTGGTGTAACGACCCGGAAAATTTTCTCAATATTTTCTTTAAAATATTGATCATGTCTAGCTAGTTTGCGAGGAACCTAGGTATACTAGTATTAACTTTAGACTAGTAATCCATGATTTCCCCATTTAAATAGAGAAGCTAAGTACTAATGGACATTATATGGACTTTTCTAGTACCATGGTTATAAGTGGATTTTAGGTAAAAATGGAAAGCAGTCGCTCAGAGCTGGCAGAAGAGTTATGCAGATGTCCGGCATAGACCACTGGAATTTAATGTTGGAGATTTGGGGTTCCTCAAAGTGGCTCCTATAAAAGGGGTGACGAGATTTGGGAAGAGAGGAAAACTGAGTCCGCGATATGTGGGACCGTACCTGATCCTGAAAAGAGTTGGCAAGGTGGCATATGAGCTAGAGCTGCATCAGGAGGTGTCAGCTATTCATAATGTGTTCCATGTGTCAATGCTTAAGAAGTGTATTTCAAATATGGACCAAGTGATCGAACCACAAACAGTACAAGTTCAGGAGGACCTAAGTTATGAAAGCCGACCTATCCAGATCATAGATCGGGAAGTCAAGAAGCTAAGGAACAAGGAAGTACTTTAGTTAAGGTCCTATGGCAGAGTCAACGGTTCGAGGAAGCTACTTGGGAACGCGAGGACGAGATGAGACGCAAGTACCCGGAGCTATTCTAAGTTCGAGGACGAACTTTCACGAGGTATGGGGGATTGTAACGACTCAGAAAATTCTCTCAATATTTTCTTTAAAATATTGATCATGTCTAGCTAGTTTGCAAGGAACCTAGGGATACTAGTATGAACTTTAGACTAGTAATCCATGATTTCCCCATTTAAATAGAGAAGCTAAGTACTAATGGACCTTATATGGACTTTTCTAGTACCATGGTTATAAGTGGATTTTAGGTAAAAATGTAATATAAATATAAATGGGTTTTAATTAGGAATATTAGAATGATTATGGGTGGGTCTTAAGGGAATTTTCAAAAATAATAATAAAATAAAATAAAAATAAAGTGCATGCACCAAGGATTGAACCTTGGACCTAGTATACCATCATGCATATACTAACCAATTCACCTAGCAAGGGAGTGCTAGTAGGGAATGAAGAGGATTTTGGTTAAGGCTTAGGGAAAATGAAGAGTCATCAAGGGAAGAGACACCATGACTCTTCACTTGCTCTCTTCATGTGGTATAAAAGAGAGGAGAAGGCTTAAGTTGTTTTCTCTTCCACCAAAAGTCTTTTCCTCTTCCCTTCTTCCTTCTCCTTCCTCCTCCTAGCCGAAACCCACAAGGGTTTCTTTCCCTTGGAAAAACTTCACAAAAAGGCTCCATCTTGAAGATCCAAGGCTTTTTACAAGGCTACAAGGGTTAAGGAGAAGTTTAGGGTCAAGGAGGTTCTTTTTACTTTCTATTCAAGGTCTTATAAGCAAGATCAAGGAAGGTAAGACCCCCCTCACCTGTGGTATGATAGCTTTCAAGTTATTTGTCATGATCTAAGTTCTTATTGGTATGCTATGTTGAAAAATCCATGATTAGGGCATGTGAAGGTTTCGGCCAAGCAAGATTTTGAAGTTAAAATCATATTGAAAACTCCTATTATATTTCCTAATGTTTATTCATGATAAGTTAGCATAAAAGTATGATTTTGGAAGTTTTTGTAGCACCCTAAAACCCCATAGGGTTTGGGCCACATCAAGGTTAAATGGCTAGGTGTAAACTCCAACCTTTCAAGCATGATTAGTATGTTTTCTATGATAGCTTATGGGTAATAATGGTGATTTATATGAATTTTCCTATGGGCTTATTACCCTTCTAGGGTTTCGGCCAACACATAGTTTAGGCCTAGGACTTAGGGTTAAGTCCAATCAAGGGTTCAAATGGTTTTTCATGGCATGATATGTAAGGTATAAGATGTTAATCATGACCTAGGCAAATTTTCTATGGATTCTTGGTCCCATAGGGTTTCGGCCAAGACCCAAACCTAGGGTTTGAATTGGGTTAAGGTCTCAAGGATGCATGTTTATAAGTTACCATGATGAGAGTACCTAGTTAAGCATGATATAAGGATCTTTATATTACTAAAGTCTTAGCTTATGTGTTATGTAACATGATCTGGTATGTCAGGTTTTATGTTATGCTTTACTCATGAATATTTAGATCACATACCATGAACTTATGTAAGTAATGCAGGGGTATGTTATGTTAAATAGAATGATGCATGTAGAAGGTTAAATGCTTATAATAGATGTACGTGTATGAAGGTCTATGAATGTTCTATGATGAATGTCATGTACTTAAGAAGTATACATCATGTTCATATGTATCTTACCATGTATGCTCTATGATGGACACTAGGATTATGTATGCTAGATGAAATGTATCATGTATGAATTGCATGTTTATTTATGTACCATGATCATGCAAGCTTTAAGAACCAAGATAATGTTTATGCCTGGAGACATGATTATGCATGTATGTCATATTTTATGAATAAAGAAGATGGATGAAGATGATGTTTATGCCTTAAGTATGAATGATAAGTATGAATGATGAAGGCATAATGATGTTACGAAATAAGTATGAATGATGAAATGCCAAGCATGTTTATGTCATGCTTCATGTAACGAGATTATGTTATGTCTTAAGATATGTCAAGTATGAATGATGAAGCATGCATAATTATTTTATTTTTTATGAATGGGCTTGTACCGGACCGAAGTAAGGGTCCAAGGGATGGGCACCTTAAGAACGCTCCGGTTCTGGACTACCGACTATGCTGTCCACGGTTCTGGGACTACCGTAGCTGTCCAACAGGGATGGGCACCTTAAGAATGCCCCGGTGTTTGGAACTACCGTAGCTATTCCTACCCTAGTAGGTCGAGGCTAGCTACCTCGTATTTACTTAGGGATGCGCGCTTATGATGTATGTATGTGGTACAAGCCGGGGACCCCAATGATGTTATGACTATGTTTAAATATTTAAAAGTATGATTTTAAATTAAGCATCCTTATGTATACGCATTTGACTCATGCATTCATTCATGTTATGCATTATGCCATGACCGGTATATTCTATGCTTACACTTATGTTAAGAATGTGTTTATGCCCATGTTAAGAAATATGTCATGCTAAGTATGTTTCATGCTCATGTATGTTAAGAATTGTGTCATGCTAAGTATGTGTTAAGTTTAGGTTTATGTTAAGAATCATGTCAAATGCTTATGATTTATGCCAAGACTATGCTTATGTTTCATGTTCAGAATTTTTGTTATGCCAAATGTTGTATATGTTTATGTTAAGTGATGCATGGTTTTAGTGAGTAGGAAAGGGTCTTACTAAGCCTATGTGCTTATAGTCTTATTTTCCTCGTACCACAGATTAAGCAAGAGGTTACTAAGGGAAGCAGCAGGAGGAGCAAGAGTATGTGTGTGTGTGGCGGTGACATGGCAAAGGATCCTTTAATTAACACATATTACATGTCTTGGGTTTTTAGAATGCCTTCTTAGATTCTATGCTATGGTTATAATGGTTATGCCTAATGATTGACTTAAGACTTATGATGTTTACGGATAAGTTACTTGCTACTTATGATGATTATGAATAAGCTATGGAATGGTTATACTATGTGTTGGTGCAAGTTGCATCAATGATGTTCCACTTTAAGTGTTTTAATGTTTGACAATTCACTTAAGTCAGTGATATATTGAACATACAAAGGGGAGAAAAAAAGAAGTAAACTAAGCTGAAGAAAAGTCCTAGTTAATCTAGGCATCAAAACCCTAAGTCCTAGCGAAGGGCTGCTGGGCACCTAGTGAAGGGTAGCTAGGTATCGAAACCCCAAGTCCTAGCGAAGGGCTGCTAGGCACCTAGCGAAGGGCTGCTAGGTATCGAAACCCCAAGACCTAGCGAAGGGCTGCTAGGTATCGTAACCCTAAGACCTAGCGAAGGGCTGCTAGGCACCTAGTGAAGGACTACTAGGCATAGAAGACCTAGCGAAGGGTTGCTAGGCACCTAGCGAATGGCTGCTAGGCATAGAAGACCTAGCGAAGGATTCCTAAGGCACCAGGCGAAGGACCGCTTGGTAACAAAGACCTAGCGAAGGGCTGCTAGGCACCTGGCGAAGGACTACTAGGGAATGAAGACTTGGTCCGAAGGACTAAGCAACTTAGCTGAGCGATGACTAAGGACAGGAGTAGAGACGGGTCAGGGTTTGGGCGTCTCGAGGTATCGGAAGCTAAGCAAAAGTCCACCCGAAGGACTGGGTGGCAACCGTCTCCTGAAAGGAGTAGGTGAAGGGCGAGTTCTCAGGAATAGGAACTCGTGCCGGTTCGACCTAGGGTTTCGTGCAAATCCGAAGTCCGAACCAAGTCACTAAGGCTAATATTATATGTATCCATGCTTTGTGTTTGTGTATCTTGCAGGTATCAAGAACCGGAGACAAAGCAGTTAAACCAGGCAAAAAGCTGTCGGAGGCCCTAAGCAGGGCGCCCCTATCATTGGGGGCGCCCCCATGCAACCAGGGCGCCCCCAGCAGTGGGGGCGCCTCCATGCACCAGGGCGCCCCCAGTGTTGAGGGCGCCCCCAGACAGAGCTAAGAGAGCAGCCTTCGCTGCTGCGAGTCCGAAGCACAGGATAAGCGCTCAAGAGGGCGCCCGGGATGCTCGGGGCTCCCTGGTCAAAGAACTTATCACCTGCGGCGAAGTAGGCGCAAGGATAAGGGTTGCTAAGTCTTCCGGGGCGCCCCCAGCGTCCGGGGCGCCCCCAGCGTCCGGGGCGCCCCCAGGAGGCCTATATAAGGGGCTTCGACCCCTCTGCTTCAGACACGACTTCCAAGAACCATTCCAAGCATTCTGACTGACAGCAACGCGCTAGAAATGAGGCTTTATGATCGGGAGGCTCCAGGAGGAAGTGTGCGGCACTTCGAAGGTCCAGATCGGCCGAGTTTTCAATATTGTTCTATTCGGTTTGCTTTAATTATACTGTAATTAATTTTCATTATATTTTGATTGTAATATTGCACTGTAAGTCGGGTTTCTCCGCCTCCGGAAAGTCCGGAAAGGAGACCAATAGTGGATGGGCGTTCCCGTGCATAGGCCTTGGATGTACTGACCCTGGGGGGTCGGGAACCAAGTAAAAATCCCTTGTGTACCTGTGTTCTGTTTGTTTTTATTTTCCGCTGCACTAACGATCTGAGTAGTTTTACGAACGAAGTTCTCGCGAAGATTTTCACGGTCGATATTCACCCCCCCCCCTCTATCGACGACACCGGTCCAACAATTGGTATCAGAGCCGAGCCGCTCTTCACCGGACTAACCGCCGACAGAGCAAAGACGCCAGGAGTTGAGGGGGGGAGCCCAGGGGTGAATCAGGTACTTTTAATTTTAAAATATCCATTTTTAAATTCCATATTATATGTTTCACGTGCAGGGAGAGAGGGCACTATAAAAATCAGTGCCCTACTCATAAGAATCGTTCGTCACCGGCGGCAAAGGAGATACCAGCGCCAGGAGTCCGGAAAAACAAGGATCACGTGCAATGCTTCAAGTGCGAAAAATATAGACATTACAAAAACAAGTGTCCGGCGAAGGTACACAAGATTTATGTTCCAAAAATTTTACAAGTTCCTGCACTGCCATGTGATAAAGTAGTTAATTTTTCTGGTAAAGTAGATTTACTACATAGTAAAATTAACTTTTTGCATGTTAAATTACAAAACGTGAATATGACCAAAATATTAGAAATTAATTATTTAATTCAGAATATCAATTCAGAAATCAATAAAATTAACTTTGATAATTTATCTGATAAAACTAATTCTGATAACTTTAATTCTGAAAAAATTAATTCTGATAACTATTCTGAGAAAATTAATTCTGATAATTTTTCTGATAAAATTAGTTCTGATAATTTTAATTTAGACAAAATTAATCCTAAGGATAATTTGGAATTCAAATTTGAAAATCCTAAGGATAATTCCGAATTTAAATTTGAAAACCTTAAAGATAATTCTAAAATTATTGAAAATCTTGAGGATAAAGAAGATTTTGTTGAAAATATTCTTGAGGATAATAAAGATAAAATTCTCCTAGATGATAACCTAATTATAGATAATATTGAATATTATTATAAAACTTTAACTACTGGCCCATTCTACTCCACCTACTGTGAGGATATAGAAAGATCTAATCTTAAGGAGGATATGGAACTATCTAAGATAAAAGTCATAATCAATAAAAATTACAAAAATTCAAATAAATCAAAATTATTAGAAAAACTTGAAAAGAAAGACAAAAATGAAAAAGACATTTTCGAAATAATGAAAATGATGAATTTAAACCCACAATTATTAATTAATTTCAAATAAAATCTTAATTAAATCTTAATTAAATTCAAATTAAATATTAATTAAATTCAAATTAAATCTAAATTAAATCTTAATTAAATTCAAATTAAATCTTAATTAAATCATAATTAAATTCAAATTAAATCATAATTAAATCTTAATTAAATTCAAATTAAATCTTAATTAAATTCAAATTAAATCTTAATTAAATCTTAATTAAAATCTTAATTAAATTCAAATTAATCTTAATTAAATTCAAATTAAATCTTAAATTAAATTAAAATTCAAATTTAAATTAACATTCAGATTTAAAATTCGAAATTCAAATTTAAAATTCGAAATTCTAATTTAAAATTCAAATTCAAATTTAAATTCAAATTCAAATTTAAATTAAATTCAAATTCAAATTCAAATTAAAATTAAATTCAAATTCAAACTTAAATTAAATTCAAATTTAAATTCAAATTTAAATTAAATTCAAATTCAAACTTAAATTAAATTAAAATTCAAACTTAAATTAAAATTTAATTTAAATTCAAATTCAAATTTAAATTAATTTCAAATTCAAACTTTAATTCAAATTTAAATTCAAATTCAAATTTAAATTAAATTCAAATTCAAATTTAAATTAAATTCAAATTCAAACTTAAATTAAATTAAAATTAAAATTAAAATTAACATTCAAATTTAAAATTCGAAATTCAAATTTAAAATTCAAATTCAAATTTAAATTCAAATTCAAATTTAAATTAAATTCAAATTCAAACTTAAATTAAATTAAAATTCAAATTTAAATTAAAATTCAAATTTAAAATTTAAAATTCAAATTTAAAATTCGAAATTTAAATTTAAAATTTGAAATTCAATTTAAAATTCAAAATTCAAATTTAAAATTCGAAATTCAAATTTAAATTAAATTCAAATTCAAATTTAAATTAAATTCAAATTCAAATTTAAATTAAATTCAAATTCAAACTTAAATTGAATTAAAATTCAAATTTAAATTAAATTCGAAATTTAAATTTAAATTAAATTCAAATTCAAATTTAATTTAATCCAAATTAATTGAAGCTTAAATTCATTTTCAATTAATTAATTATTTTTCTAATCCAATCAACTCTTAATTAACCTGAACTCAACTAAAATCTTAAATTACTCAAACTAAAATAAAATTTTACCCAAACTATAACAATTAAAATTAATAACATTAAATATGTCAAAGTGGGTTGACATATTCGCGGGTTCACTCGATATGTATCAAATCGGGAATTTGATACATTCTTTGAAACTTAAATAAAATAACTTGAATTGGTTGACTCATGCATAATTGCCATGTCATGCATTTGCTATTTATTTTAAATATGACATGTCATTCATATTTAAATTTTATGCATAATTTAGAACGGCTATAGGAAAAAGAATGATTGAAACTTGATCAACCTAGTATTGGGTGGAGGTGAGATGATAGTACGTTAGGGAAGCCATCTTGGCGGAACTAGCCGAAGCTACCGATCCAAGACCCAAACTAGTTAGATCAGAATTTTTCAAAAAGTGATTTTGAAAATGAAATTTCATTAAAAGGCTTTGTAAAGGAAAGGGTTGATGATCCAATAAGGCTACGGCCAAGTGCCTTGCCAAGACCTGGAAGCCAATTTTTGAAATTCAAATTCAAGTTACTTCTTGCCAAATTCAAATCTAACACAAGCTTCAATTAAATCTTAGAGTTAATAAATTAAGAAAAATGATTCAAGCATCTTACAATACACCTATAAGATAACCATGCTTGTTGTATTGATACATCTAAAATGGGTGAGATGTTAAGGACTAATGAATTGAAAATTTTTTTCAAAATTGTTTTTCAAAATTGATAGAATATTTTCATAAAAATATATTTTCAAAATAGTGCTTCAACATAATAATGTTTTTATGGAATTTATGCTTGTCTGATTGAATATATGTACATTATATGTCTTCAAAAATTATATCCTTTGAAAAAATTTTAACTCACTCAATTAGACACAAGCCTCTTAGGATAACACTAAAGTTCCTTAAGGCACTTAGTTAGAGTCAAACGGTGTTGGATGCAGGGGGAGTGTTTTTTTATTTTTATTAAAAATATTTTTCGAAAACAGCACCTTAATTTGCATTACATATGTTTTCAAAATTATCTTCTTTTCAAATTGTGGCTTCAAAATTTATCTACTTGAAAATTATCGTTTCTTTGACTTTGATAAACCCTAAAGACATAGAGGAAAGGTCCACTTTATGATCTTCAAGGACTCCTAGGACGTGTCAAATTTAGGGGGAGTCTAACAAGTGTTAAATTATTTTGAAAATTATTATTCTTTTGAACTGAATCAAACCTTAAGACTCAGAGGAAGAGTACTTGTGGTCAACAAGCTTCCCAGGACTGGGTCAAGTTTAGGGGGAGGTCAAATTAAAAGACTTATTGAATATTTCAAACGTTTTCATGCGCGGTACTTTCAAATCCTGTTGAAAACGTAAGTATTCTTTCAAAATACTATTAATTTTCCCAAAACAAAAAAATATACTATTATTTTCAAAAATTTGAAATAATGTTTAGCATGAGTTGAAAAATTCTCCAGGACACTTAGGAAAATGTCCTTGTAGTCAACAAGGCTTCCTATGATTGTGTCAGACTGGAAGATAAACCAAATCAAGTATTATGACTTCAAAAATTTATTCATTTTTCAAAATATACTCACTATTTTTCTGAAGTTTTGTGACTTATGCAATTATTTTTATATTTACTTGAGTTTGAAAAATTTCCAGGACACTTAGGAAAATGTTCTTGTAAGTTAACAAGATTTCCTAGGATTGTGTCAGACTGGAAAAGAAACCAAGTCAAGTAAAATAGTATACTTTCAAAATGCATAATTCTTTGCAAAAATTACTTATATTTTTCAAAGTCTCATCTTTTTCAAAAATAGTTAGTACTTGCAAAATATGTATAATATTTGTCAGAAAAACTTATATTTTTCAAAATATCTTTCAAAACTGCTCAATCTATTCTCTCAAAACCTTCAAAAGATCATTTTTCAAAATATTTGGACCTTCAAAAATCCGGTATTTTCTCAAAAAAATTGTCTTTTCTGAATTCAAAATACTTAAGTATTAGTTTTATGCTATGCTTTCAAAAATTTATTAGCATCTTCAAAAAGAACCAAAGGTGTTCATTGTTGGTGCAAGTATTTTTTGATTTTTTTTTGATGTATGACAAAGGGGGAGAGGTGTGCTTAAGTTAGAAGTTAGGAAAATTTTCTCCCAAAAATCAAAAATGGAGTTTCAAAACTCATATCATTTTTTCCCAAAGACAGTAAGTTAGCCCCTTTAAACCAATCTAACTTAAGTTATTGTCAAACATCAAAAAGGAGGAGATTGTTGGTGCAAGTTGCATCAATGATGTTCCTCTTTAAGTGTTTTAATGTTTGACAATTCACTTAAGTCAGTGATATATTGAACAGACAAAGGGGAGCAAAAAAAGAAGTAAACTAAGCTGAACAAAAGTCCTAGTTAATCTAGGCATCGAAACCCTAAGTCCTAGCGAAGGGCTGCTGGGCACCTAGTGAAGGGTAGCAAGGTATCGAAACCCCAAGTCCTAGCGAAGGGCTGCTAGGAACCTAGCGAAGGGCTGCTAGGTATCGAAACCCCAAGACCTAGCGAAGGGCTGCTAGGTATCGTAACCCTAAGACCTAGCGAAGGGCTACTAGGCACCTAGTGAAGGACTACTAGGCATAGAAGACCTAGCGAAGGGCTACTAGGCACCTAGCGAAGGGCCGCTAGGCATAGAAGACCTAGCGAAGGATTGCTAAGGCACCAGGCGAAGGACCGCTTGGTAACAAAGACCAAGCGAAGGGCTGCTAGGCACCTGGCGAAGGACTGCTAGGGAATGAAGACTTGGTCCGAGGGACTAAGCAACTTAGCTGAGCGATGACTAAGGACAGGAGTAGAGACGGGTCAGGGATTGGGCGTCTCGAGGTCCGGAGGTATCGGAAGCTAAGCAAAAGTCCACCCGAAGGACTGGGTGGCAACCGTCTCCTGAAAGGAGTAGGTGAAGGGCGAGTTCTCAGGGATAGGAACTCGTGCCGGTTCGACATAGGATTTCGTGCAAATCCGAAGTCCGAACCAAGTCACTAAGGCTAATTTTATATGTATACATGCTTTGTGTTTGTGTATCTTGCAGGTATCAAGAACCGGAGACAAAGCAGTTAAACCAGGCAAAAAGCTATCGGAGGCCCTAAGCAGGGCGCCCCCATGCAACCAGGGCGCCCCCAGCGGTGGGGGCGCCTCCATGCACCAGGGCGCCCCCAGTGTTGGGGGCGCCCCCAGACAGAGCTAAGAGAGCAGCCTTCGCTGCTGCGAGTCCGAAGCACAGGATAAGCGCTCAAGAGGGCGCCCGGGATGCTTGGGGTGCCCTGGTCAAGGAACTTATCACCTGCGGCGAAGTAGACGCAAGGATAAGGGTTGACCGAGTCTTCCGGGGCGCCCCCAGCGTCCGGGGCACCCCCAGGAGGCCTATATAAGGGGCTTCGACCCCTCTGCTTCTGACACGACTTCCAAGAACCATTCCAAGCATTCTGACTGATAGCAATGCGCTAGAAATGAGGCTTTACGACCGGGAGGCTCCAGGAGGATGTGTGCGACACTTCGGAGGTCCAGATCGGTCGAGTTTGCAAACTTGTTCTATTCGGTTTGCTTTAATTATACTGCAATTAATTTTCATTATATTTTGATTGTAATATTGCACTGTAAGTCGGGATTCTCCGCCTCCGGAATGTCCGGAAAGGAGACCAATAGTGGACGGGCGTTCCCGTGCATAGGCCTTGGAAGTACTGACCCTGGGGGGTCGGGAACCAAGTAAAAATCCGCTGTGTACCTGTGTTCTGTTTGTTTTTATTTTCCTCTGCACTAACGATCTGAGTAGTTTTACGAACGAAGTTCTCGCGAAGATTTTCACGGTCGATATTCACCCCCCCCCCTCTATCGACGGCACCGGTCCAACACTATGATGCCATGTATGTCGTTAATATGCTAAGTCTAATGACACTAGCTTCATGAATGACAAGTTTAGGCATGTACCGATGTTTTATGTATTAGTTGCATGGTTAATAGCATATGTAGAAGAAAAAAAAATTATTCCGCTGCATTAAGATGTTCTTAAGCTTTATGTATGTTAGCGTAACACCGCCTCTCGCCACACCGTAAGGTGGGGGAAAAAGGCGGGCGCTACATGTGGAGAGGTTTCTCCACCGAGAAGGAGGTTCCATTTGATATCCGGATTTCCCGGGGTTTGATCTGCCGACGATCAAGAGATCGGCCACCTCACAGGCATGCCAAGGAGTAGGGGCAAGTTATCCCCGAACCTTGTAAACCATCCTTATTAGCGTTTTTAGTTTTATATTAGTTTCTATTTTTGTATTGCTTCCGCTACTACTAACCTAACTGCAGATAACCTCAAAGAAGAAAAATTTGTGTCTGGCTACATTCACCCCCCCCTCTCTAGCCATCCAAGAACCAACAGTCCAAGGTACGCCGGATCTCTTGCACGTTCAAGCGTCCATGCCTCTATGTGTATCCACACGAACACAATCTCTCAACTCCGGAGAAGAACTACCTTAGTTGTGCTAGCAACTTAAGGTAGTTCGCAGAGACACCAAGAACCCCAAAATAGGGTTTCGGCCAAAGAGGGAGAAGAGGAGGAAGAGGGGAAGGAAAAAAACTTAACTTCATCCAAATAACAAGAAAACTCTTTTATACTCATCCCATGAATATGAAGAGTTTTTGTCCCTTTAGCTTCCCTTCATTAAAGTCAATAAAAAGCATATCTTTTTATGTGGCTCTTCAACTTCTCTCCATTCAATGAACAGAATTTTTTCATCCTCTTCTATGATTAATTTATTAAACATTTTAATTAATTAATATATCATCCAAATGTGGTTGAGTCTAACTCAAATTAGACCTCAATCCCATAATCCAATTGAATTCACTTGAGTCCAACTCAATCAATCCAATTCGGATCAAATCTTAGTCAAACTAAGATCAATTAATCTCCGAAGTATCGTATCCTTAGTGTGTGACCCAATAGGTTCTTGTAACATTGGCAATGTGTCTAAACCGCTTTGATACATAAGCAATGTGCGACATCTAGTAATACATCATTGCTACCCAAGTAACAAGAAAGTCGAGATCCGACTTAACCTCCGTGACTATGACAATGTATGACCTTTTCCTTCTATCCTCGATATCTAGATTAACCAATGAGGCATAGACTGTGCCATCCTCGATCAATCTTTGTGTTTCTTGATCCCCAAGTAGACTCACTCAAACAAATGAGCTCAATATCTTATATTGACTCATTTGAGCATGGTCATGCGTTTTAGTAGTCTTACTGGATCAATGGGCCCACAGATATCACTCCCGTCATATGGGAGGGATAAATCACATCTACATCACTCACATCCCTTACGTAATTCATTATATACCCATTGATCGCCTTTATAGTCCATCCGGTTACGGGTGATGTTTGACGATACCAAAATTCATAACTCCTTATGTAGGGAACCGTAGTGACTTCAGGTCTAAGGACTATTCATACTAATAGTCACATGAGAAAGCATATGACACTCATATGACAATCTATGAAACTTTCTCATAGCGCGTCAATTCAGTACACATTCTCTAATGTATACCCATGTGTCAACTTGATATCACATATCCATGACTTGTGAGCTCAAGTCATCTATTGACCTACATGCTATTCTCCATACATTAATATTGTCCTTGAATATTAATGCTTCACTAGGAATGGTTTAGTGTAATGTTCTCTACATCATCTCACTATAGATTCAACCAATCGATATGATGTAGATAAAAACCTACTACCCAAGGACATTATTATACTTAGTTATTTGGCACAAGTATAAAATAAGTATAATAACCAAACATGTCCTTATTAATGATAGAATATGTTACAAAAAGTCCCTAGTCAATCATCATATAATTGGCTCTAAGGCTCCTACTAACACCTTTGTGGATGGGTTAATATAATTTTTTCCCCATTTTTTTAAAATTCATATTCAAGCTCGTGCCTTAATCAACATGGACCAACTGATGGGCATGATTTGGTCTACTTAAGTAGCTTGTTTCACTAGATAAATTAATTTTAAGGCAATCGACTTAATAGCTTTTGATTTGACCGAACACCATAAGTCTATTCTAATATAAAGAGGTTTATGCCCCGGGACTCTTGATGCCATAGTAAGAAATGGGACAAGTGTAGGTTCAAACTTTAGACACATTACACTTGGAGAGTTCGAAAAATTTATTATGCTGAGGATCCGTCTTCGATTCAATTTATCCTAGTAGTTGATAATAAATTTTTATAAGGCCAAATTGGTAATGTTCCAGAAGGAATCAACGTTTACGGCCAATCACCATGATTCATCCCACGCTGATGCTGACGTTAAGGGAGGAACTCCGCACCCTGCGAGATCAACATGAGCGTTAGGGGAACACGCCGGAGGTTGTCCGGCGGAGCCACTCCGACGCTCAAGTCAGTGCCTCGATGTAGAGAAAAAGTAGAAGGCAGAGAGATGTATGAGCCGCAAAGAATGCATAACCCCCTTACCGGAGGGGTTGGAATGTCTTTTATACCTACGGCGGTTGCCTTGGCCCGTCCCATGATCTATGCCATGTCCTCCCCCCCCCCTTCGTCGGTTATAGGATAGTGTTTGAAACGGTCCACGTCATCATTAAGTGTGGCCCGTTGCGATATTTTAGGGTCATGATGACTCCGCGATAGTGGGGATGCTTATCCCCAGATCCGAAAAAAACGGGGGTCGTTACTTGAGGTCGAATGCTGCTTGGGTTCCACTTCCCCTGCAGTATGGCTTGGCGGGTTTCCTAAGCGAATACTCGGACATTCCGAGAGACCTCTCCATGTCTACAGATTAAAAATTAATCTGAATGGAGACCCGTCTCACAATGACCATCTCGTGCCGTATCGAACGATCCAAATTACAACTTGGCCAATTACAAAATTCGGCCTTGTAATTTGCTTGACCGTTCGACCTCGGAAAAGGCGACAAGTGGATCACCGGATTTTGTGTTTATGGTCGGGGTCCAATTAGTAAATTATTCACCATGATACAATATCAAAATAATGAACTAACTGCATGAAATAGCGAGGTTAGCAAACATGTCACACAATAGACATAAGGAGCATGGGAAAGAAATATACCTTCCCGATAACCTCGCGGCCTTCTACCTTATGTCCCCCCCCCCTTCACGGACATCATTGTTGAGGCAATCGGCCCTTAAATGATTAGAAGATCATGGTTTTTATGTGTGTGGGTGGATATATTTAAGGTTAGAGTGTTATGTTGTATTTGATGTGTGTGATTGAGTTTACAGGACTTAGAGAATCACACATGGTGGACATATCCGAGGAAAGAGAGCCGAGGGAGGAGAACTCCAAGGGCAAGCCGGGAAGTGGACTTCAAGGGAACACATGAAGGGTGGCATAGAGGCAAGCCAAGGGAGGCTTGTGTGCGCATCCGAGGGATGAGAGCCAGAGGAAGATGACTTCAAGGAGCGAGCCAAGGAGTGAACCTGAAGGCATACGTGAAGGACTATGTGAAGATTGGCTGGGAATGAGTGGGCAGTCGACTGGCCAGAGGGCAGTCGACTGTCAAAATTCACAGAAGGTTTTCAGCCTTCTACCAGTCGACTGGCCCAGAGGCAGTCGACTGGTATACTCCCTAAAACTAGCCGTTGGCTAGCAATTAACGCTAGGTCAGTCGACTGCTGGTGCGGGGCTAGACAGACTACGAGTTTGTCCTATTTTCCAATAAAAGGAGGACCTTTTTGCACGTGGGTGGTACGGTTCTGTACGATAACGAAGTGCTGCTCGTCTGAAAAGTGTTCTCTTTTTCCTCTCTCTTATTCTACTACATTCTGTAAAGAGAAAGTCCACCACTGTACAGGTTTCTTCACCTGAAAGAGAATTTTTCATAGTGGAAGTGGTGTACGGCGTCGATCCTTGGATTAGTCACCCATGTGGGTGGATACCAAGTAAACTTTTGTTGTTAGCATTGTTCTTGCTTTCATTTACATATTATTGTTTCCGCTGTGCTAACAAACTTATAGAGAAACGACCGAAAAAGTGTTGTTCGCCCCCCCCCCCTCTAGCACGCCAGATCGATCCATCAGTTGGTATCAGAGCCGGTTCATTTCGGAAGAACTAACCGTCAACCGGAGCAAGTATAATGACGTTTCAAGAGTGATACTCTACTGCATGACCACCCTTCTTCGACGGGAATGACTTCGCGTATTGGAAAGGTAGGATGCAATATTATCTTATGAACGATATTGAAAATAAGATTAGTATTGTAGATGGTTTTGAGGCACCCGTCGATGAAAGAGGAGAACCAACACCAATGAGATCTTGGTCAAAAGAGGTCATAAAGAGGGCGCAGTTAAATGCCAAGGCCACCACCACACTGTAGTGCGGGCTCTCAAAGGAGCAATTGAACAAGGTGGGGTCGTTCAAGAGCGCCAAGGAATTGTGGGACAAATTAGTGGAACTCAACGAAGGGTCAAACGAGTCCAGAAGAGCAAAGAAGGACCTGCTCGTGGCCCAACTCCAATCCCTATCCATGAAGAACAATGAGACTGTCAGCCAGCTACATGGAAGGGTGAAGGAGGTCATCAACGAGCTCCACGTGATTGGAGAAAAGATCAAGAACCGGGATATCGTCAGGTATGTTCTACAAGCCTTCCCAAGAACCACCTTGTGGGCATCCACGGTTGATGCATACAAGGTATCAAGGGATTTGTCCATAGTTAAATTAGATGATTTATTCTGTGAATTTGAACTACACGAGCAAGCTAACGTCTCGGCCAAAGGGAAAGGTATTGCCTTTATTACATAAAAGGAGAAGAAGAAGAGTAAGGAGAAGAAGAAAGTGGTCTACTCTTCCTCATTTGATTCAGAGGAATCCAGCGCCTCCATGGGCAGCGACCAAGAGGCATTCATGGTAAGAAAGATGCGTAAGGCTTTCAGAAATTTTTCTAACAAATCATATGCTAGGAAAGGGTCCAAGGGCAAGGGTAAGGCAAAGGATATCATCTACTACAACTGCCATCAAGAGGGGCACATGAAGAAGGAGTGTCCCCAACTGAAGAGGAGAGATGACAAGAAGGAGGAGAAGTAGAAAGGTGACAAGAAGAGGTCGAAGGGAAAGGAGAAGGGTGCCACCAACCTAAAGGTGACGTGGGATGATCCATCATCCTCGAAGGAGGAAGAAGAGAAAGTTTCACACTTTGCTTTCATGGCGATGGACCACTCAGATTCATCAGATGATGAAAGGAGTTCAAGCAGTGAAGATGAGAGCACCTCTTCATCATCATCCAAGTTAGAAGCTTCGGTAAGTGAGGTATACCACTTACCCTCATCTACTTTAGTCAAGATCATTTCTAGCACTAACATGGGTTTAGCTAAGGCTAGAAGTAAGATTAAGGAATTAAAAGATGAGATTACCATGCTTAGAGTAGAATCTACCAAACTTAAGGAAGAATTACATGCTAGTTCTCTTACATCACATGCTTCATGTCTTGAAACTGAAAATAGGGAACTAAAGAAAAAGGTAGATGACCTCACAAAGGCCCTTAGGAAATTCCAAGTAGGCTCTAGCAACCTAGATATGATAATCAACAGTCAAAGGGACATTTATAACATGGCCGGTTTGGGATATAGGCCAAAGACAAAGGAAGTGGCCTTTGTATCACTCACGGGTAGGATTTGTTGGTGCAGAATGCACCCAAGTCAAACCTGTGTTTTGATAATGGCAACATAGGTCAAAAGTTAAGTCTTTCTTGTTTTCTAACAAGTTAATCTAGTGTGCAGGAAAAGCCCTAGCGAAGGACTGCTAGGCACTGGCGAAGGAATGCCAGTGAAATAAGCCCTAGCAAAGGACCGCTAGGCACTGGAGAAGGAATGCCAGAGTCAAAAGCCCTAGCGAAGGACTGCTAGGCGCCGGCAAAGGACAGTCTGGGACAGAAATCCTAGCGAAGGAATGCTAGGCACCGAGCGAAGGGCAGCTCGGCAACCAAGACCTGACAAAGGACCGTCAGGTAAAAGTCCAACCAGAGGAACGGTTGGCATCAGGTAAATTCTCCCGAGAGGAGTAGGTGAGGACGCGTTCTCCGTCGAGGGAACAGTAGGCGTCGGTTCGACCTAGGGCTCCATTTCGGAGACCAAAGTCAGAACCAAGACAGCTAAGGCTGTATAATCTAATAACTTAAAATATTATTGTGTTTTGGACTAACCTTGGATGTAGGACCGAAGGAACGTGTGTCTGCAGCTCAGAAAGCCTCAAAGGAGAGAGGCAAGGGCTGAGTAGGGCGCCCGGAGTGTCCCGGGCGCCCCCAAGGTGCATACAAAACAAAACAAAGGAAAAAGGGTTCGAATACTGTAACGACCCAGAAAATTCTCTTAATATTTTCTTAAAATATTAAGCATGTTTAGATAATTTTTTGAGGAACTAGAGGTATTAATACGAACTTTGGCCTAGAATATCCATGTTTTCTCATTTAAATTGAGAAAACTAAGTATTAATGGGCCTTATGTGAGCTTTTTGGTACCCTAATTATAGGTGGATTTAGGTAATAATTAGTATAAATATAAATAGGATTTAATTAGGCATATTAGCATGATTACGGTAAGTCTTAGCCTAATTTTCCTAGGTTAATGGAGAAATTAGGTACTAATGAGCTTTAAATGGGCTCCAAAAATGGGTATTAATTAGGTAAAATTAATATAAATATAAAAGAATTTTATTTATGAATATTAGCACAATTATGGGTGATTTTAGGGGGATTTTTGGAATTTAGGAAAAATAAAAATAATAAAATAAATGAAATAAAAATGAAATAAAAATAAAGGTGCATGAGCCAAGGATTGAACCTTGGACCTCTTGTACAACCATGTATGCACTAACCAACTCACCTAGCAAGGTATTGTTAGGAGGGAATGAAGTGGATATGGGTTAAGGCATAGAAGAAGATGAAGGGTCATGGAGAGACTCTTCATTTGCCTCCTTAATGGATGATAAATAGGGGGTTTGGGAGTTACCTCTTCTTCCCATTTCCTTGCATTTTCGAAACTCTTCCTCCCCTCATTCTAGCCGAATACCCAAGGAAGGGTTTCCCCTTGGAAAAAGCTCCACAAGAGGTCTTATCTCCAAGATCTAAGGGTTTTTCCAAGGATACAAGGACAAGGAGGCAAGGATCCAAAGATTTTGCAATCTTCTTCCCTTTCAAGGTTCGAAAAATCAAGAAACCCAAGGTAAGACTCCCTCACCTGTGGTATAATAGTTCTTTATGATTTCCACAATTTTTAGCATGATATATTGGGAGTTTTTGGATTTGATGTTGAAAAGAAGAAAAAAACCAAGAACCCAAGGTCAAGGGTTACGGCCACAATGTTTTAGGAGTCTATAATTATTCCAAAAATCTTTATAATGTTGTTTAATATTCCCTTATGATGTTTATAGGTTAAACGGAATTTTTGGGAATTTTTGGGGTACCCTAAGTACCCTTATGTTGAAAGAGACAAAACCAAGTACCCTAGAGACCCTATTTGTTTCGGCCACTAGGTTTTAGGGTTCTTAATGGTGCTAAAAATCTTGATAATGATGTTTAATGAACTCTTATGATGTCTAGGGATTAAGTACAATTTTTGAGAATTTTTGGAGTACCCTAGGACACCCTAGGGTTTCGGCCAACATGAAAGAAACAACATCAATACCCTAGAGACTCTATGGGTTTCGACCACAAGGTTTTAGGGTCCATAATGATGCTAAAAATCTTTATAATGATATTTAATGTTCCCTGATGATGTTTAGAGATTAAATATAATTTTTGGGAATTTTTGGAGTACCCTAGGATACCCTAGGGTTTGGCCAACAACAAGAACCCTTGTGTAGGGTTGGGTTTAAAACCTCAAGTGTATGTTTTATGTTTTATCATGATATTAAGGAGATGGAGGGTGTTTATGTGAATGTTCCACATGGTCTAGAGACCCCATGGGTTTCGGCCAAGTACCCTAAAGGGGGGAAAAGTTAGGACTTATTCCAAGTAAGGGTCCCAATGGCCCTATGGTAAGGTATGATTGGTGTTTAAGCAATTGTTTTGGGGTTTAATGGAATTTTTCCCATACCCCCATGGCCTTGAAGTTTCGGCCAAAAGGAGGATTAGGGTTGGCCTTAAGTATGGGATCAAAGGGTCCTTAAGTAAAATGGAAGAGTTTCATGTTAACCAAACCATTAGTTATATGTCAAGATTTATATGATTAGGTCATGAATGTTTAAGACATGTGCCATGATTTATGAATGATATGTATGAATGCCATGATTTATGAATGATTTGTATGAATGCCATGTCTTATGAATGATATGCATGAATGCCATGTCTTATGAATGATATGTATGTATGCCATGCTTATGAATAATGTGTACCTATGCCATGTTATGAATGAAAGATGATGCTTATGTCTTTAAGGCATAAATATGCTAAACGGCACGGTCGATGGTTGACGGTACGACGGTCGTGAGGACCGGTAAATGGGCCGATAGACGGGCCGAGCCGTAACAAGTTATGCTATGTTAAGGATGCCATGAATGTCTTATGAATGATGAAGCATGTAAAGTATTTTACTTTATGGATGGGCTTGTACTGGACCGAAGTATGGGTCCAAGGGATGGGCACCTTAAGAACGCCCCGGTTCTGGACTACCGACTATGCTGTCCACGGTTCTGGCACTACCGTAGCTGTGCAACAGGGATGGGCACCTTAAGAACGCCTCGGTTCGGGGACTACCGACTATGCTGTCCTTACCCTAGTAGGTCGAGGCTAGCTACCTCGTATTTACTTAGGGATGCGCGCTTATGATGTATGTATGTGGTACACGCCAGGGCCCAATGATATGATGAATATGTTTAAGCATTAAAAGTATGTTTTAAAAGGTTAAGCATCCTTATATATGTATATGCAATTGCCTCATGCTTCCATCCATGTTATGCATTATAATTATGATAAGAATATTATGCAAAGTAAGTTTATGCAAAGTAAGTTTATGCAAGATATGTTTATGCAAATGATTTTGTTTATGCTCATGTTACTATATGATGTCATGATTTGATTGTGTTTATGCTAATTTAGAATGCCATGATTTATCTATGTTCATGTTAGTTTAGGATGCCATGATTTATTTATGTTCATGCTAGTTTAAAATGCCATGATTTTATTTATGTTCATGTTAGTTTAGGATGCCATGATTTAATTATGTTTATGCTAAGTTAGAATGCCATCATTTGGTTTATGTTCATGCTAGGTTAGGATGCCATGATTTAATTATGTTTATGCTAAGATAGAATGCCATGATTGGATTTATGTTCATGCTAGTTGCCATGATTTAATTATGTTAATGCTAAGTTAGAATGCCATGATTTTAATGATGTCCATACCAATTTATGATGCCATGTTTTAACTATGTTATACTAAGATAGGACGCCATGATTTTATTTAGGTTCGTGCTAAGAATGTTTATGAAGTTATGTTTGTTATGTCTATGTCTATGCCAAGCACTATTCCATGCTATGAATGTTACGATGTTTATGTCTACGCCAAGTATTGTGCCATGCCATGAAGGTTTATGGTTATGTTTATGCTATGCTATGAAGATGATTATGTTATGTTTATGCCATGACGAATGTATGCTAAGTGATGAAAAGGCTTATGTCCTAAGTAAAGCACTAAGTATGTAAAGCACTAAGTATGTAATGGCTTATGTGCTCATGAATGAATGATGAATGGTTTTAGTGAGTAGGAAAGAGTCTTACTAAGCCTGTGTGTTTATAGTCTTATTTCCTTATACCGCAGATCACGCAAGGGGACAGTAAGGAAGCAGCAGGAGGGCATCAAAGAATGTGTGTGATAGTGACTTGGCCAAGGAGTAATATGGTTGCTCGTCTCATGATAGAACTTTATCTTTACTGTTATGTGTTTAAGTATGACTCTATGACATGATACTAAGTATGATATGATGCTACGAATGACATGATGCTAAGTATGATATGATGCTAAGTATAAAGTTACTACGCTAAGTTCCCATGTTATGGTGCTAGAAATGGTAGTAAGTGCATGTAGGAGTAAGTTAAAGGTTTCCGCTGCATTATGATGTCTACATGCCCTAAGTATGTTAACGTAATGCCGCTTTAGGGAAAAAAAATACGGGTGTTATAGGTTGGTATCAGAGCAGTTACCATCTCACTACACACACATCAAGCCTTCTTCCTGCCGCTTCCAAGTAAGTACCTCTTTACATATCTTATAGTAGGAAGATGTTTTATGATTTTAAGGTATGCCAGTATGAACGATATTTATGATGAAAAGTACGTTACGATATGTAATGACGAATGATACTTTATCTTATTTTAGGAATTAAATATTTAGAATAATATGAGAAGGTGTACTAATATAAGATTATTATAAATATAATTATAATAATAATTCCTTATCATATAAGTATTGTCATAATTCACTTATCATATAGGTTCTTAATATGAGCCTACATACAGGCTGACATGTATCATCTCAACCTATAAGTTATTACCTATACATATTATTCCATAAGCAATTATAGGTATTATACCCATAATTTATATGATAAGTAATTATAATGTATGATATTATGTATAACCTATAATATAGTCTCATGTAGGAAATTATATGATAGCCTACATACAAAAGATTATAACACTCTCACCTATGTTAGCGTATAGTATTATTTCCATTATACTAATACTAATATAATTAATGGTATAAGTCATACGGTTTAACCTAAAATGATACGCATAGGGTAGTATCCTAATTATATTAACATTTATTATAGATTATGTGTCCACTATATTTTTATACTAATTATAAATATTAGTATTATCAACGTATGTTTCACTATTATCTTATATATAATATATAAGATTACCTTAAGTTATTTTATGGTAATATAATAGATATAATCCCACTTATCATATAATAACCATTAACTAATATAATTCATAGCTCATGTTGTGAACTAATATTTCGGAAGCATACTATTATTAGGTTTACCTATAATTATAATGACTATATAATTATGATATATGCCCATAATTACATCGTAGAGCTATTAATGACACTAGCTCCATTATATGTTAAGGAGATGATTAGACTTCATGGAGTTCCCAAGACCATCATCTCAGATAGAGATGGTCGCTTTACTTCACATTTTTGGGAATGCATCCAGAAGTCTCTCGGCACTAAACTAAGGTTCAATAGCGCTTTTCACCCTCAGACTGATGGGCAAACGGAACGGGTGAATCAAGTATTTGGAGGATATGTTGACAGCTTGTGCCTGGATTTTAAAGGGAGCTGGTGTCGATATCAATGCTTAGCGGAATTTGCTTACAACAATAGCTACCAAGCTACTATTAGAATGACACCTTATGAAGCGTTGTACGGGAGGAGATGTAGGTCTCCGATCTGTTGGTATGAGGGTGGTGAAAAGAAGGAGATGGGGCTCACGACGGATATCATCAACAGCACCACCCGAGCTATACAGAATATTCGACAACGGATAAAAACTGCTCAGAGCCGGCAGAAGAGTTATGCCGATGTCCGGCGTAGACCTCTGGAGTTTAATGTTGGAGATTGGGTGTTTCTGAAAGTGGCACCTATGAAAGGGGTGACAAGATTCGGGAGGAAAGGAAAGCTAAGTCCGCGTTATGTGGGGTCGTACCTGATTTTGAAAAGAGTTGGTAAAGTGGCATACGAGCTAGAGCTACCTTCAGAGATGTCAGCTATCCATAACGTATTCCATGTGTCCCTGCTTAAAAAGTGTATCCCAAATAGGGACCAAGTGATCGAGCCACAGACAGTACAATTGCAGGAGGACCTAAGCTATGAGAGGAGACCTATCAAGATTTTGGACAGGGAAGTCAAGAAGCTGAGGACTAAGGAGGTACCCTTAGTCAAGGTCCTATGGCAAAGTCAACGGTTCGAAGAAGCTACCTGGGAGCGCGAGGACGAGATGAGGCGCAAGTACCCAGAGTTGTTCTAAGTTCGAGGACGAACTTTCACGAGGTATGGGGGATTGTAACGACCCGAAAAATTCTCTTAATATTTTCTTAAAATATTAAGCATGTTTAGATAATTTTTTGAGGAACCTAGAGGTATTAATACGAACTTTGACCTAGAATATCCATGTTTTCTCATTTAAATTGAGAAAACTAAGTATTAATGGGCCTTATGTGAGCTTTTTGGTACCCTAATTATACGTGGATTTAGGTAATAATTAGTATAAATATAAATAGGATTTAATTAGGCATATTAGCATGATTACGGGTAAGTCTTAGCCTAATTTTCCTAGGTTAATGGAGAAATTAGGTACTAATGAGCTTTAAATGGGCTCCAAAAATGGGTATTAATTAGGTAAAATTAATATAAATATAAAAGAATTTTATTTAGGAATATTAGCACAATTATGGGTGATTTTAGGGGGATTTTCGGAATTTAGGAAAAATAAAAATAATAAAATAAATGAAATAAAAATAAAATAAAAATAAAGGTGCATGAGCCCAGGATTGAACCTTGGACCTCTTGTACAAAATGTATGCACTAACCAACTCACCTAGCATGGTATTGTTAGGAGGGAATGAAGTGGATATGGGTTAAGGCATAGAAGAAGATGAAGGGTCATGGAGAGACTCTTCATTTGCCTCCTTAATGGATGATAAATAGGGGGTTTGGGAGTTACCTCTTCTTCCCATTTCCTTGCATTTTCGAAACTCTTCCTCCCCTCATCCTAGCCGAATACCCAAGGAAGGGTTTCCCCTTGGAAAAAACTCCACAAGAGGTCTTATCTCCAAGATCTAAGGGTTTTTCCAAGGATACAAGGACAAGGAGGCAAGGATCCAAAGATTTTGCAATCTTCTTCCCTTTCAAGGTTCGAAAAATCAAGAAACCCAAGGTAAGACTCTCTCACATGTGGTATAATAGTTCTTTATGATTTCCACAATTTTTAGCATGATATATTGGGAGTTTTTGGATTTGATGTTGAAAAGAAGAAAAAAACCAAGAACCCAAGGTCAAGGGTTTCGGCCACAATGTTTTAGGAGTCTATAATTATGCCAAAAATATTTATAATGTTGTTTAATATTCCCTTATGATGTTTAGAGGTTAAATGGAATTTTTTGGAATTTTTGGGGTACCCTAAGTACCCTTATGTTGAAAGAGACAAAACCAAGTACCCTAGAGACCCTATGGGTTTCGGCCACTAGGTTTTAGGGTTCTTAATGGTGCTAAAAATCTTGATAATGATTTTTAATGAACTCTTATGATGTCTAGGGATTAAGTACAATTTTTGAGAATTTTTTGAGTACCCTAGGACACCCTAGGGTTTCGGCCAACATGAAAGAAACAACATCAATACCCTAGAGACTCTATGGGTTTCGACCACAAGGTTTTAGGGTCCATAATGATGCTAAAAATATTTATAATGATATTTAATGTTACCTGATGATTTTTAGAGATTAAGTATAATTTTTGGGAATTTTTGGAGTACCCTAGGATACCCTAGGGTTTGGCCAACAACAAGAACCCTTGTGTAGGGTTGGGTTTAAAACCTCAAGTGTATGTTTTATGTTTTATCATGATATTAAGGAGATGGAGGGTGTTTATGTGAATGTTCCACATGGTCTAGAGACCCCATGGGTTTCGTCCAAGTACCCTAAAGGGGGGAAAGTTAGGACTTATTCCAAGTAAGGGTCCCAATGGCCCTATGGTAAGGTATGATTGGTGTTTAAGAAATTGTTTTGGGGTTTAATGGAATTTTTTCCATACCCCCATGGCCTTGAAGTTTCGGCCAAGAGGAGGATTAGGGCTAAAGGATTAGGGTTGGCATTAAGTATGGGATCAAAGGGTCCTTAAGTAAAATGGAAGAGTTTCATGTTAACCAAACCATTAGTTATATGTCAAGATTTATATGATTAGGTCATGAATGTTTAAGACATGTGCCATGATTTATGAATGATATGTATGAATGCCATGATTTATGAATGATATGTATGAATGTCATGTCTTATGAATGATATGCATGAATGCCATGTCTTATGAATGATATATATGTATGCCATGCTTATGAATAATGTGTCCCTATGCCATGTTATGAATGAAAGATGATGCTTATGTCTTTAAGGCATAAATATGCTAAACGGCACGGTCGATGGTTGACGGTACGACGGTCGTGAGGACCGGTAAATGGGCCGGTAGACAGGCCGAGCCATAACAAGTTATGCTATGTTAAAGATGCCATGAATGTCTTATGAATGATGAAGCATGTAAAGTATTTTACTTTATGGATGGGCTTGTACCGAACCGAAGTATGGGTCCAAGGGATGGGCACCCTAAGAACGCCCCGGTTCTGGACTACCGACTATGCTGTCCACTGTTCTGGCACTACCGTAGCTGTGCAACAGGGATGGGCACCTTAAGAACGCCTCGGTTCGGGGACTACCGACTATGCTGTCCTTACCCTAGTAGGTCGAGGCTAGCTACCTCGTATTTACTTAGGGATGCGCGCTTATGATGTATGTATGTGGTACAAGCCAGGGCCCAATGATATGATGAATATGTTTAAGCATTAAAAGTATGTTTTAAAAGGTTAAGCATCCTTATATATGTATATGAAATTGCCTCATGCATCCATCCATGTTATGCATTATAATTATGATAAGAATATTATGCAAAGTAAGTTTATGCAAAGTAAGTTTATGCAAGATATGTTTATGCAAATGATTTTGTTTATGCTCATGTTACTATATGATGCCATGATTTGATTGTGTTTATGCTAATTTAGAATGCCATGATTTATTTATGTTCATGTTAGTTTAGGATGCCATGATTTATTTATGTTCATGCTAGTTTAAAATGCCATGATTTTATTTATGTTCATGTTAGTTTAGGATGCCATGATTTAATTATGTTATGCTAAGTTAGAATGCCATGATTTGTTATGTTCATGCTAGGTTAGGATGCCATGATTTAATTATGTTTATGCTAAGATAGAATGCCATGATTGGATTTATGTTCATGCTAGTTGCCATGATTTAATTATGTTTATGCTAAGTTAGAATGCCATGATTTTAATGATGTCCATACCAATTTATGATGCCATGTTTTAACTATGTTATACTAAGATAGGACGCCATGATTTTATTTAGGTTCGTGCTAAGAATGTTTATGAAGTTATGTTTGTTATGTCTATGTCTATGCCAAGCACTATGCCATGCTATGAATGTTACGATGTTTATGTCTACGCCAAGTATTGTGCCATGCCATGAAGGTTTATGGTTATGTTTATGCTATGCTATGAAGATGATTATGTTATGTTTATGCCATGACGAATGTATGCTAAGTGATGAAAAGGCTTATGTCCTAAGTAAAGCACTAAGTATGTAAAGCACTAAGTATGTAATGGCTTATGTGCTCATGAATGAATGATGAATGGTTTTAGTGAGTAGGAAAGAGTCTTACTAAGCCTGTGTGCTTATAGTCTTATTTCCTTATACCGCAGATCACGCAAGGGGACAGTAAGGAAGCAGCAGGAGGGCATCAAAGAATGTGTGTGATAGTGACTTGGCCAAGGAGCAATATGGTTGCTCGTCTCATGATAGAACTTTATCTTTACTGTTATGTGTTTAAGTATGACTCTATGACATGATACTAAGTATGACATGATGCTACGAATGACATGATGCTAAGTATGATATGATGCTAAGTATAAAGTTACTACGCTAAGTTCCCATGTTATGGTGCTAGAAATGGTAGTAAGTGCATGTAGGAGTAAGTTAAAGGTTTCCGCTGCATTATGATGTCTACATGCCCTAAGTATGTTAACGTAACGCCGCTTTAGGGAAAAAAAAAGCGGGTGTTACAAATACANTGCTAAGTATAAAGTTACTATGCTAAGTTCCCATGTTATGGTGTTAGAAATGGTAGTAAGTGCATGTAGGAGTAAGTCAAGGGTTTCCGCTGCATTATGATGTCTACATGCCCTAAGTATGTTAACGTAACGCCGCTTTAGAAAAAAAAAAAAGCGGGCGTTACAGGTTGGTATCAGAGCAGTAACCATCTCACTACACACACATCAAGCCCTCTTCCTGCAGCTTCCAAGTAAGTACCTCTTTACATATCTGATAGTAGTAAGATGTTTTATGATTTTAAGGTATGCAAGTATGAACGATAGTTATGAGGAAAGGTACCTTAAAATATGTAATGGTGAATGACATTTTATTTTCGTTTATGAGTTTGATAATTAGAATAATATAAGGGTGGGAAACTGATATTAGCCATACTTGTCTTTGGTGAAGAAAAGTATGGCTAGAAGACAGAGTAACCGGCTTAACGAGACGACTCCAACGCCTGACTTGATGCAATTAGTAACCCAGCTCCAACGTCAGGTTACCGAGCAGCAGCAAACTATTATCACCTTAATGAACCAACAGGAAAATTCTACTACTCCACCAGTGAACCAGACTGCTGCGCCGGTGGCGCCTACGGTTACACACACTCCTCCGCCGAACTCGACCACTATGGCACGACAGGAGGCTTATTTGATCCAGTGGTTAAGACTGAAACCGGAGAATTTCTCGGGTACCGATGAACCCTGGGATGCCCAAGCATGGTTCAAGACGGTGGAAAGTACACTGGAACTGCTGGACTGGCCAGAGCATGAGAAGGTCAAGTGCGCATCATTCTGCCTTTCTGGGGATGCCAGAATGTGGTGGGAGAGGGTCAGGACCAAGAGACAAGTAAACCAGATGGCGTGGGCAGATTTCGAGTCTTCTTCGAAGAATTCTTCAATATGCGGGTTACAACCAAACACTACGACGAGTTTACGGAATTCCGGCAGGGCAATCTCTCGGTCAATGAAGTCGTGCAGAAATTTAATCGACTGGCTCGTCTGTGCCCTGAGCTGGTCCGCACAGAGAAAGAGAGGGTCCGACTTATGCTGAAGATGCTACGGCCCGAAATAGCTCTGAACGTGGCTGGTGGGGTTAACAGGCCCCAGACTGCCGAAGAACTGTTTAGTAGTGCTTTACTCACTGAGCACTATCTGAATAGTATCAATCAGCAAAGGAAGGCGATGAATGAAAGTAAGAATCCAGTTCATTCCAAGATGCTCGATTCTTCCTCTCATTACCCTTAATATTCCTTCCATTAATGATTGCTTAGGAGGTCAAAAGTCCCAGAGCAACCAAGCCAATTGGAAGGGAGATCAGGGTGGTAAACGGAAGCCATGGAACAACTCTCAAGGGGGCTCGGCAAATAAGCAGCCCAAGCCTTCCCCATGCGCAACATGCGGGAAAAACCACTCCGGGGAATGTCGCAAGGGCACGAACCGGTGTTACAATTGTGGGATGGAAGGGCATATGGCGGCTTACTGCCCCACCAAGAACCAGGCCTCTCCCCAACCACTAGCCCAGTACCAGGGGGCACCGGCGAAATTACACTATATGCCAGCCGAGCTGGAGAATACCCCGCTATTGGAGGCCCCTCCAACAGAGACAAATGCCAGGGTTTTCTCCGTTACCAAGGAAGACGCTGCGAAAGCTTCTACGGTTGTCACAGGTCAGATACTTCTTTTCAGTCAGTATGTTACTGCATTATTTGATACTGGGGCAACGCACTCGTTCATTTCGGTGCCATGTACCAAGAAGATAGATAGGCTCCCGCAAATGTTAGACTGCAGGTTCTTAACAACTCTACCATCGGGGGAAATAATGACATCCACTCATGTGCTGCATGCGGTACCGGTCGGAATCGCAGGAAGGGAATTTTATTGCGATCTGATAGTACTCGACATGCAAGATTATGACATTATAATGGGAATGGATTTCCTGGATAAATATGGTGCTTCTATTGAGTGCCGTAAGCGAAAGGTGGTCTTTCGGCCTGAGGCAGGTTCTAGGTTCGAATTCATCGGAGAGCCAAGGAAGAGGACCGGGAAATATTTGTCAACTCTCCAAGCTCAGAAAATGTTAGACAAAGGATGTACTGGATTTCTAGCATATGTGGTTGAGGCCAGTCAGGTGAAGGACCAGAAGCTGGAAGATGTCCGGGTGGTATGCGATTACCCAGAGGTTTTTCCAGATGAATTACCAGGATTAGCTCCTGATAGAGAGGTGGAATTTGAGATCGAATTGGTTCCTGGTACCAACCCGATCTCCAAGGCACCCTACCGTATGGCACCGGTAGAATTAAAGGAGCTCCAGGAGCAGTTACAGGAGTTGCTGGATAAGGGATTTATTCGCCCTAGTCATTCCCCCTGGGGAGCTCCGGTACTGTTTGTGAAGAAGAAAGACGGATCTATGCGAATGTGCATAGATTACCGAGCACTGAACAACGTAACGGTCAAGAACAGGTATCCCCTTCCGAGGATAGATGACCTGTTTGACCAATTAAAGGGAGCCACTGTTTTCTCAAAGATTGATTTGAGGTCTGGTTATCATCAAGTTAGAGTAAAACAGGAGGATATTCCAAAGACGGCCTTCCGAACAAGGTACGGGCACTTTGAGTTTGTTGTTATGCCTTTCGGCGTGACGAATGCCCCTGCTATGTTCATGGACCTTATGAATCGGGTGTTCTCGTCGTTCCTCGACAAATTCGTGATCGTCTTCATCGACGATATTCTTATTTATTCGAGGACCCAAGAAGAGCACACTGAACACCTGAAGGTAGTATTAGAGATTCTTCGGGAAAAGCAACTATATGCGAAATTTTCCAAATGTGAGTTCTGGCTCGACCAAGTGGGCTTTTTGGGCCATATTATTTCTAAAGACGGAGTTATGGTAGATCCAATGAAGGTTGAAGCGGTGAATAACTGGAGCCGGCCGAAGAACGCCAGCGAGATCAGAAGTTTTCTGGGGTTAGCAGGCTATTATAGAAAATTTGTGGAGGATTTCTCGAGGATCGCAGCTCCTTTAACGGCTCTCACCCGGAAGGAGAAGAAGTACGAATGGACGGAAGACTGTGAAAAGAGTTTCTTGGAACTAAAAAGGAGACTCACCAGTGCACCAATCCTTACCCTTCCAGAATGTAATCAGAGCTTTGACATGTATAGCGATGCCTCCAAACTAGGACTCGGAGCTGTACTGATGCAGAATGGAAAAGTTATTGCCTATGCCTCGAGACAACTCAAGGAATATGAACAGAATTACCCCACCCATGATCTGGAACTGGCCGCGGTGGTCTTCGCTCTTAAGATATGGAGGCATTATCTGTACGGAGCGCAGTGTCGAATTTATACAAACCATCAGAGTCTGCGATATTTCTTCACTCAGAAGGACCTGAATATGAGGCAACGCCGATGGCTTGAGCTGGTAAAAGACTATGACTGCGAGATCTTCTACCATCCAGGGAAGGCAAACAAGGTGGCTGATGCACTCAATCGGAAGTCAAGTGCCACCTTGATGTCCATAGCCATATTACCCCGACCACTCAAAGAAGAAATTATGAATTTTGGGATCGAGGTCATTTCCGGACGACTTTCTACCATGACAATATCACCCATGCTGTTTGAGGACATAGTGGAAAAACAAGATGGGGATCGGAGTCTTCAGAAAATAAAGCAGGAGATCCTGGAAGGAAAGGGCGATGGTTTTCATATCGCCAAAGGGGGAGTACTCTACCTTAGGGATCGTCTATGTATCCCTAATGATCCGGAGCTTCGAAAGGAAATATTGGCAGAAGCTCACGGAACCCCTTACTCGATGCATCCAGGATCCACCAAGATGTATCAGGATCTGAAGGAGAAGTTTTGGTGGTCCGGTATGAAGAGGGATGTGGCTCAGCATGTCAGTACTTGCATGACTTGCCAGCAAGTGAAAGCAGAACACCAGCGACCCGGAGGAGTTCTGCAGCCACTTCCAATTCCGGAATGGAAATGGGAAGATATTTCAATGGATTTCATTTCAGGACTTCCCCGGACTACAAATGGATATGATGCGATATGGGTCATTGTGGACAGATTGACTAAGTCTGCTCACTTCTTAGCAGTCAAGATGACTTATTCGATTGAGCAACTGGCTCAAGTATATGTTAAGGAGATAATCAGACTTCATGGAGTTCCCAAGACCATCATCTCAGATAGGGATGGACGCTTTACTTCGCATTTTTGGGAGTGTGTTCAGAAGTCTCTCGGCACTAAATTGAGATTTAGCACCGCCTTTCACCCTCAGACTGATGGACAAACTGAACGGGTGAATCAAGTACTAGAAGACATGTTGCGAGCTTGTGCCTTGGATTCAAAGGAAGCTGGTGTCAATATCTATGTTTAGCGGAATTCGCTTACAATAATAGCTACCAAGCTACTATTGGGATGGCACCTTATGAAGCGTTGTATGGGAGGAGATGTAGGTCTCCGATCTGTTGGTATGAGGGTGGTGAAAAGAAGGAGATGGGGCTCACGACGGATATCATCAACAGCACCACCCGAGCTATACAGAATATTCGACAACGGATAAAAACTACTCAGAGCCGGCAGAAGAGTTATGCCGATGTCCGGCGTAGACCTCTGGAGTTTAATGTTGGAGATTGGGTGTTTCTGAAAGTGGCACCTATGAAAGGGGTGACAAGATTCGGGAGGAAAGGAAAGCTAAGTCCGCGTTATGTGGGGTCGTACCTGATTCTGAAAAGAGTTGGTAAAGTGGCATACGAGCTGGAGCTACCTTCAGAGATGTCAGCTATCCATAACGTATTCCATGTGTCCCTGCTTAAAAAGTGTATCCCAAATAGGGACCAAGTGATCGAGCCGCAGACAGTACAACTGCAGGAGGACCTAAGCTATGAGAGCAGACCTATCAAGATTTTGGACAGGGAAGTCAAGAAGCTGAGGAGTAAGGAGGTACCCTTAGTCAAGGTCCTATGGCAAAGTCAACGGTTCGAAGAAGCTACCTGGGAACGCGAGGACGAGATGAGGCGCAAGTACCCGGAGTTGTTCTAAGTTCGAGGATGAACTTTCACGAGGTATGGGGGATTGTAACGACCCAGAAAATTCTCTTAATATTTTCTTAAAATATTAAGCATGTTTAGATAATTTTCTAAGGAACGTAGAGGTATTAATACGAACTTTGGCCTAGAAAATCCATGTTTTCTCATTTAAATTGAGAAAACTAAGTATTAATGGGCCTTATGTGAGCTTTTTGGTACCCTAATTATAGGTGGATTTAGGTAATAATTAGTATAAATATAAATAGGATTTAATTAGGCATATTAGCATGATTACGGGTAAGTCTTAGCCTAATTTTCCTAGTTTAATGGAGAAATTAGGTACTAATGAGCTTTAAATGGACTCCAAAAATGGGTATTAATTAGGTAAAATTAATATAAATATAAAAGAATTTTATTTAGGAATATTAGCACAATTATGGGTGATTTTAGGGGGATTTTCGGAATTTAGGAAAAATAAAAATAATAAAATAAATGAAATAAAAATAAAATAAAAAATAAAGGTGCATGAGCCAAGGATTGAACCTGGGACCTCTTGTACAACCATGTATACACTAACCAACTCACCTAGCAAGGTATTGTTAGGAGGGAATGAAGTGGATATGGGTTAAGGCATAGAAGAAGATGAAGGGTCATGGAGAGACTCTTCATTTGCCTCCTTAATGGATGATAAATAGGGGGTTTGGGAGTTACCTCTTCTTCCCATTTCCTTGCATTTTCGAAACTCTTCCTCCCCTCATCCTAGCCGAATACCCAAGGAAGGGTTTCCCCTTGGAAAAAGCTCCACAAGAGGTCTTATCTCCAAGATCTAAGGGTTTTTCCAAGGATACAAGGACAAGGAGGCAAGGATCCAAAGATTTTGCAATCTTCTTCCCTTTCAAGGTTCGAAAAATCAAGAAACCCAAGGTAAGACTCCCTCACCTATGGTATAATAGTTCCTTATGATTTTCCACAATTTTTAGCATGATATATTGGGAGTTTTTGGATTTGATGTTGAAAAGAAGAAAAAACCCAAGAACCCAAAGTCAAGGGTTTCGGCCACTATGTTTTAGGGGTCTATAATTATGCCAAAAATCTTTATAATGTTGTTTAATATTCCCTTATGATGTTTAGAGGTTAAATAGAATTTTTGGGAATTTTTGGGGTACCCTAATTACCCTTATGTTGAAAGAGACAAAACCAAGTACCCTAGAGACCCTATGGGTTTCGGCCACTAGGTTTTAGGGTTCTTAATGGTGCTAAAAATCTTGATAATGATGTTTAATGAACTCTTATGATGTCTAGGGATTAAGTACAATTTTTGAGAATTGTTGGAGTACCCTAGGACACCCTAGGGTTTCGGCCAACATGAAAGAAACAACATCAATACCCTAGAGACACTATGGGTCTCGGCCACAAGGTTTTAGGGTCCATAATGATGCTAAAAATCTTTATAATGATATTTAATGTTCCCTGATGATGTTTAGAGATTAAGTATAATTTTTGGGAATTTTTGGAGTACCCTAGGATACCCTAGGGTTTCGGCCAACAACAAGAACCCTTGTGTAGGGTTGGGTTTAAAACCTCAAGTGTATGTTTTATGTTTTATCATGATATTAAGGAGATTGAGGGTGTTTATGTGAATGTTCCACATGGTCTAGAGACCCCATGGGTTTCGGCCAAGTACCCTAAAGGGGGGAAAAGTTAGGACTTATTCCAAGTAAGGGTCCCAATGGCCCTATGGTAAAGTATGATTGGTGTTTAAGAAATTGTTTTGGGGTTTAATGGAATTTTTTCCATACCCCCATGGCCTTGAAGTTTCGGCCAAGAGGAGGATTAGGGCTAAAGGATTAGGGTTGGCCTTAAGTATGGGATCAAAGGGTCCTTAAGTAAAATGGAAGAGTTTCATGTTAACCAAACCATTAGTTATATGTCAAGATTTATATGATTAGGTCATGAATGTTTAAGACATGTGCCATGATTTATGAATGATATGTATGAATGCCATGATTTATGAATGATATGTATGAATGCCATGTCTTATGAATGATATGCATGAATGCCATGTCTTATGAATGATATGTAGGTATGTCATGCTTATGAATAATGTGTACCTATGCCATGTTATGAATGAAAGATGATGCTTATGTCTTTAAGGCATAAATATGCTAAACGGCACGGTCGATGGTTGACGGTACGACGGTCGTGAGGACCGGTAAATGGGCCGGTAGACGGGCCGAGCCGTAACAAGTTATGTTATGTTAAAGATGCCATGAATGTCTTATGAATGATGAAGCATGTAAAGTATTTTACTTTATGGATGGGCTTGTACCGGACCGAAGTATGGGTCCAAGGGATGGGCACCTTAAGAACACCCCGGTTCTGGACTACCGACTATGCTGTCCACGGTTCTGGCACTACCGTAGCTGTGCAACAGGGATGGGCACCTTAAGAACACCTCGGTTCGGGGACTACCGACTATGCTGTCCTTACCCTAGTAGGTCGAGGCTAGCTACCTCGTATTTACTTAGGGATGCGCGCTTATGATGTATGTATGTGGTACAAGCCAGGGCCCAATGATATGATGAATATGTTTAAGCATTAAAAGTATGTTTTAAAAGGTTAAGCATCCTTATATATATGCAATTGCCTCATGCATCCATCCATGTTATGCATTATAATTATGATAAGAATATTATGCAAAGTAAGTTTATGCAAAGTAAGTTTATGCAAGATATGTTTATGCAAATGATTTTGTTTATGCTCATGTTACTATATGATGCCATGATTTGATTGTGTTTATGCTAATTTAGAATGCCATGATTTATCTATGTTCATGTTAGTTTAGGATGCCATGATTTATTTATGTTCATGCTAGTTTAAAATGCCATGATTTTATTTATGTTCATGTTAGTTTAGGATGTCATGATTTAATTATGTTTATGCTAAGTTAGAATGCCATGATTTGATTTATGTTCATGCTAGGTTAGGATGCCATGATTTAATTATGTTTATGCTAAGATAGAATGCCATGATTGGATTTATGTTCATGCTAGTTTAGAATGCCATGATTTAATTATGTTTATGCTAAGTTAGAATGCCATGATTTTAATGATGTCCATACCAATTTATGATGCCATGTTTTAACTATGTTATACTGAGATAGGACGCCATGATTTTATTTAGGTTCGTGCTAAGAATGTTTATGAAGTTATGTTTGTTATGTCTATGTCTATGCCAAGCACTATGCCATGCTATGAATGTTACGATGTTTATGTCTACGCCAAGTATTGTGCCATGCCAGGAAGGTTTATGGTTATGTTGATGCTATGCTATGAAGATGATTATGTTATGTTTATGCCATGACGAATATATGCTAAGTGATGAAAAGGCTTATGTTCTAAATAAAGCACTAAGTATGTAAAGCACTAAGTATGTAATGGCTTATGTGCTCATGAATGAATGATGAATGGTTTTAGTGAGTAAGAAAGAGTCTTACTAAGCCTGTGTGCTTATAGTCTTATTTCCTTATACCGCAGATCACGCAAGGGGACAGTAAGGAAGCAGCAGGAGGGCATCAAAGAATGTGTGTGATAGTGACTTGGCCAAGGAGCAATATGGTTGCTCGTCTCATGATAGAACTTTATCTTCACTGTTATGTGTTTGAGTATGACTCTATGACATGATACTAAGTATGACATGATGCTACGAATGACATGATGTTAAGTATGATATGATGCTAAGTATAAAGTTACTATGCTAAGTTCCCATGTTATGGTGTTAGAAATGGTAGTAAGTGCATGTAG
The DNA here is from genome assembly GCA_024364735.1 of Boesenbergia rotunda. Taxonomy (NCBI): domain Eukaryota; kingdom Viridiplantae; phylum Streptophyta; class Magnoliopsida; order Zingiberales; family Zingiberaceae; genus Boesenbergia; species Boesenbergia rotunda. Next base: position 188,308 of record JAGFNQ010005203.1, on the reverse strand, counting down.
GAGTAAGTCAAGGGTTTCCGCTGCATTATGATGTCTACATGCCCTAAGTATGTTAACGTAACGCCGCTTTAGGAGAAAAAAAAAGCGGGTGTTACAATGATACTCTATACCGTTATTATTACCTCTACAAATATCGATTTAAAGCTTTGCCCACTTCTTATTTTGAAGAGTTATGCTCTTCTTGTCCTTAAAAATACCCCATTCATATTTCATTACCATGGCGATATTGAAATTTGTCTTGAACTATATCTTTGTTCTTCTCTTCCGTATCCAAAACTCTCGTTATCTCAAAAACCACCTTATTTATCTCTTTCATTTGCCCTCTTAGCGATTAGTCTAAAAAAGACCCACAAAACTCTGATCTACTTGTTGGGATCATCAGATTGGGATGGTCATATGGTAAAGGGGGTGAATGGTGTCTATACTTACAAATGTGATTATACAACTATGCTTACAATCAATCTAAGAAGGTTGCAACAATTAACATGCCCCCCAAAAAAAAACTCCCACTTCATAGCCTATGATCTATCAGTTGATCACTTCCATAAAGCCGTTAACTTTTTCTTTCTTGATAAACTATTAGAAGTAAATATACCTCTTATAAGAACAAAGATTACAATGAATATTACACTAGCATAGAGGAATACAAGAGGCTTCTGATAAATTTACCAATATTATTTTGCCAACCTTAATGCCATCATTCTTTTATAGACTTCAAAACCTCCTCGTTGTAATTCGATTAGTCATCAATCAATCTACTAGCCTAAGCCCATTAGTTGACTAATGTATAGTAATCATTAAGAATTTAATTGTTGTCAAGTAACAATGACACTTTTCTATTTTCCATTCTTACTATTAGTCAACTCGAACTATGACATCAATGTATTTATCAGTTGACTGCCCAATTGACTATTCTCTTGAATAGAACATTTTGAACATTGGCTCCTTAGGCAAGAGTTGACGGTTAAGTTAACTCAATTATCAATCGATTGATCCAACTATATATCCCAAAACTTTGAAGTTTTGATTTTCTCTATGCCACTAGTCGACTGGATCGCTTATTCCAGTCAATTGGACTTTTGATAATGATAATTCTAATGATCGAGAGTGTTTAATGTTGGACTGGTGTCGTCGATAGAGGGGGGTGAATAACGACTCAGAATTTTTGCAGTAAATCGTAAGCTTTACGAATCTTCGTTCTAGACTCAGAGCGTTAGTGCAATGAAAAATAAACAGAACGAAAAAAAACAAAACACAACACAGCAGACACGCGGGATTTATTTACTTGGTTCCTGACCCCCCAGGGTCAGTACGTCCAAGGCCTATGTACTCGGCGTGAGTCCACTATTGGTCTCCTTTCCGGAATTTCCGGAGGTGGAGAAAATCCGTCTTACAGTACAATAATTGCAATCACAAAGATAGATAAATTACTTGCAGAATATAAATTCAAACCAAAGAGAGTCAAAGACTCGGCCGATCTGGAACTCCGAAGTGCCGCGCACTTCCTCCCGGAGCTTCCTTGGTCGCAGAGCCTCGTCCTTAATGCGTTTCTTCCATTCAGAATGCTCAGAATGAATATGGGAGGTTGTGTTTGAAGCAGAGGGGTCGAAGCCCCTTTTATAGGCTTCATACGGGCGCCTGTGTTGATGAGGGTGCCTAACACGTGGCCTTCCCTATGCGAATCCTTATCCGCGGGCTCGGTCAGCACTTATCCACCTCCACTTGGGCGCCTGAGCTGATGGGGGCGCCCATGACCTCACGGGCGCCTGACTTGAGTACTTCTAGAGGCTTCGTGGTTGTGTTTTGGATTTTACCTTCACCCTTGTGCGCCCATATCCATACGGGCGCCTGAGCCCATTCAGGCGCCCGAGTCCATCCGGCCGCCTAGGCCCAGTGAGACACCTCACTTGCAGACAACCAGTCCTTCGATCCTGCAACTTGGGTTAGTTCCAAAACATACCAAACATTAGTTACAGCCGTAGCTGTCTTGGTTCTGACTTTGGGTCTCCCCGAAATGCTAGGTCAAACCGTCGCAAGTTCCCACCCCCGAGAACGCGCCTTTCACCTACTCCTTCCAGGAGACGGTTGCCACCCAGTCCTTCGGGTGGACTTTTGCTTAGCCTCTGATACTCTCGGATCTCAAGACATCCGATCCCTCGACCCGTCTCTACTTCAGTCCTTAATCATCGCTCAGCTAAGTTGCTCAATCCCTCGGACCAAGACTTTGTGCCCAAACCCTAAGTCCAGGACTTCGGTGCCCAACCCTCGGCCAGGTCTTCGTGCCTAATTCCTCGAACCAGGTCTTTGGTGCCCAACCCTCAGCCGGGACTTAGTGCCCAATTCTTCGAACCAGGACTTCGTGCCCAATTCTTCGAACCAGGACTTTGTGCCTAGGTTAACTAGGACTTTGGTTCACCTTGGTCCAGTTTTCTTCACTCACCCTTCCCTGTTCAATGTATCACTGACTTAAGTATATTATCAAACATTAAAACACTTAAAGAAGAACATCACTAATGCAACTTGCACCAACAATCTCCCCCTTTTTGATGTTTAACAATATCTTAAGTTAGATTGGTTGAAAGGGCTAAACCTTGAAAAAATAATCTAAGTTTTGAAAATACATTTTTGATCCTCTAGGGAAAAATAGGGGAAAAATTTTTAACTTTCACTCTCCCCCCTTTTTGAAAAATATTTTGATTTTATGATCCTTGGTAAGAGAGAAAAAAATTTATGTTTCTAACTTAAGGCACATCTCTCCCCCTTTGTCATACATCAAAAAAAACCAAAAAATACTTGCACCAACAATGGAAACATTTGGTTCTCTGTGAAAATACTTGGAAACGTATTGACAAAATATCATGTATTTGCAGGAACACCTTTTGAACTTCGAAAATTTTTGCACTTAGAAAACCATTGACAAAGAAAAACTTTTGATTAGAGAAATATTTTCCAAACTAATTTGCACTTATAAAAAATATTTGAACATTTCGAAAAATATTTTGAATATTTTGCAAGTACTTTTGAAAAATATTTAAGCTTTCGAAAAATGCAAGTACTTTTGAAACATATTATGATCTTTGAAAAATTAAGTACTTTTTGAAAAAATTTGAAGAGTATATGTACTTAGAAAACTATTAGAATTTTTTAAACGTATAAGTACTTAGAAAAATATTAGAACTTTTTGTAAAGTATTAGTACTTAGAAAAAATATTATTTTTTTTAAACATAATACTTTACTTGACTTGGTTTCTTTTCCAGTCTGACACAATCCTAGGAAATCTTATTGACTACAAGGATATTTTCCTAAGTGCCTTGGAATTTCTCTAACTCAAGTAAAGATAATTTCAACAAGTATTTCAAAATAATTTTATAAGCCACACAAATTTTGAAAAATCAAGTAGTAGTATTTTGAAAGACAGACTATTTATGTTTTCAACAAGTTTTTGAAAATGAAGTGCACGAGAATATATTATTTTGAATTGTTTAATAATTCTTTCAGATTAACCTCCCCCTAAACTTGACTAGTTCTACGAAGCTTGTTGACCACATGTATGTTGGGACCGGGTGCATGTTGACAAGGATACGGGTTCGTAAAATTTTAAATTTTTACGTGCAGCGGAAGAATTAGCATAAAATAATTTCTCAAATTATTTTAACCACGTATCTAGCATGCAACCTTATGATGTGTGGACATGATCATAAATTAAAACTTTGCGGAAAAGTAAACTAATTTACTTAGTACCTCGCATAACTCGAAGTAAGGGACGAGATCCAACCGTAGCGTCCCTTGGAAGCTTCGCCTCTATTCGCGTCCACGCCAAGTTTTCTTCGGGATGACTTTGCAAAGTCACGAGTTTCGTGCCGACGAGAACTACTAGATTCTCTAAAGGCACAACTAGAAGATCAAGAGAGAAGAAAGGAAACTAACCACCAAGAAACGGAAGGAAGGAGTCGCGATCCGCTTCTTCTTCTTCTTCGGCACGAACTTGGTGGAGGAAACTCACGGGCACCCTAGGTGCTTGCGCCGGCCCTAGGGGATGAGAGAGAGCCGGTCCTAGAGAGAGAAAGGGTGCCGGCCCTAGAGAGAGAGAGAGAGAGTTAGAGAGAGAGAGGGAGAGAGTTAATCTCTTGATTACTCTATTGAGGAATTCAAGCCTAGCCTTGGTTCCTTTATATAGTGTTCTCTCCCTTGCCAAGTCTCCCCTTTAATGGAATTTTTCATAAGAAATTTATCCTATAAATTTTCTTATGAATTATTCCGTTTAAGCCAAGTTTTATTATAACTAACTTTATAATAAAACAAATATATTTCTCCTTTTCTTATGGAATAAATTTTACAAGAAATTTATAAATTCTTTTTATTATGGAAAAATCAATTCATAATTGATTTTATAAAATTAAAATAAACCATTCCATGGATCATTTTAATTTCCATAAAAAGAATAAATTTCTATAAATTTATTTATATAACTTTCTTTATACAAATTTATTTATCCATAATTTATAAAACAAATCGCACTTGATTTATTTTATAAAATAAACCAAATAAATTGGTTCTCTCTTTTATTATGGTCGGCCAAACCAAAGAGGGTGGGCACCCTCTTTGGTCGGCCACTTTAAGCTCAATCCCTCGCGAATTAGACTCATTTAATTCGCCCGATAAGCCTTCAATAGACTTAGTCATTTTAAGCTTCCATTGCGCCTCTGATTAATTCAGATTCGACTTACTTCTCTTGATTGGAAAATCCAATTTTCAACTCGTTTTAAATCCCTCGGATTACTCGTAGTGCGTGTGACTAAATAGGCTTTCGATTTATGTTGGCCGTCTATAATCAATCAATTATAGAACGATCATGAGTGGCACCTAGTAGTACATCATGACCCCCAATTAATCGAAAGATCAACGGTTGACCTCAGAAGTAATTTTGAAACCCTTCAGCAGCTCTAATGAATCGTGCCCCATTCCCTTCACCATCTTATACCCACTTGGTTCAGGACATGGTCTGTTTGTGTCAGTCCCCACTAGACTGACTACGTCACACCTAGCCCAAGTAGTGTCTTTCTCGTCCTTTGGATTTCTAATTACTCTCATGTATTTAAGAAACTCATTCTCTAAACATGACATGCTCTGGCCAGAGGCTTTGAGTAACAATCCGACGATAGGCCTGGGTATACATCTCCTCGCAAGGAGTGGTGAATCCTTTGTAGGCTGTTCAAACATCTTCAGGCACTTCGGCTTATACCCAATCATCCTGGGTCCACACCTCCTTGGAGATGCTTGCTTAAGATGTTAAAGTATAAGTCTCCACGACCAAGATGACTTGAACACCGCAAGTCAAAGGAACATCGCACTTAAGTTGCAGTAAGAACTTCATTGACATATCTATATGTAGACTACCATATGAAGTTTTACAGCTAGTCACTCCAATGAACTAGTTCCCTTAACTAGCATCTATGTTTATCTCCGGACATCCCAATGTCACCAGCCAGTGAGAATCAGCTGATTAGAGAATAACCCATGCTAGTCTCAACAGAATTGATAGTGTCTGTTTTTATCAATTCATCGACTAGGGGCATTTTCAATACTTCACAATTGCACATGTAGAGATAATCACTAGTTGTGATCCCATCACAAATTCTCTTATGCTGTGAATTGTATTACGGACATTCAGTAGATGAGTTTAAGATCCCAATCAAATACACTAACATGTATACTCAAATAGTGAATTATCATTTATTAAAATAAATGTTTACAATCATAAGGCGATTGCCTTAGGACACTTCTCTCATATCACTAACAAACTCCCACTTGGCCTAATGCAATTGCTACGGTATCCAATACCACAGGCTCTAACATGACCCTCAAACTTGTTCTGAGGCAAGGCCTTAGTTAAAGGATCCGCTAAATTCCGTTCAGTGGTAATTTTCTCAATTTGTATATCATTCCTACTTATAATCTCTCTGATCAGATGATAGCGGCGAAGCACGTGTTTGGATCGCTGATGAGACCTTTGTTCCTTTGCTTGTGCAATAGCTCCATTGTTGTCGCAGTAAACTGGCTGTAACGCCCGCTTTTTTTTTTCTTTTTTTTCCTAAAGCGGCGTTACGTTATCATACATAGGGCATGTAGACATCATAATGCAGCGGAAACCTTTAACTTACACCTACATGCACTTACTACCATTCCTAACAGCATAACATGGGAACTTAACATATTAACTTTATACTGAACATCATATCATGTCCTACTTAGCATCGTGTCATACTTAGCATCATGTCATTCTTAGCATCATGTCATACTTAGCATCATGTCATGGAGTGTCATGGAGTCACATTCAAGCACATAATAGTAAAGGTAAAGTCTATCATAACGAGCAAACATATTGTTTCTTGGCCAAGTCACTATCACACACATGCTTCATTGCCCTCCTGCTGCTTCCTTACTGTCCCCTTGCGTGATCTGCGGTATAAGAAAATAAGACTATAAGCACACAGGCTTAGTAAGACTCTTTCCTACTCACTAAAACCATTCATCACTTAATCATGAGCACATGAAACATTAACATACTTAGTGCTTTACTTAGAACATAAGCCTTATCATCACTTAGCATACATTCGACATGTCATGGACATAGCTTAATCACATTCGTAGCGTGGCATAAACATAACCATAAAACCTTCATGGCATGGCATAATACTTGGGATAGACATAAACATCGTAACCATTCATAGCATGGCATAATACTTGGCATAGACATAACATAGTAAACATAGCCTCACAAACATTCTTAGCATGAACACTAAATAAAATCATGACGTCCTAACTTAGCACAAACCTAATTAAATCATGGCTTCAAAAACTAGCATGAACATAAATAAAATCATGGCATTCTAACTTAGCATAGACATAATTAAATCATGGCATCCTAAACTAACATGAACATAAATAAAATCATGGCATTCCAACTTAGCATACACATAGTTAAATCATGGCATCCTAAACTAGCATGAACATAAATAACTCATGGCATTCTAACTTAGCATAAACATAATTAAATCATGGCATCCTAAACTAGCATGAACATAAATACAATCATGGCATTCAAACTTAGCATAAACATAATTAAATCATGGCATCCTAAACTAGCATGAACATAAATAAATCATGGCATTCTAACTTAGCATAAACACAATTAAATCATGGCATCCTAACTAGCATGAACATAAATAAAATCATGGCATAAACATACTTAACATAAAATTTCTTTGCATAATATTCTTATCATAAATATAATGCATAACATGGATGGATGCATGTGGCAATTGCATATATATATATATAAGGATGCTTATTCTTTAAAAACATGCTTTTAAAATAATCATAACATTCATTGGGCCCTGTCTTGTACCACATTCATATATCATATGCACGCATCCCTAAGTAAATACGAGGTAGCTAATCTCGACCTACTAGGGTAAGGACAGCTTCATCGGTAGTCCCGAACCGTAAGGATAGCTTCATCGGTACTCCCGAACCGTGGACAGCTTCATCGGTAGTCCAGAACCGTGGACCTTACTTAGGACCGGTACAAGCCCATAAAATAAAATAAAATGCTTTCGCATGCTTTTTCATTTATCATCATTCATAGCATATTCATTCATTCATCATACTTAACATCATCATTATGCCTTAAAGGCATGAACTTTAACTTCATTCTTCATTTTCATTCTTAAACATGGCATTTGTACACATCATTCATAGAGCATGGCATACATACAATTATTCATAAACATGGCATACCTACATATCATTCATAAGACATGGCATACATACATACTATTCATAAAACATGGCATACATACATATCATTCATAGATCATGACACATGTCTAAAACATTTATGACCTAACATACAATTCATGACATATAAACTAAGGGTTTGGTTAACATAGAATTCTTCCACCTTACTTAATCATACATCTTAATAACCTATACCCAAGCATCTTGGTAGGTTTAACCCAACCCTAGCCCTAGGTTAGATCCTTGGCCGAAATCCCCAAGGAAACCCTAGGTCCATGAAACTTTCCCTAACTTCCCAAACAACATCTCCTACATTCATACTAGGCCATAGGAAACATTTGAGTTCATACTTAAGACCAACCCTAATCCTTTAACCCTAGCCTTGCTCTTGGCCGAAACTTCAAGGCCATGGGGGCATGGAGAAATTCCATTAAAACCCCAAATCAATTACTTAAACACCAACCATATCTTACCATAGGGCCATTGGAGCCCTTACTTGAAATAAGTCCTTACCTTCCACCCTATTAGGGTACTTGGCCGAAACCTATAGGGTCTCTAGGCCATGTGAAACATTCACATAAACACCCTCCATCTCCCTTATATCATGATAAAACATAAAACATATACTTAAGGTTTTAAACCCCACCCTACACATGGGTTCTTGATGTTGGCCGAAACCCTAGGGTATTCTAGGGTACCCCAAAAATTCCCAAAAATTATATTTAATCTCTAAACATCATAAGAGAACATTAAACAACATTATAAAGATTTTTAGCATCATCTTTGACCCTAAACTTCTAGTGGCCGAAACCCATAGGATGTCCTAGGGTTCTTAGTTTGCTTCTCTTGTTTTTTTAACATCAAATCCCAAAAACCAACCAATATATCATGCTAAAAACATAAGGAACTATTACACCACAGGTGAGGGAGTCTTACCTTGGTTGATCTTGATTTTTAAACCTTAAAAGAGAAGGGAATTGCAAAATCTTTGGATCCTTGAGCCTCCTTGTCCTTGTATCCTTGGAAAACCCTTAGATCTTGGAGATGAGACTTCTTGTGGAGCTTTTCCAAGGGAGAACCCTTCCTTTGGTGTTCGGCTAGGATGAGGGGAGGAGGAGGAAGAAAATGCAAAGTAATGGAAGGAAGAGGTAACTCCCAAACCCCCCTCTTTATAGCCCATTAAGGAGGTAAATGAAGAGTCTCTCCATGATCCTTCATCTTCTTCTAAGCCTTAACCAATCTCCACTTCATTCCCTCATAACATTCCCTTGCTAGGTGAGTTGGTTAAAGCATACATGGTTGTACAAGAGGTCCAAGGTTCAATCCTTGGTAGATGCACAATTTTTTTCCACTTATTTTTATTTTTATTTTCCTAGGATTTTCGAGAATTCCTCAAAAATTCCCCTATAATTATGTTAATATTTCTTATTAAAATACCTTTATATTTATACAATTTTCACCTAAAATCCACCAATAATTATGGTACTAAAAAGCCCATATAAGGCCCATTAGTGCCCTTTTTCCCAATTTAAACGGGAAAACATGGATTTTCTAGGCCAAAGTTCGCATTAATATTTCTAGGTTCCTCAGAAAATTATCTCGACATGCTTAATATTTTAAGAAAATATTAAGAGAATTTTCCGGGTCGTTACAATCCCCCATACCTCGTGAAAGTTCGTCCTCGAACTTAGAATAGCTCCGGGTACTTGCGCCTCATCTCGTCCTCGCGTTCCCAGGTAGCTTCCTCGAACCGTTGACTTTGCCATAGGACCTTGACTAAGGGTACTTCCTTACTCCTCATCTTCTTGACTTCCTTATCCAAAATCTGGATGGGTCTGCTCTCATAACTTAGGTCCTCCTGCACTTGTACTGTCTGTGGCTCGATCACTTGGTCCATATTTGGGATACACTTTTTAAGCAGGGACACATGGAATACGTTATGAATAGCTGACATTTCTGGATGCAGCTCTAACTCATATGCCACTTTACCGACTCTTTTCAGAATCAGGTACGGCCCCACATAGCGTGGACTTAGTTTTCCTTTCCTCCCAAATCTTGTCACCCCCTTCATAGGAGCCACTTTGAGAAATACCCAATCTCCAACATTAAACTCCAGGGGTCTACGCCGGACATCGGCATAACTCTTCTGCCGGCTCTGAGCAGTTTCTATTCGTTGTCGAATATTCTGTATAGCTCGGGTGGTGCTGTTAATGATATCCGTTGTGAGCCCCATCTCCTTCTTTTCACCACCCTCATACCAACAGATCGGAGACCTACATCTCCTCCCATACAACGCTTCATAAGGTGTCATTCCAATAGTAGCTTGGTAACTATTGTTGTACGTGAATTCCGCTAAGAATAGATATCGACACCAACTTCCTTTGAAATCCAGGGCACAAGCTCTCAACATATTTTCTAGTATCTGATTCACCCGTTCAGTTTGCCCATCAGTCTGAGGGTGAAAGGCGGTGCTAAATCACAATTTAGTGCCGAGAGACTTCTGAACACACTCCCAGAAGTGTAAAGTAAAGCGACCATCCCTATCCGAGATGATGGTCTTGGGAACTCCATGAAGTCTGATTATTTCCTTAACATATAATTGAGTCAGTTGCTCAATCGAATAAGTCATCCTGATTGCTAAGGAGTGAGCAGACTTCGTCAGCCTGTCCACAATGACCCATATCGCATCATATCCATTTGTAGTCCGGGGAAGTCCTGCAATGAAATCCATCGAGATATCTTCCCATTTCCACTCCGGAATTGGAAGTGGCTGCAGAACTCCTCCGGGTCGCTAGTGTTCTGCTTTCACTTGCTGGCAAGTCATGCAAGTACTGACATGCTGGGCCACATCTCTCTTCATACCGGACCACCAGAACTTCTCTTTCAAATCTTGATTCATCTTGGTGGATCCTGGATGCATCGAATAAGGGGTTTCATGAGCTTCCGTCAATATTTTCCTTCGAAGCTCCGGATCATTAGGGATACATAGACGATCCCTAAGGTATAGTACCCCCCCTTTGGCGATATGAAAACCATCGCTCTTCCCTTCGAGGATCTCCTGTTTGATTCTCTGAAGGCAAGGATTGTTGAGGCAATCGGCCCTTTAAATGATTGGAAGATCATGGTTTTGATGTGTGGGCGAATAAGTTTAAAGTTAGAGTGTTATGTTGTATTTGATTTGTGTGATTGAGTTTGCAGGACTTGGAGAATCACACTTGGTGGACCTATCCGAGGGACGAGAGCCGAGGGAGGAGAGTTCCAAGGGCAAGCCGGGAAGTGGACTTCAAAGGGCACAAGTGAAGGGTGGCATGGAAGCAAGCCAAGGGAAGGCTTGTGTGCGCATCCGAGGGACGATAGCCAGAGGAAGAGGACTTCAAGGGGCAAGCCAAGGGAGCAGACCTGAAGGCACACGCGAAGGAGAGGGTTCGGAGTGGCTGGAGCTGAGCTGGGAGACAGGGCAGTCGACTGGCCCTGAGGCAGTCGACTGCCAAAACCCACAGAGAGTTCGCAGCCTTGGACCAGTCGACTGGCCTTGGGGCAGTCAACTGGTATACCCCCAAAACTAGCCGTTGGCTAGCCGTTGGCCGGCATTTAATGCCGGGCCAGTCGACTGCCCTTGGGAGACTTTTCTATAGTGAAAAGTGGTGCTCGCGGCGTGGATACTTGGACTAGTCACCCATCTGGGTGGATACCAAGTAACTGAAAGTGTTAGCATTGTTATTTGTCTTTTGTATATTATTTCCGCTGCGCTAACATCTGTGTAGAGTTCAACGATCCGAAAAAGTGCATTCACCCCCCCCCTCTGCACGCCACATCGATCCTTCAGTTGGTATCAGAGCCGGTACGTTTTGGAAGATCTAACAATCAACTAGAACATCTGAAATGGCGTTTCAAGAGGGATACTCCACTGCACGACCATCGTTCTTCGACGGCAACGACTTCGCGTACTGGAAAGTAGAATGCAATATTATCTTATGAATGACATCGAGACTTGGATAAGTGTTGCAGATGGTTTCGAGGCGCCCGTTGATGAAAGAGGAGATCCTACTCCTATGAGAACATGGTCCAAAGAAGTGATGAAAAGGGCCCAGTCAAATGCCAAGGCCACCACTACACTGCAGTGCGGGCTCTCGAAGGAGCAACTGAACAAAGTGGGGCCGTTCAAGAGCGCCAAAGAGCTATGGGACAAGTTGATCGAACTGAATGAGGGGTCAAACGAGTCCAGACGAGCCAAGAAGGACTTGTTGGTGGCCCAATTGCAATCACTTTCCATGAAGAGCAACGAAACAGTCAGTCAACTGCATGGAAGGGTAAAGGAAGTGATCAACGAGCTCCATGTAATTGGAGAGAAAATCGAAAACCGGGACATGGTCACGTATGTCTTACAAGCCTTCCCAAGGACCACTCTGTGGGCATCCATGGTTGATGCTTACAAGGTGTCGAGGGATTTATCCTTAGTAAAATTAGACGATTTATTTTGTGAATTTGAACTGCACGAGCAAGCTAATATTTCAGCAAAAGAGAAAGGTATTGCGTTTGTTGCAGAGAAAGAGAAGAGGAGGAGAAAGGAGAAGAAGAAGGTGATCTACTCATCATCCTCGGACTCGGAGGAGTCAAGCGCCTCCATGGACAGTGACCAAGAGGCCTTCATGGTAAGGAAGTTTCGTAAGGCATTTAAAAGTTTTTCTAACAAATCATATGCTAGGAAAGGGGCCAAAGGTAAGGGTAAGGTCAAGGAGATCATATGCTACAACTGTCACCAAGAGGGACATATGAAGAACGAATGTCCCCAGTTGAAGAAGAGGGAGGACAAGAAAGAAGAAAAGAAGAAGAGTGACAAGAAAAAGTCAAAGGGAAAGGAGAAGAGTGCCACAAACCTCAAGGCGACCTGGGACGATCCCTCATCCTCAGAGGAAGAAGAAGAGCAAGTCTCCCACTTCGCTCTTATGGCACAAGATGGTTCAAATTCTTCAGACGATGAACGGAGTTCAAGTAGTGAAGATGAGAGCTCCTCCACCTCATCATCATCAGAGTCAGAGGCTTCGGTAAGTGAGGTATACCACTTACCCTCTTCTACTTTAGTGAAAATCATTACTAGCACTAACATGGACTTAGCAAAGGCTAGAAGCAAAATTAAGGATCTTAAGGAAGAAATTGTCATGCTTAGAGTAGAAGCTATTAAACTTAATGATTTGCATGCTAGCTCTACCTCTTCACATGTCTCACATACTGAAAATGAAAATAAGGAATTAAGGAAACAAGTAGATGACCTCACAAAAGCACTCAGAAAATTTCAAGTAGGATCAAGCAACCTTGACATGATTATCAACAGTCAAAGGGCGGTATATAACAAGGCAGGATTGGGTTATAGGCCTAAGACCAAGGAGGTAGCCTTTGTTTCACTTACCGGTAGGATTGGTGCAACTAGGAGATTAGAGGCTAGGGAAACACCAAGAAGGCATGGGTGCCTAAGAAATTTTTAAATGATGCTTATGGATCTAAGATATGGGTACCAAAAGAATATGTTTTCCATGTTGTCTAGGTAAAGGTGAAGGAGGCCCCAACCTTGTGGATAGTAGATAGTGGATGCTCAAGACACATGACCGGGGATGTGAGCAAGTTCACCACTATTAGCTACCTAAGAGAAGGAACGGTCTCCTTTGGGAACAGTGGAAAGTTAAGGATCATTGGTAGGGGCACAATTGAGGTATCTCCCACTATTTCAATTCATAAAGTACTCTTGATTAAGGATATGAAGTTCAACTTATTGAGTGTAAGTCAATTATGTGATGCCGGGTTTAGAGTAGAATTTCATGCTAAGAAATGTGTAATAAAACAATGTGAATCAAACACTATCATATTAGAAGGGTTTAGAGAAGCAAACTTGTATTATCTTGATCTATCTTATGCTACTAACAATGTTGTTAAGTGTCTCATGTCCAAAGAAGAAGAAGGGTGGTTGTGGCACCGGAGACTAGGAAACATCAACATGAGGAACATCGCAAGAGTAGCCAAGGAAGAATTGGTGAAGGGACTCCCAATGATCAAGTACGAAAAGCACAAGTTGTGTGATGTATGCCAAGAGGGTAAGCAATCCAAAGCATCACACAAAGGTAAAACCTTAATTACTACTTCATTGCCTTTAGAACTTTTACATATAGACTTATTTGATTGCCATAGTACTCCATCACTTGTAGGGAGTAAATATTGCTTGGTCTACTTCTTGAAACATAAGGATGATACTCTAGACACATTTATAGGATTTGGAAAAAGGGTAGAAAACGAAAAAACATCAAAATAAACCGAATTAGGAGTGACCATGGTGGGGAGTTCCAAAACGCTAATTTCACACAATTTTGTGTGGAAAATGGGTACAAGCATGAGTTTTCATGCCCTAGGACTCCTCAACAAAATGGGGTAGTTGAGAGGAAGAATCGAGCCCTACAAGAAGCCGCTAGGACTATGCTTAATGCATACTCTCTTCCTAGCTACCTTTGGGCCGAAGCGGTTAACACCGCTTGCTATATTCAAAACCGGGTGTTAGTACATAGGTTTTTAAGAAAAACACCCTTTGAACTTTGGAATGGAAGGGTACCCCAAGTCCACTATTTTAGAGTCTTTGGATGTAAAGTTTACATCTTAAACACCAAAGACGACCTAAGAAAATTTGAGTCAAAGGCCGATGAAGGAATCTTAGTAGGGTATTCACTAACTAGTAGGGGTTATAGAGTGTACAACAAGAGGACAAAGGTGATTGAGGAGTCCTCAAATGTCAAATTTGATGAAACCACTAGTACTTACCCTAGAAAGGCTTCTATCGATAAGGATATAGAAGAAGTCCAACCCCTTGCCCAAAGACTTCAAGACCTACATTTGGAGGGCAATGATCGAGGGGGAGTAAGAAACATACTAGAGGATGAGGAAGAAGGATTAAATGAACCCACAACCTCTAGACCCTTGAGACATCACCATGATCATCCCATTGACCAAATTGTGGGTGATGTCACTCAAGGAGTGAGGACTAGGTCATACTTTAGGGATCAAACTAGTCAAATAGCTCTAATCTCCCAATTAGAACCCAAGACCATTGATGAAGCATTGGGAGATGTTGATTGGGTCTTGGCCATGCAAGAAGAGCTAAACCAATTTGAGAGAAGTGAAGTATGGGAGCTAGTTCCTAGACCCACTGATTGTACCATTGTGACCACTAGATGGGTTTTTAGGAACAAATTAGATGACCAAGGTAAAATCACTAGGAACAAGGCTAGATTGGTAGCTAGGGGGTTTAACCAAGTTGAGGGATTAGATTATGATGAGACCTATGCCCCCGTAGCTAGATTAGAATCAATTCGAATTCTATTAGCCTATGCCGCTCATATGGGTTTCACACTTCATCAAATGGATGTGAAGTCGGCATTCTTAAATGGGATCATTAAGGAAGAGGTTTATGTAGAACAACCCCCCGGGTTTGAGGACCCTAACTTTCCAAGACATGAGTTCAAATTAAGAAAAGCCTTGTATGGATTGAAACAAGCCCCCCGGGCTTGGTATGAGAGGCTTTCTTCATTTTTGGTGTCTAAGGGGTTTAGAAGAGAAACAATTGACCCTACATTGTTCCTAAAATCTAAGGATAAGGACATATTTGTTGCCCAAGTCTATGTAGACGATATCATCTTTGGGTCAACAAATAATGACTTCTTACAAGAATTCATCAAGTGTATGGAAGATGAATTTGAGATGAGTCTTGTAGGAGAGTTAACCTTTTTCTTAGGCCTTCAAGTTAAGCAAACAAATGAAGGTACACATGTGTTTCAAACCAAATATGCTAAGGAGATGCTAAAGAAATTTGGTTTAGAACATACTAAGGAAGCATCTACACCCATAGGAACCAATGTGAAAATGGATAGTGATCTTGAAGGCAAAATGGTAGACTCTAAACAATATAGGAGCATGATTGGTAGCCTCCTATACCTAACCGCTAGTAGACCCGACATACTCTTTGCGGTAGGTATGTGTGCTAGGTACCAATCTTGTGCAAAAGAGTCCCATTTAATTGTAGTCAAAAGGATCTTAAGGTATGTGAAAGGAACCCTAAATGTCGGACTTTGGTATCCTAGAACCCCAAATGTTGACCTAATTGGATACACCGACTCGGACTATGCGGGTTGCAAGTTAGATAGGAAGAGTACAAGTGGAGGGAGTCAATTTCTTGGGTCCTCATTAGTTAGTTGGAGTAGTAGGAAACAACCATGCGTTGCCTATCAACAACGGAAGCAGAATATGTGGCAATGGGTGGATGTGTTTCCCAACTCCTTTGGATCATGCACACCTTAGAGGACTATGAGCTACATTACACCAAGGTCAAAGTCTTGTGTGATAATGTAAGCACGATCAACCTAACCAAAAATCCGGTTCACCATTCTAGAACAAAACATATTGAAGTGAAACATCACTTCATTAGAGACCATGTGGCAAGGGGAGACATAGAATTACACTATGTTAAATCAAAGTCGAACCTAGCCGACATCTTTACCAAGCCTCTTCCCGAATCGGAGTTTACATCCTTAAGACGAGGCCTTGGAATGTGTTTTGTGGAAGTATAGAATGAACTTGGACACATTAGCTTTGAAAAAGGGTGTTTGATCCATTAGGGTGATACATTTGGCTCACTTGTGCTTGTGGCACATTGTTGAACCATTCAAAGTATCAAAATATCAAAACTAGATCAACTATGGGGGAGGCAAGTGTTTAATCAATGGACACTTTGCCAAAGATCATAGTTGGACATTTTAAAACTTTGAAAACCATTTTATATTTTACATACTGTACCATGCTTTTAAAAGTCACATATTTGCATAATTGGTTTCAAAGGTTGATACAAAATGTAGTGTTTTTCAAAATTTTTGGGTTTTTATCAAAAGACATGCATGTTTTAAATTTTATATGGTTTAATATTTTTTCCTGATAGAGTATAACATTTCTAACATGTACTCAAAATTTTATAATTTTTGGAATTTTTGGAATTTTCTGGGAGTTTCTGAATTTCGGCAGAAATTCTGTAAATTCAGACTGATAGCGTATCAGTCGACTGCCCTATGGGCAGTCGACTGGTACAGCACTTTTCAGCAGCTGTAAGAAAAATTCAGAAATCAATAAATCTCACATTTGATACCACAGGGTTTGGTTGCTTGAGGCAATCATTTTGATGGTGTCAAAGGGGGAGAATGGATGGTTTAAGTTATAACTTTGACTTAAAATGGATGATTTTAGGTATTTAGTTTAACTTAGACCTTGGAAGGTTAATATTTAGAGAGAAGACATGGATTAAGGGGGAGGTGCCTCTTAGGTTCGGATATGTCTTACATTCTTATTGATGTTGTTAAGTGGAAACTTAACTTGGAATATGATTAGAATTGAAACTGTGGAGAGGACATAGGTTAAGGGGGAGGTTACCTCTTAGGTTTATTATGTCTCATGATGTTTCAATTGCTATCTTTTGCTATTGATATTGCTGTTATTTATCTCTAACTTAAACATATTGCCACACATCAAAAAGGGGGAGATTGTTGAGGCAATCGGCCCTTTAAATGATTGGAAGATCATGGTTTTGATGTGTGGGCGAATAAGTTTAAAGTTAGAGTGTTATGTTGTATTTGATTTGTGTGATTGAGTTTGCAGGACTTGGAGAATCACACTTGGTGGACCTATCCGAGGGACGAGAGCCGAGGGAGGAGAGTTCCAAGGGCAAGCCGGGAAGTGGACTTCAAAGGGCACAAGTGAAGGGTGGCATGGAAGCAAGCCAAGGGAAGGCTTGTGTGCGCATCCGAGGGACGATAGCCAGAGGAAGAGGACTTCAAGGGGTAAGCCAAGGGAGCAGACCTGAAGGCACACGCGAAGGAGAGGGTTCGGAGTGGCTAGAGCTGAGCTGGGAGACAGGGCAGTCGACTGGCCCTGAGGCAGTCGACTGCCAAAACCCACAGAGAGTTCGCAGCCTTGGACCAGTCGACTGGCCTTGGGGCAGTCGACTGGTATACCCCAAAACTAGCCGTTGGCTAGCTGTTTGCTAGCCGTTGGCCGGCATTTAATGCCGGGCCAGTCGACTGCCCTTGGGGCAGTCGACTGGTGGGCATCTGGACAGACTGCAAATATGTCCTTTTCACCTATAAAAGGTGGCCTCGTTACACGTGTCTGTACCGTTCCGTACAGTAACGAAGTGCTGCCGAATTGTAAAGTGATTCCTTGCTTCCTTCGTCTCAATTTTACATCTGTAAAGAGGAAGCTCTTGCTGTGAAGGTTTCTCCACCTAAAGGAGACTTTTCTATAGTGAAAAGTGGTGCTCGCGGCGTGGATCCTTAGACTAGTCACCCATCTGGGTGGATACCAAGTAACTGAAAGTGTTAGCATTGTTATTTGTCTTTTGTATATTATTTCCGCTGCGCTAACATCTGTGTAGAGTTCAACGATCCGAAAAAGTGCATTCACCCCCCCTCTGCACGCCACATCGATCCTTCAAGGATCACCATTTTGTTTGTCCAATATGTCCTAATTAACTTTATGATATAATTACATGCATATAGCGTAATTATATGCTTATTGTGATTATGGATAAACCTAATAATGGTATGCCTCCGAAATATTAGCTCACAACATGAGCTATGAATTATATTAGTTAATGGTTATTATATGATAAGTGAGATCATATTTATTATATTACCATAGAATAACTTAAGGTAATCTTATATATTATATATAAGATAATAGTGAAACACACGTTAATAATTCTAGTATTTATAATTAGTACGAAAATATAGTAGACCCATAATCTATAATAAGTGTTAATATAATTAGGACACTACCCTATGCGTATCATTTTAGGTTATGCCCTATGACTTATACCATTGATTATATTAGTATTAGTATAATGGGACTAATACTATACGCTAACATAGGTGAGAGTGTTATAATCTTATGTATGTAGGCTATCATATAATTCCCTACATGAGACTATACTATAGGTTATACATAATATCATAAATTATAGTTTATTTATCATATAAATTATAGGTATAATACCTATAATTTGCTTATGGAATATTATGTATAGGTGATAACTTATAGGTTGAGATGATACATGTCATCCTATATGTAGGCTCATATTAAGAATCTATATGATAGGTGAATTTTGACAATACTTATATGATAAGGAATTAGTATAGTTATATTTATAATAATCTTATATTAGTACACGCTCTCATATTATTATCATTTGCTTTATATGATATAAGACAATTATATTATATGATTGGTAACTCATATAATACACAGGTTATATAACATTATGTTAATACTAGGTTCACCTTAATTACTAATATTATGATGGTGCTCAATCAATACTATGCTTATAAACATAAGGTTGAGTCTCATTAATTCTATTACTCTATCTTCTAGCCAGGCTTCTCTTCATAAAAGACAAGTACGACTAATATAAGTCTTGGTTATTCCTACCCGCATATTAAAACCTAAAGTGTTTTGTCTCATAATAAAATATAAGATAATGTATCGTTCCTAGTTACATATCCTAGGGGTACTTTCTATCATAAGGTATTATCCATCATTGCTTATTCCTATCCCCCCATATTAAATTCTAAATTAAAGGGAAAATAACAATAACAATAAAATATCGTTTATATTTTCATACCTTGCAATTACTTTCCATCATCTATCATAATGTGTTATTCATACTTGCATATCCTAGAATCATAAAGTATCCTAAAGTGATTACTATCATAAACTATGCAAAAATCATAAACTATGCCGAAAGGTACTTACTTGGAAGCGGCAGGAAGAGGGCTTGATGTGTGTGTAGTGAGATGGAAACCGCTCTGATACCAACCTGTAACGCCCGCTTTTTTTTTTCTTTTTTTTCCTAAAGCGGCGTTACGTTATCATACTTAGGGCATGTAGACATCATAATGCAGCGGAAACCTTTAACTTACACCTACATGCACTTACTACCATTCCTAACAGCATAACATGGGAACTTAACATATTAACTTTATACTAAACATTATATCATGTCCTACTTAGCATCGTGTCATACTTAGCATCATGTCATTCTTAGCATCATGTCATACTTAGCATCATGTCATGGAGTGTCATGGAGTCACATTCAAGCACATAATAGTAAAGGTAAAGTTCTATCATAACGAGCAAACATATTGTTTCTTGGCCAAGTCACTATCACACACATGCTTCATTGCCCTCCTGCTGCTTCCTTACTGTCCCCTTGCGTGATCTGCGGTATAAGAAAATAAGACTATAAGCACACAGGCTTAGTAAGACTCTTTCCTACTCACTAAAACCATTCATCACTTAATCATGAGCACATGAAACATTAACATACTTAATGCTTTACTTAGAACATAAGCCTTATCATCACTTAGCATACATTCGACATGTCATGGACATAGCTTAATCACATTCGTAGCATGGCATAAACATAACCATAAAACCTTCATGGCATGGCATAATACTTGGCATAGACATAAACATCGTAACCATTCATAGCATGGCATAATACTTGGCATAGACATAACATAGTAAACATAGCCTCATAAACATTCTTAGCATGAACACTAAATAAAATCATGACGTCCTAACTTAGCACAAACCTAATTAAATCATGGCTTCAAAAACTAGCATGAACATAAATAAAATCATGGCATTCTAACTTAGCATAGACATAATTAAATCATGGCATCCTAAACTAACATGAACATAAATAAAATCATGGCATTCCAACTTAGCATACACATAGTTAAATCATGACATCCTAAACTAGCATGAACATAAATAACTCATGGCATTCTAACTTAGTATAAACATAATTAAATCATGGCATCCTAAACTAGCATGAACATAAATACAATCATGGCATTCTAACTTAGCATAAACATAATTAAATCATGGCATCCTAAACTAGCATGAACATAAATAAATCATGGCATTCTAACTAGCATAAACACAATTAAATCATGGCATCCTAACTAGCATGAACATAAATAAAATCATGGCATAAACATACTTTGCATAAAATTTCTTTGCATAATATTCTTATCATAAATATAATGCATAACATGGATGGATGCATGTGGCAATTGCATATATATATATATAAGGATGCTTAATCTTTAAAAACATACTTTTAAAATAATCATAACATTCATTGGGCCCTGGCTTGTACCACATTCATACATCATATGCGCGCATCCCTAAGTAAATACGAGGTAGCTAATCTCGACCTACTAGGGTAAGGACAGCTTCATCGGTAGTCCCGAACCGTAAGGACAGCTTCATCGGTAGTCCCGAACCGTGGACAGCTTCATCGATAGTCCAGAACCGTGGACCTTACTTAGGTCCGGTACAAGCCCATAAAATAAAATAAAATACTTTCACATGCTTTTTCATTTATCATCATTCATAGCATATTCATTCATTCATCATACTTAACATCATCGTTATGCCTTAAAGGCATGAACTTTAACTTCATTCTTCATTTTCATTCTTAAACATGGCATTTGTACACATCATTCATAGAGCATGGCATACATACAATTATTCATAAACATGGCATACCTACATATCATTCATAAGACATGGCATACATACATACTATTCATAAAACATGGCATACATACATATCATTCATAGATCATGGCACATGTCTAAAACATTTATGACCTAACATACAATTCATGACATATAAACTAAGGGTTTGGTTAACATAGAATTCTTCCACCTTACTTAAACATACATCTTAATAACCTATACCAAGCATCTTGGTAGGTTTAACCCAACCCTAGCCCTAGGTTAGATCCTTGGCCGAAAGCCCCAAGGAAACCCTAGGTCCATGAAACTTTCCCTAACTTCCCAAACAACATCTCCTACATTCATACTAGGCCATAGGAAACATTTGAGTTCATACTTAAGACCAACCCTAATCCTTTAACCCTAGCCTTGCTCTTGGCCGAAACTTCAAGGCCATGGGGGCATGGAGAAATTCCATTAAAATCCCAAATCAATTGCTTAAACACCAACCATATCTTACCATAGGGCCATTGGAGCCCTTACTTGAAATAAGTCCTTACCTTCCACCCTATTAGGGTACTTGGCCGAAACCTATAGGGTCTCTAGGCCATGTGAATCATTCACATAAACACCCTCCATCTCCCTTATATCATGATAAAATATAAAACATATACTTAAGGTTTTAAACCCCACCCTACACATGGGTTCTTGATGTTGGCCGAAACCCTAGGGTATTCTAGGGTACCCCAAAAATTCCCAAAAATTATATTTAATCTCTAAACATCATAAGAGAACATTAAACAATATTATAAAGATTTTTAGCATCATCTTTGACCCTAAACTTCTAGTGGTCGAAACCCATAAGATGTCCTAGGGTTCTTGGTTTGCTTCTCTTGTTTCTTTTAACATCAAATCCCAAAAACCAACCAATATATCATGCTAAAAACATAAGGAACTATTACACCACAGGTGAGGGAGTCTTACCTTGGTTGATCTTGATTTTTAAACCTTAAAAGAGAAGGGAATTGCAAAATCTTTGGATCTTTGAGCCTCCTTGTCCTTGTATCCTTGGAAAACCCTTAGATCTTGGAGATGAGACTTCTTGTGGAGCTTTTCCAAGGGAGAACCCTTCCTTTGGTGTTCGGCTAGGATGAGGGGAGGAGGAGGAAGAAAATGCAAAGTAATGGAAGGAAGAGGTAACTCCCAAACCCCCCTCTTTATAGCCCATTAAGGAGGTAAATGAAGAGTCTCTCCATGACCCTTCATCTTCTTCTAAGCCTTAACCAATCTCCACTTCATTCCCTCATAACATTCCCTTGCTAGGTGAGTTGGTTAAAGCATACATGGTTGTACAAGAGGTCCAAGGTTCAATCCTTGGTAGATGCATAATTTTTTTCCACTTATTTTTATTTTTATTTTCCTAGGATTTTCGAAAATTCCTCAAAAATTCCCCCATAATTATGTTAATATTTCTTATTAAAATCCCTTTATATTTATACTAATTTTCACCTAAAATGCACCAATAATTATGATACTAAAAAGCCCATATAAGGCCCATTAGTGCCCTTTTTCCCAATTTAAACGGGAAAACATGGATTTTCTAGGCCAAAGTTCGCATTAATATTTCTAGGTTCCTCAGAAAATTATCTTGACATGCTTAATATTTTAAGGAAATATTAAGAGAATTTTCCGGGTCGTTACACCGGCACTGCTTCATCAATGGTTGGAACCACGCCAAGTTCGGAAACGAACTTCTTGATCCAGACTGCTTCCTTTGCTGCTTCCGAAGCTGCGATATATTCCGCTTCCGTGGTAGAATCCGCTACGGTGTCTTGTTTGGAACTTTTCCAACTTACTGCGCCTCCACTCAAAGTAAATACGTATCCAGACTGAGATTTGGAGTCATCCTTATCTGTCTGGAAACTGGCATCTGTATACCCACGTATTACCATATCTCCTTCTCCATATATTAGGAACACATCCTTAGTTCTTCTTAAGTACTTAAGGATTGTCTTTACAGCCGCCCAATGATCCATTCCTGGATCCGACTGGTATCTGCTTGTGACGCTCAGAGCATACGATACATCGGGCCTAGTACATAACATAGCATACATGATAGATCCTATCGTGGATGCATAGGGAATCTTATTCATGCAAATCCTCTCGTCTTCTGTGCGCGGACACATATACTTTGAAAGGTTGATCCCATGCCTGATGGGAAGGTAACCTTTCTTGGATTCCGACATGCTAAACCTTTTTAGCACTCGGTCTATATATGTAGACTGCGAAAGACCAAGCAACCGTTTTGATCTATCTCTATAGATTCTAATCCCAAGGATATAGGTTGCTTCTCCCAGGTCTTTCATGGAGAAAGTTTTCGACAACCATATTTTAACTGTCTGTAAGACTGATATATCGTTTCCTATAAGTAATATGTCATCGACATATAATACTAAGAATACGACTGCACTCCCACTAACCTTCTTGTACACACAAGGTTCGTCAGAATTTTGTGAGAAATCAAACTCTTTGATTGTCTCATCAAAACGGATGTTCCAGCTCTTGGATGCTTGCTTCAGTCCATATATGGATCGTCGAAACTTGCATACTTTGGTTTTATCAACCGATGTGAAACCTTCAGGTTGTATCATGTATACATCCTCAAGCAGGTTTCCATTAAGGAAAGCTGTTTTCACATCCATTTGCCATATCTCATAATCATAATGAGCTGCTATGGCTAGGAGCATCCGAATGGATTTAAGCATAGCTACTGGCGAATAGGTTTCGTCATAATCAATTCCTTGTTTTTGACGATATCCTTTTGCCACTAATCTAGCCTTAAAGGTAACTACATTACCTTCCATGTCGATTTTCTTCTTGAAAACCCACTTGCACCCTATGGGCTTAATCTCTTCAGGTGGGTTAACCAAGTCCCATACTTGATTTTCGTACATGGAATCCATTTCCGACTTCATGGCTTCAAGCCATTTGTCCCTTTCTGAATTTTTCAGAACATCTTCATAACTGATAGGTTCGTCATCGCTTATGAGTAACACGTCGTTCGATTCACTTATGAGAAATCCGTATCTCTCTGGAATATTACGTGTCCTATCAGATCTACGAAGACGTGGTGTAGTTTTAGGTTCAAGTGATAACTCATCATTATGAGGTATTGGTTGTGGGTCTAGACTAGGTGTCTCTGTAATGTCTATTGGAGTTTCTTGAACTTTATCAAGTTCAATGCCACTCCCACTGTTTTCTTGTAAAAAAAATTCTTTTTATAGAAATACAGCATGCCTTGAAACAAACACCTTTTGTTCCAAGGGATGATAGAATTGGTAACCCTTCGTTTCCTTAGGGTATCCAATAAATAGACATTTATCAGACTTAGCATCCAATTTGTCTGATACAGTCCGCTTCACATAAGCAGGACAACCCCATATCTTAAGGTGAGTCAAGTGAGGTTTCTTACTATTCCATGTCTCATATGGAGTAGTAGAGACTACCTTGGTCGGGACTCTGTTTAGCAAGTAAATAGCTGTCTTTAGTGCATAGCCCCAAAAGGATTTTGGAAGAGTTGCATGATTCATCATTGACCTAACCATGTCCATCAAGGTTCGGTTGCGCCTCTCAGATACACCATTATGCTGTGGTGTATACGGCGGAATCCATTGGGACAATATCCCATTGTCCCTTAGATAATCTTGAAACTCTTGACTCAAGTATTCACCACCCCGATCGGATCGAAGTATCTTAATACTTTTGCCAAGCTGTTTCTCTACTTCATTTCTGAACTCTTTGAATTTCTCAAAGGCTTCAGATTTGTGTTTCATCAAGAGCACATAGCCGAATCGTGAGTGATCATCGATAAAGGTGATGAAGTAGTTATAGCCTCCTTGTGCAAGAGTTGACATTGGTCCACATACATCAGTATGTATTAGACCAAGCAATTCTCCCACTGGATTACCTTTTCCAGAAAAGGGTAATTTGGTCATCTTGCCTTTTAAGCATGATTCACATGTATCAAATGAACCGGGTTCAAATGATTCCAGAATTCCACATCGATGTAATTCGGTCATGCGTTTCTTACTTACATGGCCAAGACGGCAATGCCAAGTGTAGGAGTCTATTCGATTATCTATTCGAGCACGTTTATTGCTAACTTCGATATTGAAAATGTCACCGGATAAATCTAACGTGTAGATACCATTGCACAAAGTTCCATTCCCATAAAGAACGCCCTTTAAAATTATGTAACAACAATTGTTACTAAAAATTAAATGATAACCCTTTTCATTCAAATATGAAATAGATACAATGTTCTTTATTAACGAAGGAACAAAATAACAATTATCCAATTCTAAGACACGTCCAGTAGGGAGCTTTAGCAAATATGTTCCGATGGCAACAGCAGCAATCTTTGCTCCATTTCCAACTCGCAAATTCGCTTCTCCTTTGACGAGTCTTCTTCTATTCCTTAGCCCCTATATGTAATTACATATATGTGAGCTACACCCAGTATCAAGTACCCAGGTATTTGAGGAAATAGAGTGACATTCAATAACGAAGATACCTGAAGAGGATGGGGCATCGGATGCCTTTTTCTTCAAGGACTCAAGATAAACCTTGCAGTTTCTTCGCCAGTGACCCTCCTTGCCACAATGATGGCAAGTTCCTTTTGGTGTTTTTTCAGTCTTTTTGGCCTTTTCTTCTTTCCTTTATTCTGTTCTATGGCCTTCCTTTTAGAACCTTTCTTCGAGGAACCAACTAACAGTACCGTCTTCTGATCCTTCTTTACAGAAGGCTCTACAGTCTTCAGCAGGTTGAGCAACTCAGGAATGGTAGTCTCCATCTTGTTAATCCGATAGTTCATCACAAATTGTGAATAACTTTTGGGCAAACAATGCAGAATTAAGTCAATACTTAGTTCATGATCCATTGCAAAATCGAGTGTGCTCAGTCGCTCAATATACCCCAACATCTTTATCACAAATTGTGAGGCAGAAGTGCCTTCCTGCATCCTAGAGGTGAAGAGGAATCTGGAGACTTCGAACCTTTCGGATCTCGCCTGCTCTTCGAACAACTCATGAAGATGGAAGATGATGGTATAAGCATCCATATGCTCATGCTGCTTTTGCAGCTCAGGTACCATAGAGGCTAGCATGATGCAACTCGCAAGTTCAGAATTGGTCACATGTTTCTGATAGGTCACTAACTGGTCTGGAGTTGCACCCTCTGGAGGACGGTTGGGAAGTTGATCTTCAATGACATGAGCAAGCTTCTCTGCCTTGAGGACTATCCTCAGGTTTCGAAGCCAGTCCATGAAGTTTGGCCCAGTTAGTTTATTGGTGTCCAAAATGGAACGCAAATTCAGAGAAGACATGATCGAGTGATTAACCT
This sequence comes from Boesenbergia rotunda, assembly GCA_024364735.1. NCBI lineage: Eukaryota > Viridiplantae > Streptophyta > Magnoliopsida > Zingiberales > Zingiberaceae > Boesenbergia > Boesenbergia rotunda. The sequence continues at coordinate 161,520 of JAGFNQ010005203.1, read as the reverse complement.
AGAAATACAAATTGAGCTTATGTGAGAAGATGATAAAGAATGTATCAACATACATTAATAAATCCTATTTATTTTCAAATTGAATGACCCTTTTTATCAATTCGGGAGATCGTAGGAACATCTCCAAATAGGTTGATATCCAACCATAGATAAGAACAACCATGGCTGTGGCCATCAAGTTATTCATAGCTATGAAGGTAGATAATTATACCGATTACATATCACATATATGTAACTATCACTTTATGCTATCAACTAATTGAATGTTTGCATAAATCATTGGGTTGTTAACTCATTAACAAGTATGCAACATTATACATAGCACCCAACTGCACCTCTCTTTACATCGACCTTGGCTGTGGCACAACAAATTGATGCTCCAAGCTTAAGGCTGACCCATTAATCAAGAAATAGTTTTAATATGGTTGGAGCTCATTCAACCGTTTAGTCAGGCTTGGATGTGTCCAACAACCATAACTAAGGATTGACCTCTGACTCCAACTATATTAATCATAAACTAATTCCATGGTTTGAACATGTTGAGGTTCAAGCCGGGCATGAATGTGTCCATCAACCCAAGTGAGAAACAAAACTCCGGTTCTAACCATATTAATGGAAGGTGTTGGCCTTAATATTTTGTAAGGGGTTTTAGGTCTCATCCTTTCTTTTCTAAGCACATTCATGACATATAATTATGTCATGACTAACGATTTCCTTAATAAAGTATGTATGTGACTTAATTTATCAAGTCTCATTAATTGAATTAGGAACTGGATTTCCTAATTCTAATTCATACTTTATTCAAGGAATTATTTTGGGAAACAATTTCCTAAATTGTCATAATCAATTTCGGAAATAATATGTTTAAGATTTTGATTTCTCTAAATCAAATCTTATTAAATTAAGAGAGAGATTCCCTTAATTTAACCACATATTATTTTCATGAAAATCTCATTTAAGAAAACTCTATAGGAAACAATTTTCCTAATTAATTTTGGAGACAACAATATGTAAGAGCATCACCTCTTAAATCAAACTTCCAAGGTTTGATCGCATATTTTATTCATGGATTAATTAAATACAACAAATTGTTTTCTAAGAGTGGCTCCCCGAGGCTCAGATACCCAAAGAAAAGTAATTTGTCGTAAATTCAATTTGGTCCGCTTCGGAAGCGTAACCAAATTAAACATGACAATTTCATTTAAAATTGGGAAATTAAATTACAACAACTAACTTTAAATTGGACGGCTCCCCGAGGCTCAATCTAAAATAAAGAATTTTGTTGATAATTTAAAAACCAATTCAAATTTAATTGTCAATTAATTGTCCATAAATTTGTCTAGACTTTCTTGAAAGAAAGTGCCCAAAATTGCGAGATTTCATAATAGATTTTCAGAATAATTGTAAGTTTCTGGTACAAAGAAAACATACATATTTCCAAAATTGAAAATTTCTAAAATAGAAAATTTCCAAAATTGGAAAGTTTCCAAAGATGGGAAGTTTTCACAATTATCATAAAATTTCAGAAACTAGAAAATTTCAAAAGTTTGCAAATTTCATGAGGATTTCCAAACTTAGAAATTCCTAAATCTAAAATTTATTATAATTGGAAAGTTTCCATAATTGAAATTTTTTTTCCAAAATTGAGATCATGACAAAGTTTTCCGCAAAACAATTATATGATTATGTCAAACACTAACCGGCTCTGATACCACTGTTGGGACCGGGTGCATGTTGACAAGGATACGGGTTCGTAAAATTTTAAATTTTTATGTGCAGCGGAAGAATTAGCATAAAATAATTTCTCAAATTATTTTAACCACGTATCTAGCATGCAATCTTATGATGTGTGGACATGATCATAAATTAAAACTTTGCGGAAAAGTAAACTAATTTACTTAGTACCTCGCGTAACTAGGGACGAGATCCAACCGTAGCGTCCCTTGGAAGCTTCGCCTCTATTCGCGTCCACGCCGAGTTCTCTTCGGGATGACTTCGCAAAGTCACGAGTTTTGTGCCGACGAGAACTACTAGTGTCACGCCCTGAGACCATTGGAGCCGATGATCCAATATAAAATCGGACAGCATTTCCTCTGTCCGGCGGACAAGTTACACAAACACACAACACACGCAGTTTATAAATTGGCCTCAGGCCTCAAAACAGATATATATAAAGCATAAGATAATGAAATACCCCAATACGGAAAACATCGAACTCACCTGAGCTGCCCCCAGGGCAGGCGCGCCGCAAATCAATCAACACATAGTCCAACAGAGGACTCAGAAATACAATGTCATACGAATAGAACTCGAATACAAGTCCACGATGTATAAAAACGAATACAACGCATAAGAAATGCTATAACGAAAGAAAACAATGCGGAAGCATCCATCAACGGAGTCGTAGGGACCAGGATCGGCAACTGGGCTCCTCCGGCGAGCTATCAACCTGAAACAAAAATATTACAACGGGTGGTGAGTCCAAGTGGATTCGCGGGTATATAGAAAGATATGCATGGCTGAAAAATTGCTAAAGTAGCTATATAGAAACAACAGGATACAGTCTCCATGATAATGTCAGAAGCATGCATAACTGAAATAATAAAGGACTGTACATACCAGAAATCAGTCTATCATGATCATAATAGGACTCGTACCATACGAGCAAGTGCAGGGTCAACAAACCATACCAAAAGTACCTCCTGTATGTGCATGTCAAACAAGTGCAGCAAGTAAATGCAGCAAACACAATCAATGCATAAATGCATCATATGCATATGATGCAATGTCATGGTCACCCCCTAACACCAGTCAAGCCACCGAGACAGGTGATACTGTGTCGGCCGAGTGGGTAGAGCCGTGACACTGTCAGCACTCTGCCATCACTGCTCCTGAGTGACCGAGTGGACAGGATGCTGGTGGAGTAAACACTCCGCCCCATGTATATATGGGGGAGATATCTCTCTCATCTTCTCTGGTCTATGGTAAGAGAAGGGATCCCTGCCTGCTACCACGCTCCGAAACCACTACCCATGAGCGGACGAGCGGAGCAGTACAGAGCAAATGCACACACCCAGCGGTATCCACTAACCCATGAGTGGCCGTGTGTGCATATCATGTGCCGGAAGACGATTAGGCTCAACCACAAGGGAGTCAGCTGATCGCCGGCATGCAACAGTGCAAGTATGGTGCATGACTAACACATGCAACCCCTACCAGGTCATCGACACATAACCCAACCTATCATGCACAGGTCATATGTATGCATCATAACCCAATCAATCCTATAACCAGATACACGTGCAAATACGAGTAGAGTCAACCAAATGCAGACATCAGGTGACATACCCCAATAACCCAATCAATCCATATCTAGACACACGTGCAGGTACGACCAAAATCAACAAATACAACCACACAATGGTATGCTAATCTATATCCACATACTCATGCTTATACCAATGCTATACAGAGTCAGATAACAAATAAACGAGACTGTATAGAAATAAATGTAGATCATATCCAAGGTCAAGCATAAGTATCAAGCAGGATAACAAAACGGTAGCAGATAAAGGTCAATATCAGCCTACTGCATAAATTACTAGCCATGCATAAAGATAAAGTGGATCTACAGAAGACAAGCAAGAAGTACCCGCCTCCAAGAGTGGAAGTCCGTATCAAACGAGAAAGGACCACCCGCCAATAATAAGCAGCAATAAATCCAAGTCAAGCCCCTGTGTCAAGGACATGCTTAATTAGCTACTACCAACAAATAATAATCAGCTAATTAATTCCTAACCCATGTTAGGGTTACCCAATTGTCCCCGTTCCTTTAATCACATCTAATTAAATGAAGAGGTTTCTAATTACTCATTGTAATTAAAATTAGGCCCAATCCTAAATTCGCATACATCACCCATAGATTATTAGGGGTTAAGCTTCATGCTAAACTCCATCTCACCCAATCACACAATCAATCCTTCAAGGTTTCATGGGACAAACACTATAAGACCCTATCAGCTCAGTTGCCAAATTGAAAACCCATTCATAGAAACTAATACAGATTCATCCGAATGAGCTCACAAAGTAAAGCTAATCAAGAACTGAAACAACATTCAAATCAATTAGATTTCGTTGATACACCTTAATTAACTCATCCACTATACTCACAGAACAAAACCTAAGTGTTTTCAATTTATCAACAGACAAGCATAAATCCATCTACAATCGTAGCAGTATCATTCACATAGGTACAATATCATAGGGATTCAGATCCTTACCTCCAGTAGACACTAGCCACAGCTAATCAAAATAGGACAGGGTCAAATGTGTTGTTTCAGCTATAATTCCCTCGCTCCGGTGAGTCCTCTATCCCCCAAATCCAGATCCTGCTCAAACAGAGATAGATCACAAGTCTAACTCAAGGAAAACCTCACCAATCGCCGTCCAACCCTAGACCAAGTTGTTCTCGAACAACAAGAAGAGAACATACCTTAGAAGAAGTCCAACCAGTGATCGATGATCCGCTACCCACCGCCCACAGCCACTTTCCCACGATCGGCAACTAGAGAGCACACAAATCGTCCAGGCTCGAGTTGAGGCGAATCCCTCTTGTGCGGAAGGAAGGAAAAGCTAGGATACGACTTCGCTCGATGAGGGCGACAGAGGTGGCTGACTGTCGTTCGTGAGGGAGATGAGATGCAGAGAGGATCGAGAGGAGGATAAGTGCTCAGGTTTAGCTGGAGTGGAGAAGGCGAAGGCAGAGGTCGGCTTCGGCTAGGGCAGCGAAGAAGAAAAGAGAAAGATGAAGTGAAGATGGAGGCGGCGTTGCTACGGGCAAATGAAAAGGAATCGGGCGTCGAGTGGAATGCGGCAGCCACACCACACCGAGCCCTAACCGGCTCTTATGTGGCCTTTTGCATTTTGGTCCAAGCAATTTCTATCTAATTGCAAGACTGCCCCTAGGTCTTAATTTCCAACTCATTAACCCCTTGTAACCATTGGTTTTAATTACAGTTTAGTCCCTAATTTATGTCCAAGGTTTCGGAAACCCTGGAACCTTCCCGGTAACTCTCCGAAAATTTCCGGAACCTAGTCAAAAGTGTCGGATTTAACATCTAGATTCTCTAAAGGCACAACTAGAAGATCAAGAGAGAAGAAAGGAAACTAACCACCAAGAAACGGAATCTAAATTCCGAGAAAGGAAGGAAGGAGTCGCGATCTGCTTCTTCTTCTTCTTCAACACGAACTTGGTGGAGGAAACTCACGGGCACCCTAGGTGCTTGCGCCGGCCCTAGGGGATAAGAGAGAGTCGGCCCTAGAGAGAGAAAGGGCGCCGGCCCTAGAGAGAGAGAGAGTTAGAGAGAGAGAGGGAGAGAGTTAATCTCTTGATTACTCTATTGAGGAATTCAAGCCTAGCCTTGGTTCCTTTATATAGTGTTCTCTCCCTTGCCAAGTCTCCCCTTTAACGTAATTTTTCATAAGAAATTTATCCTATAAATTTTCTTATGAATTATTCCGTTTAAGCCAAGTTTTATTATAACTAACTTTATAATAAAACAAATATATCTCTCCTTTTCTTAAGGAATAAATTTTACAAGAAATTTATAAATTCTCTTTATTATGGAAAAATCAATTCATAATTGATTTTATAAAATTAAAATAAATCATTCCATGGATCATTTTAATTTCCATAAAAAGAATAAATTTCTATAAATTTATTTATATAAATTTCTTTATACAAATTTATTTATCCATAATTTATAAAACAAATCGCACTTGATTTATTTTATAAAATAAACCAAATAAATTGGTTCTTTCTTTTATTGTGGCCGGCCAAACCAAAGAGAGTGGGCACCCTCTTTGGCCGGCCACTTCAAGCCCAATCCCTCGCGAATTAAACTCATTTAATTCGCCCGATAAGCCTTCAAAAGACTTAGTCATTTTAAGCTTCCATTGCGCCTCTGATTAATTCAGATTCGATTTATTTCTCTTGATTGGAAAATTCAATTTTCAACTCGTTTTAAATCCCTCGGATTACTCGTAGTGCGTGTGACTAAATAGGCTTTCGATTTATGTTGGTCGTCTATAATCAATCAATTATAGAACGATCATGAGTGGCACCTAGTAGTACATCATGACCCCCAATTAATCGAAAGATCAACGGTTGACCTCAGAAGTAATTCTGAAACCCTTCAGCAGCTCTAATGAATCGTGCCCCATTCCCTTCACCATCTTATACCCACTTGGTTCAGGACATGGTCTGTTTGTGTCAGTCCCCACTAGACTGACTACGTCACACCTAGCCCAAGTAGTGTCTTTCTCGTCCTTTGGATTTCTAATTACTCTCATGTATTTAAGAAACTCATTCTCTAAACATGACATGCTCTGGCCAGAGGCTTTGAGTAACAATCCGACGATAGGCCTGGGTATACATCTCCTCGCAAGGAGTGGTGAATCCTTTGTAGGTTGTTCAAACATCTTCGGGCACTTCGGCTTATACCCAATCATCCTGGGTCCACACCTCCTTGAAGATGCTTGCTTAAGATGTTAAAGTATAAGTCTCCACGACCAAGATGACTTGAACACCGCAAGTCAAAGGAACATCGCACTTAAGCTGCAGTAAGAACTTCATTGACATATCTATATGTAGACTACCATATAAAGTTTTACAGCTAGTCACTCCAATGAACTAGTTCCCTTAACTAGCATCCATGTTTATCTCCGGACATCCCAATGTCACCAGCCAGTGAGAATCAGCTGATTAGAGAATAATCCATGCTAGTCTCAACAGAATTGATAGTGTCCGTTTTTATCAATTCATCGACTAGGGTCATTTTCAATACTTCACAATTGCACATGTAGAGATAATCACTAGTTGTGATCCCATCACAAATTCTCTTATGCTGTGAATTGTATTGCAGACATTTAGTAGATGAGTTTAAGATCTCAATCAAATACACTAACATGTATACTCAAATAGTGAATTATCATTTATTAAAATAAATATTTACAATCATAAGACGATTGCCTTAGGACACTTCTCTCATATCACTAACAAAGTACTCTTCCTCTGAGTCTTTAGAGTTTGGTTTAGACCAAATGAATTATTTAATAATTTCAAAAATAATTACCAAAAAAATTGAAAAATACTTGTCAGAGAATTTTCTTATGACTTAGACTCCCCCTAAATTTGACACATCCTAGGAGTCCTTGTAGATCATGAAGTGGACCTTCCTCTGTGTCTTTAGGGATTATCAAAGTCAAAGAATCAGGTAATTTTGAAAATATAAGCCTTTTTCAGAAACACAAATGATAGTAATTTAAAGCAACATTTTCGAAAAGTATTTTCAAATGATAGTAATGTTTAAAATACAAAAAAACATTTCAAAGGAATGAAAATACTCCCCCTGTATCCGACACCGTTTGACTCTGTCTAAGTGCCTTAAGGAACTTTAGTGTTGTCTTAAGAGGCTTGTGTCTAATTGTGTGAGTCAAACAATTTTTAAAAGGCTATAATTTTTGAAAGCATATCATATATAATCAACCAGACAAGCATGAATTCTATAAAAATATTATTATGTTAAAGCACTATTTTGAAATTATATTTTTAGAAAAATATTCTAAGAATTTTAAAAATATTTTTGAAAAATATTTTTCAATTTATTAGTCCATAACATCTCACACATTCTAGATGTCTCAATACAGCATGCATGGTTACCTTATAGGTGCATTGTGAGATGCTTGAATTATTTTTTTTAATTTATTTTTGAATCTAAGATTTAATTGAAACTTGTGTTAGATTCAAATTTATCAAATAGTAAAGTGAATTTGATTTTCGGTAATCGGCTTCCAGGTCTTACCGAGTCACAAGGCCTTCTTTGGCCATAACCTTATTGGATCATCAACCCTTTCCTTGACAAAGCCTTTTATCGAAAATTCATTTTCAAATTACTTCTTGAAAAATTTTGGTCTAACTAGCTTAGGTTTTGGATCGGTAGCTTCGGCTAGTTCCACCAGACTAAACAGACCAAGTAGAAAATACTTGACCTTATTAGAAGGGCTTCCCTAACATACTATCATCTCACCTCCGCCTAATACTAGGTTGTTCAAGTTTCAACTATTCTTTTTCCTATAGCCATTCTAAATTAAGCATAAAATTAAACATGAATGACATGACATAAATTGAAAAAATAGCAGATGCATGACATAGCAGTTATGCATGAGTCAAACAATTCAAATCATTTTATTTAAGTTTCTAATAATGTATCAAATTCCCAATTTGATACATGTCATGTGAACCCGCGAATATGTCAACCCACTTTGACATATTTAATTTTAATAACTTATTTGTTGTGGTTTGGGTAAGATTTTATTTAGTTTGAGATTAAATTATTTAAGAATTAATTAAATTAATTAAGAATTAAATAAATTAATTAAGAATTAATTGGCATATAATTATTTTGAATTTGAATTAATTAAGATTTAATTGAATTAATTTAAATTATTTTGAATTTGAATTAATTAAGATTTAAATGAATTAATTTGAATTTGAATTAATTATACATTAAATTGAATTAATTTGAATATGAATTAATTAAGATTTAATTGAATTAATTTGAATTAATTTGAATATGAATTAATTAAGATTTAATTGAATTAATTTGAATTAATTTGAATATGAATTAATTAAGATTTAATTGAATTAATTTGAAATGAATTAATTAAGATTTAATTGAATTAATTTGAATTTGAGTTAATTAAGATTTAATTGAATTAATTTGAATTAATTAAGGTTTAATTGAATTAATTTGAATTAATTAAGATTTAATTAAATTAATTTGAATTAATTAAGATTTAAATGAATTAATTTGAATTTGAATTAATTAAGATTTAATTGAATTAATTTGAATTAATTAAGATTTAATTAATTAAGATTTAATTGAATTAATTAGAATTAATTAAGATTTAATTGAATTAATTTGAATTTGAATTAATTAAGATTTAATTGAATTAATTTGAATTAATTTGAATTTGAGTTAATTAAGAGTTAATTGAATTAATTTGAATTTGAGTTAATTAAGATTTAATTGAATTAATTCAAATTTTTAAGGTTTAAATGATTAATTAATAGTTGTGGGTTTAAGTTCATAATTTTCATTATTTCGTAAATTTCTGACTCATCCATTATTTCTTCCTTATTTATCTTTTCAAGTTTTCCAATAATTCAGGTTTATTTGAATTTTTGTGATTTTTATTGACTATGGCCTTGATTTCAGAAAATTCAATCTTCTCCTCATCCTCAAAATCACATCCTTCAATATCCTCACTGTTGGTGCAATTTTGGTTAGGTCAGGGTTGACCTAGTTTGGCAAAGCTCAGGTGAGCTTGAGTCTGATAAGCTCGGGTGAGCTTGAGGTCGTATGTTTCGATGTTTAATAATGATGTATGAGTGGTCATGATGGGTGAGTCAAGTGGGTCAAGGTTGACTGGAGGCTTGACTGGGAAAAGACCTAGTGGGACTAGGCACACCTAGTGGGACTAGGTGAAGTCCAGGTAGATCGAGGAAATCGTACGCTAGCATGGAAAAAGACCTAGTGGGACTAGGCACACCTAGTGGGACTAGGTGAAGTCCAGGTAGATCGGGGAGATCGTACGCTGGCATGGAAAAAGACCTAGTGGGACTAGGTGAAGTCCAGATGGATCGGGGAGATCGCATGCTGGCAAGGTGGAAGTCTACCGAGAGACTAGACCTAACTCGAGGGTTAGGCGAATCTGGTTGGGAACCAGGGTAAGTCCGAGCTGGGAGCTAGGCAGTAGAAATCCAGGTTAGTCAAAGGGGTTGATCGGACACATGGTAAGGGAACCTAGGCTTGTGGAAACAAGTTAGGTTGGACTCAATCGATTGGGTAATCGATTGGGTCAATCGATCAGGTGATCGATTACAGCAGTTTGTGCGAGGAGCAGAAGAGTTCTGAATCGATTGGGTAATCGATTTAGGGTATCGGTAATCGATTGGGTAATCGATTACGGCAGTTTGCGCGAGAGAACAGTTGAGTTCTGAATCGATTTGGTAATCGATTCAGGACACTCATAATCGATTGGGTAATCGATTAGGGTTCGAAAACTAGCCGTTGAACGGCTAAATCCTACGTGGTAATCGATTGGGTAATCGATTCAGAAACCCTAGGCGTCGGGTATAAGTGTTTTCGCGCAGGTTTTGAGCTGGAGTTTTTCTCCTCTTCTTCTCCTTCATCAGTGCCATCTCAAGGGAAGTCTTGGAGCTTAGTGTTGTTGCATTTCCAAGGTTCTAGAGGCAATCACAAGCTTGAAGATAGCAAGGAAAGCAAAGTGTGAGCTTATTATTGTAAATCTTGTAAGATTTCATTTTGTATTTGCTTTGCTCTTGTTGTATCTTTGTAACAAGCTTGTAAGAGGTTTCTCCACCTCAAGAAGGAGACTTTCATAGTGCATGAGAGTGTGAGGAGAGTGGATTCTTGGATTAGTCACCCGACCGGGGTGGATACCAAGTAAATCCTTGTGTTAGCGATTGCTTGAAATCTTCCGCAGCGACAAACCATCTACAAGCGAATCGGAGCTAATCACCCCCCCTCTAGCTCGTCTACCGGTCCCAACACTCACAGTAGGTGGAGTAACTTGGGCCACTAGTTAAAGTTTTATAATAATCTTCTACATTATTTGTAATTAAACTATTATCTAAAAGATTTTCATCTTCAATATCCTCAAAATTATCCTCAGAAATATCTTCAATATTTTCAAGAATCTCAAAATTAATTTCTGGATTATCCTTAAGATTTTCAGAATTAATTTTCGAATTATCCTTAAGATTTTCAGAATTGAAATTAGAATTATCCTTAAGATTTTCTGATTTGAAATTAGAATTATCCTTAAGATTATCTGATTTGAAATTAGAATTATCCTTAAGATTATCTGAAATAATAGAGTTAATTTCAGAATTAACTTCAATATTATCAGCGTTAATATTATTAGAATTAATTTTAATATTGTCAAAATTAATTTCAGAAATCATTAAATTGACATTAAGAATTAAACAATTGATTTATGATATTTTAGCATTATTTACATTTTCTAACTGGTCATACAAGATGTTAACTTGACTATTTACACAATTTAATTTTTCAGAAAAATTATCTAACTTATTTACATAAGAAAGTGCAGGAATTTTAAAACTTTTCGGAACATAAATTTTGCGTACCTTTGCCGGACATTTGTTCTTGTAGTGTCCGTATTTTTCGCACTTGAAACATTTGATGAGGTCCTTGTTCCTTTGGACTTCTGGCGCTGGTGCCTCCTTTGCCGCCGATGAGGAACGATTCTTACGAGTAGGACACTAATTTTTGTAGTGTCCTCTTTCCCTGCACATGAAGCATATAACATGGAATTTAAATTTTGACATTTAAAAATAAATTGTACGTGATTCACCCCTAGGCTCCCCCTCAACTCCTGGCGTCGTTGCTTCGTCGGCGGTTAGTCCGGTGAAGAGCGGTCTGGCTCTGATACCACTTGTTGGACCGGTGCCGTCGATAGAGGGGGGGTGAATATCGACTCAGAATTTTTGCGGTAAATCGTAAGCTTTACTAATATTCGTTCTAGACTCAGAGCGTTAGTGCAACGGAAAATAAACAGAACGAAAAAAAACAAAACACAACATAGCAGACACGCGGGATTTATTTACTTGGTTCCCGACCCCCCAGGGTCAATACGTCCAAGGCCTATGTACTCGGCGTGAGTCCACTATTGGTCTCCTTTCCGGAATTTCGGAGGCGGAGAAAACCCGTCTTACAGTACATTAATTGCAATCACAAAGATAGATAAATTACTTGCAGAATATAAATTCAAACCAAAGAGAGTCAAAGACTCGGCCGATCTGGAACTCCAAAGTACCGCGCACTTCCTCCCGAAGCTTTCTTGGTCGCAGAGCCTCGTCGTTAATGCGTTTCATCCATTCAGAATGCTCATGAATGAATATGGGAGGTTGTGTTTGAAGCAGAGGGGTCGAATCCCCTTTTATAGGCTTCATACGGGCGCTTGTGTCGATGGGGGCGCCTAACACGTGGCCTTCCCTGCGCGAATCCTTATCCGCGAGCTCGGTCTGCACTTATCCACCTCCACTTGGGTGCCTGAGCTGATGGGGGCGCCCGTGACCTCACGGGCGCCTGACTTGAGTACTTCTAGATGCTTTGTGGTTGTGTTTTGGATTTTGCCTTCACCCTTGGGGGCCCGTATCCATACGGGCGCCTGAGCCCATTCGGGCGCCCGAGTCCATCCGGGCGCCTAGGCCCAGTGAGACACCTCACTTGCAGACGACCAGTCCTTCGATCCTGCAACTTGGGTTAGTTCCAAAACATACCAATCATTAGTTACAGCCGTAGCTGTCTTGGTTCTGACTTTGGGTCTCCCCAAAATCCTAGGTCAAACCGACGCAAGTTCCCACCCTCGAGAACGCGCCTTTCACCTTCTCATTCCGGGAGACGGTTGCCACCCAGTCCTTCGGGTGGACTTTTGCTTAGCCTCCGATACTCTCAGATCACAAGACGTCTAACCCTCGACCCATCTCTGTCCTTAGTCATCACTCAGCTAAGTTGTTCAATCCCTCGGACCAAGACTTCATGCCCAAACCCTATATGTCCAGGACTTCGGTGCACATCACTCGGCCAGGTCTTCGTGCCCAATTCCTCGAACCAGGTCTTCGGTGCCCAACCCTCGGCCAGGACTTAGTGCCCAATCCATGATCAGGACTTAGTGCCCAATTCTTCGAACCAGGACTTCATGCCTAGGTTAACTAGGACTTTGGTTCACCTTGGCCCAGTTTTTTTCACTCACCCTTCCCTTATTCAATGTATCACTGACTTAAGTATATTGTCAAATATTAAAACACTTAAAGGAGAACATCACTGATGCAACTTGCACCAACATTTAAGTTGAATTCTAGCCTCGCTCATACATATAGGTCACTAAACTCTCACAGGTACCACCGAAGTCTTATTAATGCAGTTGGCTTTGTCGCTCTCCTTTCAAGTTACTCAGCCATTCAAATGCACATGAGCTCTCAGTTTCTTCCCATGTCATCTTTTATGTCTTCACTTATATAGTAATGCCTTGCTATCGTCCTTGATGTTTTAATGTTCCTCATCCAATGGCCCTCATATGATCCATGTCATCCTTCTTTGATCTCTGTGAACCTCGAGCCATTCAGTTGACAACTTGGATGTGCCAATTCATCACTCCGTAGCTACTCCATAAAAAAATTTCTACACAAAAAAATGGGTCAGAAAACATAAGATGTACTATTTGGTGTTTGCCTTGGTCAAGTACCGATCGAATCACATAAAGCTAGGTAAAGGTAAATCAATTTTTTGACACATTTTGGTATGAAAAAGGATTCCTCAGTTCTCATGACCTAGGACCCTTTAGATATCCAATATCATCCTTCTCTAATATATATGCACCTTCAAGCAGTAGCTAGACATGCTACATAGGCCATGCCAAGTCATTGTCATATACCACTCGATCTTGTCGAGCCACAAACACTCCCAACAAGTGTATTTCTACAAATCCCTACACACTTTAACATATATCAAATCATATGACAAAGTCCAATTTAAATCCTTTACTCAAACATTCAAATTCAAAGTCGCACCAGACTATTTAATGTATGATTGCACCAACATAACCCACATAGTTTCAGATTCCATCAAGCTCTTATTAGATCTTGTAGACCAAGTCACCTAAGTCATTTAATCTCAATTCTAAACACCCTTGTGCTTATTTCTATTCTATTTAGTAGCTCAAGCAAATACAACCTAATGATCTAAGTCTGACCGGTAGCACAAATGATTCAGAGGCTGGAAATTAATATGTAAATTCATAGTGATGAAAGATCAATTTGTTAATTATTCCAAGTTTGCAAATGAGGGGTTTTTTTCTCACTTGTTAAACATCCTCATGAACCTTGTTGTGCCAAGGCAAGTCAATCTTTCATTTGTTGATATGTGACATTGAAATCCCTATTATAACCTATCCACTTAACTTCTATAATGTAATTTATCAACTCTAGCTACTCAAATAACTATTCTTAAAAAAAAAATAATTCTACCACTGGTCCATTCACATGGTAATGGATAATCAGAGAAATTATCAATTTTGGAGCAAAAATCAGTTTGTGTGAAAGTGCCTATAAGCGACCCAAGTTACTCATCAAACTCTAACTAAATCAATTAACATTGGTTTTCTTTTAAGATTCTCCCTAATTCCCTCTCATTCCTTGACAAGACTTGGAAATTTGCCTGCATTTGAGAACCAAAATCTCTAAGCCATTTATATGCATTCCATGCCACAATACCAAGTAGCTAACTCTTTACCAATTTAACAACTATTACTAGAAGTGATAGAATGACATACCTATGCACATCTTTGGAGGTACTGAGACTATAACATAATTAGAACATGTTTATTGGCACTTTTTGCCTAAAAAATGTTCAACTTTGCATCAAGATATACCATATCACTAGAGCACATTTTCAAAATATCTATCTTTATGTATTATGTACAATTGTTTGTTCGATATGTAGCCAAAAATAAAATAACAAGTGTTTAATTCACATCAACTTGGTGTTTTACATTTGGATTGTGATAATTTCTATCGACCTTCTAAAATTGTGATTGATAAATGATTAGAAGACATTGGACAATACTTACGGCTATCCAAATTAGTTTCAGATGGATCAGTCGGTACCACAAAACCTGGTCTTCTAGGATTTAACAGTTGAGCAGTTTCATTGCCCCAAAATGATAATATTGATGATATCGTGGGTCTATCTTCTGGTTGTTCTTGGACACATAAGAGTCCAATATGTATACACTTCAAAACTTCAGCAACACAAAATGCCCCTATTGATTCATCGACTGCTTCCAACACTCTATCTTCCTTCCACAATGTCCAAATCTGCATATGGTTAATTGATTCAAAAATACTAATAAATAAATATGATGTATAGAACGCCAAATATATATATATATATATATATATATGCTTTATATGTACTTACATGCTCTAAAAGGTTCAAGTGCTCGGTAGAAATATAGAATCCAATATTCTTTTTGCCAGTAATGATTTCAAGCATTAATACTCCAAGACTAAAAATATCTGATTTCACTGAGTAAACTCCATTTTTGACATATTCCGGAGACATATATCCACTGTAAAAGTAAAGATATAGAAAAATTAATTTTCTATTTGAATCAAATGCATTAGGTATGAATATAAAAGTTCAGATTTGCATACTATGTTCCAACAACTCTTTTTGTTCGTCCTATTATTTCATTTCCATCAAATATTTTTGCCAACCCAAAATCTGATATTTTTGGATTCATATCTTCATCGAGAAGAATATTACTTGCTTTCAAATCTCTATGAATGATTCTTATTCTGGAATCATGGTGAAGATAGAGAAGACCTCGAGCAATACCAAGAATTATATTGTGACGCGATTTCCAATCCAATGTTCTTGCTTTGACTTTATCTGAGTAAAAATGTATATATAGTATTGGTATGTGATCGAATATATGAAATTCAAAACATGTTCTTGGTATAGATTTCAAAAACTATACAACATAGCAAGTAGGAATAGAGTTCACATCACTTATATTAAATATCAATTTACCAAATAAGAATTTGTCTAGGCTCCCATTGGGCATGTATTCATATATCAACATCCTCTCCCTTGCCTCAATGCAATAGCCCTGGAGTTGAACAAGATTTCGATGTTGAAGCTCTGCAATCGAAACTACCTCATTCTTGAACTCATTTGAGCCTTGTTCTGATGTTTTGGATAATCTTTTCACAGCTATTTCTTGATCTTTCAACCTACCCTGCAATTCACATAGTAAGCTTTAGCATACTTAAAAACAGCAATGATCACATCGCAATTCATCACATACCTTATATACAGGACCGAATCCGCCCTCTCCAAGCTTGTTAGATGATGAAAAGTTATCAGTAGCATGCACGATAGAAGCAAAATCGAACAAGGGCAGGTTTATCGTCCCTCCTCCAGTTTCATCCTTGAAATGATACTCTGTTTTCTTCCATTTCAAAATGCAACAAGCAACAAGTGTTATGGAAGTCAAAGTTGCCACTGAGGAAACGACTATGATCACGATTCTGCGACTCCGGTGAGAACCCATGGCTGTAAAAGGAGATGAAGAGTTAAGTTTAATATAATTCTCCTGATTACGATTGATAATATTTCATCACCTTTTACGTCTACATCTGCAACCCTGACAAATAGATCCTGTCCGGATCCAGAGTTGAACAATTTGATGTCTGTGAGTGGAGTGAACCACAATATGCACCCTCTGCCACTGCCGCTGATGTTGGCTCTCGCATAAGCCGTGCAAGAACAGTTTCTGAGGCACGAACTTCGGCAGTCATCGAGGCTCGTCATGTTCCAGTCCACCGTCGAGGCGGATGTGTCCGGCAACTTCACGTTGCTCTGCTGAATGAACCCATCTGTGTTGTTATGGCAGTCCAACTCTGTGCTCCTCACGCAACCGCCGGAGGTGTTCACGACAAGGCGCCAATCGTTTGGATTCCGGGGATGAAAGCCCGGAAGACAATTGCACGGGGGCCAGTCGTTGGGGTAGCAACGGCCATTGGGGCCGCAGAGGGAGATGGTGCTGTCGCAGGTGTCCCTCGGCATAGTTACCCGCGTGCTCCAAGACTGACTGATGTCCTTGGTCCACAGAAGGCCCTCGATGTAGCCGGACGTCGGATTGATGACCATTCGCCTGATCAGCGAGGGATCGAGGACGGTGTAACTGAACGTCACCTGCTCTCCGTCGATCACGAAGCTGAACTCTAACACATCGTAGGGCATCATCTCCGGCATGGCGCTGAGGTAGAGGCCGTTCCATGGCCCGTGGCGCAACTGCTGCTGCGTGCCCACCCACGAGAATACCTGTGGATCGCCGCGCAAATCGATGCCGAAGGTGTAGTTCCCCTCTGCAGGGTCGCTGGTGCTCGCCCATGCCGTGAGGATGCGGTTGCGTCGGCTCGTCAGGTTCCACCCCAACTTCATGCCCGGGAGGAGCGTGTCCGTTGGGAAGTCGAAGCTCTGCCATGCGTAGCGGCTACTGCCGACGTCGCCAGCTTCTCGAACGACCAAGTTCCCGTTGTCGAGGAGTTGCACCACGGGGCTAGCAAGTGCCGGTGAGCTGGAAGACCACAAGACGGCGGAGCTGTTGTCAGAAACGACAAGCTTTCCGTTTGTGTTGAACGAAAGGAGGCCCGAGCCATCGGTGATCGGGCGGTTGCGGTTGGCGACCCATACGACCGTTTGAAGGTAGACGTTGCCGAACCATATGCCGACGTAGCGGTTTCTTGAGCCGATGGGGCTAAAGAAACCCAGCACGAAGGTGCCGCCCTCGGAGATCAAGGTTGCTTCGTGGCCGTCGAGGAGATGCTGGCCTGGGGTTAAGGTATCACCGGCATAGGAGAGCGAAAACAGAGCAGCCATGAGATTGAAGAAGATGCAGAGGAGGAACGGGATTCTTCTCGTCATGGATTCAGAGAACAATTCCATTCCGAAGGATCACAATGTTGAGAGCGAAAACTGAGTTTAAATTTATATAATGATGTTGCTTAAACGAGTTTTGACTTATTACTGTGGTTTTGGAAAAAATCAACATAAACATGATTTAATTTGAAGGGACAAGTGTCAGGATTTCAGAGGCTTGATATTTGATGAGACAAGTGTCACAAATTCAGAAGATTGACCATTTCTTGTAACGGTAATTTTTCAGAAAAACACGCTTAAAATTTTGATTTTGATTTCAATCTTCCCAAATAACCAACCCGCCCCTCCCCACCCTCCCAAAAAAAAAATCCCAACTTAATTGCCATTTACTAATCCCATCAATCAAATTTTATTTATATAATAATCAATAATGTCGCAAAAACTAGTTTTGACTTGTCAGTGTTGTTTTGGAAAAAAAAACAAAATGATTGATGCGAGAAGTCGTATTGATGAAGTTGAAGATGTCAGAAATTCAGAAGGTTCATATTTGATGCGAGAAATTTCACTGTTGGATATAACAGATGTCCCAAATTCAGTGAATTGACCATTTCTTGTAATCAGGACAAGCCAGCAAGTTGGAAGTCGATATGCCTTTGCTTTGGTCATCTGGTTGACCAAATGTAACAGGAGTTCTTGGTAATTAAATTATTGAATTTGTAATTTTTTAAATTAAAAAATGAATACTTGGATTGTGGCTTCGCAATAGTCTAAAAGTTGAAAATATTCATTGATTGATTGAGAACAAATCAGAAAAGTATTACTATTTCAAACCAAGTAGGGAAAGATAATAATAAAAGAAGAAAAATGATATGCAGTATCAATTTGTAATATGAAATCCATAATGACATGACATTCTAATTAGGTTATATTTGATAGAGTGTAATCCACCCTGTAATGTAATCGAGATTATATTACAAATTAAATTTCTTTATTTGGAATCACTTTAAGATTGTAATGTAATGTAATCTCGATTACAAAAGAGGTTGATGATTTGTAATCTAGATTACAAACCAAAACCTCCGTAATTTGGATTACATTACAGCTTGTAAAGTCGTTGGCTGGGCGGCGACAGTCGTCGGTCGCCGCCAGCCACTGTTGCCGTCGGTCGGCCGTCGCCGCCGCCGCCAGCGGCGGCCGGTCAATGGTCACCGGTCGGCCGGCGACGGTCGTCGGTTGTCAATCTTGATTACATTACAAGATGGATTGTCCCTCACCAAACAAAAGAATCCAACATGTAATGGCTATCAAAGATTACATACAACTCATTACCAAACATAACAATATAATCAAAATTACACTACATTACATTATAAATTTGATTACATTATCCCTGTTAAACATTTAATTTTATTTGGATTTATATAGCAATTTTAATTAAATATTATTTTTTATAAACATTGTTAAATTAATCAAGCGAAGATGGACAATTGGGGATACAAATGTAAGAATCAAATGTCCTTTCTGATATTTTTTTCAGCATGGTGTCTTTGACTTTTTATTTTTATGGATTTTTAGATATATTGAAGAATGTTTGATTAATTAAGGAGACAAACAATAGTAAATCAGTCGTGCAAGTTATTTGCTATTTGTGAAAATTCATTGCATAGAATGTGATATTTAGCATGAAAAACACATAAAAAAACAAACGGCAATTTACCAAAAGGTGCACCCAAAAATGGGTATTTACCAAAAGGCGTCCCATGGTTTCAATATTACCAAAGGGCGCACATATTTTAGTAAACTTCCTCTTATACCCCTACTGTCAATCAAGTACTGCATGCAATTCTCTTTCCCTTTCTCTTTCTCTTTGTCAGTAACGAATTTCGAGATGGACGTACGTACCTTTCTCAAAAAGATGTTCCTTTATATTTTGATAATAATATTATGGAACCTTTCTCAAAACAAAAAAATATTAAAATTAATTAAAATATTTTTATTAAATAAAAACTAAAAGAACATTTCAGCCGCCCACGTTGGGCCTGAAATGATTCCATTTCAGGCCCAACGTGGGGCTGAAATGTTTCCATTTCAGGCCCAACGTGCCCAATATTAAGGGTCTTTTCTTGATTCTTTGTTATTACATTTTAACACCTCGGAGAAGTCCAAATAAATAATGGATAGCAAATTTGAACTCCTTGTAACCTCAGAAATCCACAGGAACTGAAATTTTTACAATCGGAGCTCTCTAGGTCAATCAGTGACCTTTTGGAGTCATTGGGGCCTGAAATGGAAAAATTTCAGGCCCACGTTGGGCCTGAAATGTTTCCATTTCAGGCCCACGTTGGGCCTGAAATGTCTATTTCAGGCCCAGAAACATTTCAGGCCCACGTTGGGCCTGAAATTTTTCCATTTCAGGCCCCAATGACTCCAAAAGGCCACTGATTGACCTAGAGAGCTCCGATTGTAAAAATTTCAGTTCCTGTGGATTTCTGAGGTTACAAGGAGTTCAAATTTGCTATCCATTGTTTATTTAGACTTCTCCGAGGTATTAAAATGTAATAATGAAGAACCGAAAAAACATCACGTTGGGCCTGAAATGGAATCATTTCAGGCCCAACGTGGGCCTGAAATGGTTCCATTTCAGTCCCAATGACCCTAAAAGGCCTAATGTGTCAAAATTCACTATTTGACCTAGAGAGCTCCGATTGTAAAAATTTCAGTTCCTGTGGATTTCTGAGGTTACAAGGAGTTCAAATTTGCTATCCATTATTCATTTGGACTTCTACGAGGTATTAAAATGTAATAATGAAGAACCGAGAATAAATCACACATTAGGCCTTTAAGGGTCATTGGGCCTGAAATGGTTGGACACCTATTGCATTGGTGATATCTAATATATAGATGTTTGGACACCTAAAATATCATCTCCTACCTCTGACCTCTCTATTCATATGAAATTTTCAGAAATCCAGATATGGGAGGTCCATCAGTGAGTTTTGACCAAAACTCACTGATATTTCTAAACTACTCCTATTTGATTGATGATATCTAATATATAGATGGTTGGACACCTAAAACATCATCTCCTACCTCTAACCTCTCTATTCATATGGAATTTTCAGAAATCCATATATGGGAGGTCCATCAGTGGGTTTTGATCAAAACTCACTGATATTTCTAAACTACTCCTATTTGATTGGTGATATCTAATATATAGATGGTTGGACACCTAAAACATCATCTCCTACCTCTAACCTCTCTATTCATATGGAATTTTCAGAAATCCAGATATGGAAGGTCCATCAGTGGGTTTTGGTCAAAACTCACTGATATTTCTAAACTACTCCTATTTGATTGGTGATATCTAATATATAGATGTTTGGACACCTAAAACATCAACTCCTACCTCTAACCTCTCTATTCATATGGAATTTTCAGAAATCCAGATATGGGAGATCCATCAGTGAGTTTTGACCAAAACCCACTGATATTTATAAACTACTCCTATTTGATTGGTGATATCTAATATATAGATGGTTGGACACCTAAAACATCATCTCCTACCTCTAACCTCTCTATTCATATGGAATTTTCAGAAATCCAGATATGGGAGGTCCATCAGTGGGTTTTGGTCAAAACTCACTGATATTTCTAAACTACTCCTATTTGATTGGTGATATCTAATATATAGATGGTTGGACACCTAAAACATCATCTCCTACCTCTAACCTCTCTATTCATATGGAATTTTCAGAAATCTAGATATGGGAGGTCCATCAGTGAGTTTTGACCAAAACCCACTGATATTTCTAAACTACTCCTATTTGATTGGTGATATCTAATATATAGATGTTTGGACACCTAAAACATCATCTCCTACCTCTAACCTCTCTATTCATATGGAATTTTCAGAAATCCAGATATGGGAGGTCCATCAGTGGGTTTTGGTCAAAACTCACTGATATTTCTAAATTACTCCTATTTGATTGGTGATATCTAATATATAGATGTTTGGACACCTAAAACATCATCTCCTACCTCTAACCTCTCTATTCATATGGAATTTTCAGAAATCCAGATATGGGAGATCCATCAGTGAGTTTTGACCAAAACCCACTGATGGACCTCCCATATCTGGATTTCTGAAAATTCCATATGAATAGAGAGGTTAGAGGTAGGAGATGATGTTTTAGGTGTCCAACCATCTATATATTAGATATCACCAATCAAATAGGAGTAGTTTAGAAATATCAGTGGGTTTTGGTCAAAACTCACTGATGGATCTCCCATATCTGGATTTCTGAAAATTCCATATGAATAGAGAGGTTAGAGGTAGGAGATGATGTTTTAGGTGTCCAAACATCTATATATTAGATATCACCAATCAAATAGGAGTAGTTTAGAAATATCAGTGAGTTTTGACCAAAACCCACTGATGGACCTCCCATATCTGGATTTCTGAAAATTCCATATGAATAGAGAGGTTAGAGGTAGGAGATGATGTTTTAGGTGTCCAACCATCTATATATTAGATATCACCAATCAAATAGGAGTAGTTTAGAAATATCAGTGAGTTTTGACCAAAACCCACTGATGGACCTCTCATATCTGGATTTCTGAAAATTCCATATGAATAGAGAGGTTAGAGGTAGGAGATGATGTTTTAGGTGTCCAACCATCTATATATTAGATATCACCAATCAAATAGGAGTAGTTTAGAAATATCAGTGAGTTTTGGTCAAAACTCACTGATGGACCTCCCATATCTGGATTTCTGAAAATTCCATATGAATAGAGAGGTTAGAGGTAGGAGATGATGTTTTAGGTGTCCAAACATCTATATATTAGATATCACCAATCAAATAGGAGTAGTTTAGAAATATCAGTGAGTTTTGACCAAAACCCACTGATGGACCACCCATATCTGGATTTCTGAAAATTCCATATGAATAGAGAGGTTAGAGGTAGGAGATGATGTTTTAGGTGTCCAACCATCTATATATTAGATATCACCAATCAAATAGGAGTAGTTTAGAAATATCAGTGAGTTTTGACCAAAACCCACTGATGGACCTCCCATATCTGGATTTCTGAAAATTCCATATGAATAGAGAGGTTAGAGGTAGGAGATGATGTTTTAGGTGTCCAACCATCTATATATTAGATATCACCAATCAAATAGGAGTAGTTTAGAAATATCAGTGAGTTTTGGTCAAAACTCACTGATGGACCTCCCATATCTGGATTTCTGAAAATTTCATATGAATAGAGAGGTCAGAGGTAGGAGATGATATTTTAGGTGTCCAAACATCTATATATTAGATATCACCAATGCAATCGGTGTCCAACCATTTCAGGCCCAATGACCCTAAAAGGCCTAATGTGTGATTTATTCTCGGTTCTTCATTATTACATTTTAATATCTCGTAGAAGTCCAAATGAATAATGGATAGCAAATTTGAACTCCTTGTAACCTCAGAAATCCACAGGAACTGAAATTTTTACAATCGGAGCTCTCTAGGTCAAATAGTGAATTTTGACACATTAGGCCTTTTAGGGTCATTGGGACTGAAATGGAACCATTTCAGGCCCACGTTGGGCCTGAAATGATTCCATTTCAGGCCCAACGTGCCCATTTCAGGCCCAACGTGATGTTTTCTCGGTTCTTCATTATTACATTTTAATACCTCGGAGAAGTCCAAATAAACAATGGATAGCAAATTTGAACTCCTTGTAACCTCAGAAATCCACAGGAACTGAAATTTTTACAATCGGAGCTCTCTAGGTCAATCAGTGGCCTTTTGGAGTCATTGGGGCCTGAAATTGAAAAATTTCAGGCCTACGTTGGGCCTGAAATGTTTCCATTTCAGGCCCAACGTGGGTCTGAAAATTTTCCATTTCAGGCCCCAATGACTCCAAAAGGTCACTGATTGACCTAGAGAGCTCCGATTGTAAAAATTTCAGTTCCTGTGGATTTCTGAGGTTATAAGGAGTTCAAATTTGCTATCCATTATTTATTTGGACTTTTTCGAGGTGTTAAAATGTAATAACAAAGAATCAAGAAAAGACCCTTAATATTGGGCACGTTGGGCCTGAAATGGAAACATTTCAGCCCCACGTTGGGCCTGAAATGGAATCATTTCAGGCCCAACGTGGGCGGCTGAAATGTTGTTTTAGTTTTTATTTAATAAAAATATTTTAATTAATTTTAATATTTTTTTGTTTTGAGAAAGGTTCCATAATATTATTATCAAAATATAAAGGAACATCTTTTTGAGAAAGGTACGTACGTCCATCTCGAAATTCGTTACTGACAAAGAGAAAGAGAAAGGGAAAGAGAATTGCATGCAGTACTTGATTGACAGTAGGTGTATAAGAGGAAGTTTACTAAAATATGTGCGCCCTTTGATAACATTGAAACCATGGGACGCCTTTTGGTAAATACCCATTTTTGAGTGTGCCTTTTGGTAAATTGCCGAAAAACAAAAGTACTTTGAAATTATTAGGTGTAGTACAGATTCATGGCATGTTTAAAGACTTCAATCATATTTATAGAGAGAAAAGGATCATCTTAGAAGGAAAAAAAGGCGAACCATAAAAAATGATAATTGGCTCACGTTGGTTCACTATAGAGCTTTGCTCGAAAGAAGAAAAAAATATATTCCACTCAATTTTAAATAGACAAAAAATAGTCTAAATTTATTTTGCTAATGAATTTTAAATTAGTTGATTTCCTCTTTTTTTTAATGAAAAACGTGTAGTCTTTTAATGATTTAAAAAATAATTATTTGGCCTAATTGATTTTGGCTAGATGCACCCAGCTCGTTACCATAGCAAATTTGACTTAAGGATTGGCTTTGTTTGCTCAGGTTGGAAGTCCTTTGCCAATTCAATCTATTTAATCAAGTCAAGCTGAATACATTTAAATGGTTTTTTTCACCTGTAGTCGTCAATTTAAATTTTAAGGCCAAATCTAATTGAATTTCACACTTAAATTCTATTTTCCATGGTGGACAAGACGATGTCACGTCTAATATTCAAGCATGCCCTTCAACCATTATCATGAACGAAAAAAAAAAAAATAACGAAATTGAGTAACATCCAACTTCTAGTAATCAATTTAATTTTATAAAAAATTTTCACCGATCGTTATAATAAATCGAAAAGTACTTGTGCGAGCAATCTAAATGCCAAATATCCAAAGATTCGCGTCCCATTTAGAAAAAAAAAGTTCTACTAGCCGTTACAAAAAACTAGTCATTTTGGGATAAAATTTGTGACAAATTTTATAAAAAAATTTGTCTAAAAAATTAGGGACAAATTTGCCTACAAATAAATTTTCATTCCAAAATAACCATCACCAAATTCTGCGACAAAAAAAACTAGATTCGACGTTGAATTTGGTGACAAAATTCATTTTTTATTACCAAATTCGTTGCCAAATTGCAACAAAAACAAAACTCATAGGAAAAATCACCTTAACAATTTTGTGAGTAAATTTTGATGTCGTCCCAAATTTAGAGATGAATTTGCAACGAAAATAAAGTCGTCACCTAAATGATAAATCAAAATTTACGACAAATCTACTTTCGTTGCAGAATCTAGAATAAATCGATGAATTTGTCCCAAAATCTTGGTTGAATCCACTAATTCGTCCCAAAAACTAGGACAAAAAAAATAGATTCGTCCCAGAATCTGGAACAAATTTACTAATTTGTCCCAGAAATTCGAAACGAATTTGTAGATTCGTCCCAAATCTGTGTGATGAATCTTTTTATTTTTGCCCCAGATTCTGAGAAGAATACAGATTTGTCGTAAAAGCTTCAATTTAGTCAATTTTATGACGAATCTTTTTTCGTCCTGATATTTCATATCAAATCCGAGACAAATCTGTGTTGGGACGAATTAATGAATTTGTCCCAAATTTTGGATTTATCTTTGAATTTGTCCCAGATTCTGGTACGAAACCACAAATTCATCTCAAAATCAAGGACGAATCATTGAATTCATTCCAAAATCAGAGATAAATCTTTGAATTCATCCCAGATTCAGGGACAAATCCACAAATTGGTCGCAAAATCAGGGATGAACTGATAAATTTGTCCCAAAATCAAGGATGAATCCACAAATTTGTCCCAAAATTGGGAGATCAATGAATTATGATATGTTGTCGTCTATTTTTTTTCGTTGCAAAAATCGTCCCAAATTGATCAAATTTTGGCTTGTTTAAATACAATTGATATCATCAATTTAACCACATCCAACACATCATAATCAGATTGAACATACATATCCTATTTCAATCAACATATCTAAACCATTTTCAAATTAAATCTAAATGAAACCATACAAATATCTAATCCATATCCATACAAATATATAACATCCAAATGAAGCTATATCTAATCCATATCCATACAAATATATAATATCAAAATGGAACCATATCATCAAATCCATATCCATACAAACATATAACATCCAAATGAAACCATTGTTGGTGCAATCATGCCCTGGATGAAAAGTTTCAATGATTGACAATTATTTAAGTTTATGTTAATACGTTGGATTTAACATTTGGCTTTAAGTATACAGTATAAAAGAAGTCCAAGAAATGGTTGAGGACTGGATACATGACATAAAGACCTGGAGATGAGGAAGCTCTAGGCAAGAAGTCCAAGGAATGGTCAGGGACTGGATACTTGGCATGAAAATCCTGAGAAGAGGAAGCTCCAGGTGCGAGGTCTAAGGAATGGTCAGGGACTTAATTCTTGGCATGAAGACCTGGAGATGAGGAATCTCCTGGCATTAAGTCTAGGAAACAAGAGGTTTCGTTGGCACAAGGTAATTGGGATCGATTGAGAACATGCTTGAAGGTGTAGGATTGAGAATCCTAAACCTAGACGAGTCAATCGATTAGCCAATCGATTGGTACATTCTGTTCTCAAATAGAATGCTCCCTAATTGATGAACCAATCGATTGGAAAGTCATCAATCGATTAACAGATCGATTGGGAGACGTTCTGTGCAAGAACAGAATGCTCCGTAATCGATTAGCCAATTGATTACGAGTCATTCTATGTGACAACAGAATGCTCGCTAATCAATTTGCCAATTGATTAGGGAACTGCTTAATCTATTGAACAATTGATTGGGATGCATTCCTCACGAGAATAGAATGCTCCCGAATCGATTGCTTGATCGATTAAAACAGCCAATCGATCAATGCATGATCTCAATCGATTAAAGATCAAAATAAAATAATCCCAGTCGTTGATCAGAGATCCATACTATTCAACGGTTATATGACAATCGATTGGGACTTTCGCCAATCAATTGGTGACGCAGAGAAAGTAGAGAAACGACTGCCTTCTGAGCTGTTTAAAAAGAGATATTGAAGGGAAAGAAGAGACAACTATTACATTGTGTTTCTCATCATCTCTATGCTCAAGTTCTCTACCCAAGATCTCAACATCATCTTCAAGCAACTAAAAGAAGGGGATTCAAGAAAAAAATTATAATATTTCTTTTAATCTTCTCCTTGTTGTTGTTCTTTCTTTGAGGGGTTTCAAGTTTGTTGTAAAAGGGGTTCTCCACCTTCAGTGTTGTTCCAAGAAGGAGATTTCATAGTGAAATCTGTGATCGCTGATATGGACTCTTGGATTAGTCACGTCAAGGAGGTAGAGACTAAGTAAATCAAGACATTATTGTAGTATTTAGCTTCGAGTTTCCGATGCGAGGAAAACAAATCAACTTGAAGAGAGCTATTCACCCCCCTCTAGCTCTATCAGTTCTAACAAGTGGTATCAGAGTTGGTTTCTTCGGAGGACTCACACCCAAAGATGTCATATTTTGAGCTACGTTAATGTCATTGAAAGAGGGCCACAACACTACATGATCACCCTACTATGAAAGGAATAATTTCGCATATTGGAAGAGTTGCATGGAAAATTATCTCATGTCCGAAATTGACAATTGGTTTTCCGTTACTGAGGGTTTTATTGCACTAACACAAGATAGAAAATTGCGGGATCGATGCGATCAATAGAGGGGGGTGAATATTGATACGAAATTTCTTAGATTAAACTGAGTAAATGCTGTTGGAACCCGGATGGCTAGAGAGGGGGGGGTGAATATAGCCAATCACTTGGACTTTAAACACAGCGAATTTCTGCACCTCACTTTGTTAGTAGCACAACGGAAGTATGAAAACAGAGTATGCAGAAAAAAATAGGAAACAAAACAAACTAACACCACTAGCAAGATCGCTAACAAGGAGGGTTTACAAGGTTCGGGGATAACTTGCCCCTACTCCTTGGCGTGCCCTTAAGGTGGGGGATCCCTTGATCGTCGGCAGATCAAGCCCCGGTTAACACCGGATAGAAAGCAACCTCCTTCACGGTGGAGAAACCTCTCCATAGCGTTTCAATCACAAATATAAGTTTAAGCACAATGAAACACAAGAAAGATCTTACTTAGCACTTAGCAAAGACAGGAACACAGCAGGCTTCTCTAAGCTCCACCCAGCGACGATCCCACGCAAGAATCCCTTTCTCCGTGTCTTCTCGCTGTTGGACTTCAAGCCTCTTGTTCCTTCCTCCAAGTGCTCAAGCAAGGAGTGGTTGTTCTCAGATCTCAACGGCTTGCTCAGGAATGATGGAACAGCAAGATCACAAGCACGCAGCAAGCCACAAGAACTTTACAGCAATACTGATTCGCAGAGTTGTTGAAGACTTCTCACAACCAGCGCTTAAATCTTCTCCACACAGCTCCAGGTCACCATCCCACAGCAGCCTCCAGCTGCTCTTCTGCAACCACCAGCCACCACTGAGCCCTTCTGGACCTCCTGAGCTTCCCTCAGACCAGCCCCAGACAGCATCTCCAGCCAGCGCCAGTGCCCGTTGCAACCTGGGATGGAAAACAGACAAACCTACTCCAAAGAAAGACCACCATTGACTCTCCTTGAGTGTTTGAATCCTTCCCTGTCACCTGCAACTTAATCAGTGGGTTAGAGTAGCATATCAAGCAAGAAATCAAAGATCAGAGATCAGCCGCAGTGTATCAGATATGCTCAGACGCGATCAGAGCGTCTGACAATGTAATTTGAATTAAAGTGATCGGTCACCGGACCGATCCAGGGCTCGTGGGTCGGTCACCTGACCGATCCACCGCTTCGCTGGGACTCCCAGCTCTCGCGGAAACACAAGCCTGATCGGTCACCGGAGCGATCAGAGTGAAGCCTTATCGGTCACCGGACCTATCAGAGTGAAGCCTGATCGGTCACCAGACCGATGTAACGCCCGCCTTTTTCCCACACCTTGTGGTGTGGCGAGATAGGCGCCGTTACGCTAAATATACTTGTACATAAAACATCCTAATGCAGCGGAATGCTTTTTTTTTTCTACACATGCTTAAGCTTGTCAATCATGAACCTAGTGTCATTGAACTTAGCATATTAACAACATGCATGACATCATATCATACTTAACCATTTCATAGCTTGTTCATAATTATCATAAGTAGCAAGTAACTTATACGTAAACATCGCATCATAAGTCTTAAGTTATTCATTAGGCATAACCATTATAACCATAGCATAGAATCTAAAGAGGCATTCCCAAGACCCGAGACATGCAATATGCGTAACCAAAAAGGATCCTTTGCCAAGTCACCGCCACACACACACACATGCTTCTGCCTCTCCTGCGGCTTCCCCTAATAGCCTCTTGCTTGATCTGCGGTACGAGAAAAATAAAACTATAAGCACATAGGCTTAGTAAAACCCCTTTCCTACTCACTAAAACCATACGTCACTTAAACATAAACATATCAAGTATCTGACATAACATAACTTCGAACATAAACATAAGCATAGTCATGACATAAGTCTTAAGCATATGAACAACTAACATAGCATGATTCCTAACATCATCATAGATCTACAACCTACTTAGCATGGAATAAATCTTAACATACATGAACATAAAACATACTTATACATGGCATAATTCTTAGCATACATGAACATAAGAAGTACTTATCATAGCATAATTCTTAGCATACATGAACATAAGAAATACTTATCATAGCATAATTCTTAGCATACATGAACATAAGACATACTTATCATGGCATAGTTCTTAGCATACATGAACATAAGACATACTTATCATGGCATAGTTCTTAGCATACGTGAACATAAGACATACTTATCATGACATAGTTTTAGCATACATGAACATAAGGCATATTTATCATGGCATAGTTCTTAGCATACATGAACATAAGACATACTTATCATGGCATAAGAATAAAATGTTCTTACCTTGGCGCGATACACAACATGGATGTATGCATGAGTCAAATGCATTTACTACATAGGGATGCTTAATTTTAAAATCATACTTTTAAATGCTTAGCATAAACATAATATCATTGGGGTCCCCGGCTTGTACCACATATATACATCATAGCGCGCATCCCTAAGTAAATACGAGGTAGCGAGCCCCGACCTACTAGGGTAGGAACAGCATAGTCGGTAGTTCCAAAAACCGGGGCGTTATTAAGGTGCCCATCCCTGTTGCACAGCTTCGGTAGTGCCAGAACCGTGGACAGCTTCGGTAGTCCAGAACCGAGGCGTTCTTAAGGTGCCCATCCCTTGGACCCCTACTTCGGTCCGGTACAAGCCCCATTCATAAAATAAAATAACCATGCATGCTTCATCATTCATACTTGTCATTTATACTTAGTTCATATCATTGTTATGCCTTCATAATTCATACTTATCATTCATACTTAAGGCATAACCATCATCTTCATTCATACTTATCATTCTTTATTCATAAAATAAGACATACATGCATAATCATGTTTCTAGTCATAAACATTGTCTTGGTTCATAAAGCTTGCATGATCATGATACATAAATAAACACATACTTCATACATAATACCCTTCATTTAGCATACATAATCTTAGAAATCTTCACATAGCATGAATGATAAGCTACATATAACATGGCACATACTACTAGGGTTCATGGCATTCCTCATACAACATGCATATACCTTCCTAAAGCCATACATATATTCTAAGCATTTATCCACTTACATGTATCATTTTATTTATCATAACATACCCCTATATCAATTACACATATCCATGGTATTGATCCAGATATTCATGAGTGCAGCATAGCATAAAATCTAACATACATAATCATCTAATATAACACATAAACAAAGATTTTTGTACATAAAGGTCCTTACCTCATGCTTAACTACCTACTATTATCATGGTGTCTTATAAGCATGCATTCTTGAGATCTTAACCCAAACCAAACCCTAGGTTTGGGTCTTGGCCGAAACCCTAAGGGGCCATGGGTCCTTGGAAAAATTTGCATAGTCATGGTCAACATCCAATCCCTTGCATATTATGTCATAGGAACCCATTGTGATCCTTAATTGGTTTTAACCCTAAGTCCTAGACCTTATTCATTCTTTGGCCGAACCCTAGGGAAGTAATAGGCCCCTAGAAAATTCATATAAGTCACCATTTTCATTAATAATACATCATAGCAAAACATACTAATCATGCTTGGAGGTTTGAAAGTTAAACCTAGCCCAATCCTTGATGTGGCCGAAACCCTCAAGGGGTTTTAGGGTGCCAAAAATTTCCTTAAATCATAAGTTATGTCCTACATACTATCATAAAATTTCAAGAGCACAAAAGAGAATTTACATCATCCCTAACCCCACAAAACATCCTTGGCCGAAACCTCCATAAGCCCTAACCATGGATTTTTCCAACATATCATGCCAATAAAAACTTAGATCATGATAAATATCTTGAAAGCTATCATACTACAGGTGAGAGGGTTTTACCTTCCTTGATCTTGCTTACAAACTTTGAATAGAAGATAACAAGAGAACCTCCTTGTCTCTAACTTTCCCTTAGTCCTTGTATCCTTGTAGGGAGGCCTTAGATCTTCAAGATGGAGCTTATGTGAACTTTTCCCAAGGGAGAGAGGGCTTGAGGTTTTTGGCTAGAAGGGGAGGAAAAAGAAAATGAAGAGGAGAAGGGAAGTTGTAACTTCCTTTCCATATTTATACCACTTTAAAAAGGGGTAAATGAAGAGTCATGTGTCTCTTCCCTTGATGACTCTTCATTTTCCTAAGCCTTAACTAATATCCACTTCATTCCCTCATAGCACTCCCTTGCTAGGTGAATTAGTTAGTGCATGCATGGTTGTACAAGGGGTCCAAGGTTCAATCCTTGGTGCATGCACTAATTTTTCTATTTTATTTTTATTTTATTTCCTATTATTTTCGAAAATTCCTTAAAAATTCCCCCATAATTATGTTAATATTTCTCATTAAAATCCCTTTATATTTCTATTAACTTTTACCTAAAATTCACCCATAATCATGGTACTAGAGAGCCCATATAAGGCCCCTTAGTACTTAGTTTCTCAATTTAAATGAGAAAATCATGGATTTCTAGGCTAAGGTTCGTACTAATATTTCTAGATCCTTTGGAAAATTATCTAGACATGCTTAATATTTTAAAGAAATATTAAGAAAATTTTCCAGGTCGTTACAACCGATCAGAGTGATGCCTGATCGGTCACTCATACCGATCAGGTTCGATGAACAGTAATCTCAGAAATCAGATCCTAAGTCTCTGATCGGTCACCGGACCGTTCAGGAGCTAATCCGCGGGGTAACTCAACTCACTGTTTACTCCCTGATCAGTCACCAGAACGATCAGGAGTAAGGCAGTGAGGAAGCTGCATGCTCCCTGATCGGTCACCGGACCGATCAGGAGCCAAGCAACAAGGCAACAGCCTGCTCCCTGATCGGTCACCAGACCGATCAGGCATCACTGGATCGGTCACCAGACCGATCCACTAAGGAGCAGCGTGCCAACCTCCCTGATCGGTCACCAGACCGATCCAGGGATGCAAACCTAGCCTTCCAAGCTAGGATTTTTCCATCTAACCCTCCAAGTTGGGACTTTTCACCTAACCCTCCAAGTTAGAACTTTTCAACTAGCCCTCCAAGCTAGGACTTTTCACCTAGCCCTCCAAGCTAGGACTTTTCACCCAACCCTTCCGAGTTAGACTTTTCCATACCTAGCCTCCAAGCTAGGATTTTTCACCTAACCCTCCAGTTGGGACTTTTCACCTAACCCTCCAAGTTAGGACTTTTCACCTAGCCCTCCAAGCTAGGACTGGGTTAGTCCAAAACACCATAAAGCAATAAGATGTTAGTTTATACAGCCTTAGCTGTCTTGGTTCTGACTTTGGGCCTCTGCAATGGAGCCCTAGGTCGAACCGATACCAACTGTTCCCTCGACGGGGAACGCGTCCTCACCTACTCCTCTCGGGAGAATGTACCTGATGCCAACCGGCTCCTCCGGTTGGACTTTTGCCTAGTAGTCCTTCGCCAGGTCTTGGATATCAAGTTGTCTTCGCCCGGTGCCTAGCTGTCCTTCGCTAGGTCTTCAGTCCCAAGCTGTCCTTTGCCTGGCGCCTAGCAGTCCTTCACTAGGGCTTCAGTACCCTGGCATTCCTTCGCCAGTGCCTAGCAGTCCTTCGCTAGGGCTTTGTACCCTGGCATTCCTTCGCCAGTGCCTAGCAGTCCTTCGCTAGGATTTTTCCCCTGCACACTAGAGTAACATGTTTAGATAACAAGTAAGACTTAACTTTTGAACCCTTTTGCCATTATCAAAACTCAAGTTTGACTTGGGTGCTTTCTGCACAAACACTTTTCACCTAGCCCTCCAAGCTAGGACTTTTCACCCAACCTTCCGAATTAGGACTTTTCACCACCTGGCTTCACTAACCAGGACCCGGCTTCACTCACCGTGATTTCCAACAGCTAACCCTCCAGGTTAGGACTTCAATCATCCCATGCCTAATCCCCGATCAGGTCTTAATCATAATCAGAATCATAATAAACCTAAACTAAAATCGGTGTCAACACCAAAACAACAATCAGGGCCAGACTGTATCAATAATCTCCCCCTTTTTGTTGTTTGACAACCCGATTTTAAGTTTAGGGATTCTCAATCAATTTCCTCAACTTTAAGAATCATAGGGGAATCAAGATCCTCCCCCTACAATATAATCATCCTAAACTTAACCAACCAACACTCTCCCCCTTTGTCGAACACCGAAAAAGGGTCTAGAGGGGCTGTTAAGGTTAACCATACTCCCCCTCATCCCTAGGGGTATCCCAAAACAATAAAGATTTGATTGATTTTTGATAAACATATGAACACATATGACAAAAATAGAGCATTGCAAATCTAGCATATGTATCATATGGGCAAGGCAGCATAAGTATGAGCATAAGCATATAGAATGAGGCATATAAACAAATAGGAATCAAGTGAACTCACACTACAAGAAAAAAGTTAAACAACAACGCTTTTTCCGCGTTGTCGTTAATGCTTAAAAAGCGATGTTGATGAAGCCGTTGTAGAAAGTATATCTACGACAACGCTTTTTCCGCGTTGTGGTTTGGAGCAAAGACAACGCTTTTTTCGCGTTGTCTATTGGTTTTTAAAAAGCGTTGTTATTGACGCTGTTGTTAAAAGTCGGGTATCAAAGACAACGCGGAAAAAGCGTTGTGGTTTGGCACAAAGACAACGCAAAAATCGTGTTGTGTATTGTTACTTAAAAAACATTATCTTTTTAATAGGCAGTGTTTTTCACAATTTATAATATTCACAATTTATAAATATTTTTATTCACAATTGATAATATTCACAATTTACAATATTCACAATTTACAAGCATTTTTATTCACAATTGATAATATTCACAATTTACACTGATAATAGTTTACAAAATTCACTTATAATACAGTGCATTATTTACAAAAGTGTTTGTATTCCATATTAAATACAAAAAATATCTCAATTCACAAGTTCTATAAAACTTCATCATTCACAAGTTGTTCTTTAGGGCTGCTTGTTAACTCGATCTGCTTTAACACTGCATAAAAATAATAAATTGGGACAAGAGATTATATACACACAAATAAGACTGCTTCCATATGTGACAACTAAAAAGAATATAAAGCATACCTAGATGAACTATTAGAGATTATGATAAACAGAATCAATGTAACACTGACCTTTTGTTAACTGAAAAATATGCAGTGCACAACGCTCAACGACAAGTCTTACTGGGCCACTCCCATTCTTTAACTGAAAAGATCTATGTCTAATGAACTAGGTTGCAGATTCAGTCATATCCATAAGTACTTGTAGCAGATCCTGGAACTCATATCTTCTATGTACTGAGAATAAATAAGATTGTACATCAGTGCCTCAATGCAAAATAAAACAAAAGTATACAAAAAATCTCATAAAGCATCTTAAAGAAACTAAAACGAAGCAGAAGCATTTGTAGCAAGTTGTTGTAAGTATTTCTCTAATAGTAGATTCATCTATCATTTCACAGCTAGACCAAATATGGTAATCAACTTCAGACCACTGTCTTGCAATAGACACAAATCCCAAAAATCAATCACATAAAAGATGTTGTACCTGAGACATGATTCCCATGACTTTTGTTGCAGAAACTCGCACCTCATCATCATCAAGTTGCAACATGGCTCTCAGTAAAGTAGCAAGTTACTTAAATAAGATTATAGATTATGTTATGTAAATATGGTACTGTTAGAATGTAGATTGAAACTATTCATACTAAATAGTAACAATTTCTTAAGGGAACTTAACATCAATCATATATCATGCAGAATGAAGCAAGTACCAACAAAATTTTGGTCCTTAAGTCATATAACTCTCATAAAGCATAGAAAAATAGTATGTCATGAGATTTGATATTGAATGGCAAACCAAAAACGAAGCAAAATGCTCAGATGTCATCACTGCGTTGAAACCAACTATAGGCACCAAGGAAGCTAACAGTGTTCTAAAAACCACCTATAAAGGCACAGTAATGTTATGTGACAAAAGTGTCACCTCTTTATTAAAAATAAAATATTTGATGTATTAGAACTAAATGACAGCTTAAAGCAAAGTAGCAAACATTTGATGTATTAGAACTAAATGACACAATCAAACAAGGAAAGAAAATGAGTTTCAGAAGGTTCCCTACCAGAAATTCCATGTTCTGATGTCCTGTTCAAGATTTTGTCAAGAATGAAACAGTTTGAGAGGCCGGAGCTACAATTATGTGCAAGTTAAATTATTAAGATGCATTCACAAAACCATCATGGGTCCTAATGAAGAATCATTGGCATTGGATCAATAGTTTTGACTTGTTAAAAAGAAAATTGATAAAAATTACAGATTAAAAAAACACACTGAATATTTGGTCTCAACATTAGTTCCAAGAACTCAACAAGAAAAACATGGATTTTAAATATTATAAAGAGTCTGATTCTGAATAGCTGACTTTCACAGAGAAAACGAGAAAACAATTATCAACCATGAACCATTTGCAAAGTTCAAAGAGTTAAAAAAAAATAAAAAAAAAACGCCAAATCTTCAAGGACTTACTTTTCTTCTGTTTTGTTGTCTCCTTCAGCAACTGTACCACTTGCTGAACTGGAAAAGCAAAGCTTACTCTGGAAATTGACATGAAAAAAATCAACAATTTTAAAAATAACTAACTTAAGAGAACTTCAAACAACAGGGAGAGTATCGTTAATCAAGAAACTGCATCTAGAAAAAAGAAAGAGCCTAAGAGGCTCAGAAGAGTCAGAACACAGGTTACCAAAACTAAAGAAGCATCATATAGTGTATATGAGATGATAATGTAGAAGCATTATATAGCATATATGAGATGATAATGTACAACAAATATTGAGACCATTAGACAAGAAACTCCGGTCGATATATGAATTCTGCATATGAACAAATCCAAAGTAAGCACGGATCTTAAATAAGAATGCATATGAATTCTGCAAACAATTCAGATGCAAGAGTTGATGATGCCAAATTTAAAGTGAAAAAGAAGCTTCAAATAATCCAATAAAAAAGAAGCATAATAAAACCAAAAAATTCACTAGTACAGTGACCAAATAGTATACAAGGATAATCGATCAAAGATAAGTATTTAATATTCTAATTTTGAAGTCCAAGGAATTCCCAGACAAGACAAATAAAAGCTCACAGGTATTACTAGTTTGTTGGATAAAAAAGATAACGCAATTTTATATGACCAGTAGCATCATGTAACGTTATATAATAGCATGGGCTAAGAAATTTTGAGATAGCATGCATTCAGTGGACTTCTATAACTATTGAACAATAGAACTTACTAATGCATATACATAACGACTGAAAGTCCCATCTGTAAAGCTGTTCCACGACATATAAAACTGATCTGCAAAAAGAAGACACTTTGATCACGAGATACAAGAGACAGTCTGGGATCAGAATTATTTTCGACATTTAGCAAGCTTTTAAACATCAAGACATCATTCTGAAAAATAATCCTTCACAAAAAGATGGAAAGCAAAGGTAATATAACTAACAAGTAACAAACCAATTATCCTTTTCAATTACTTACCTCTAAGTTTGTGGCCCCATAGTGAGCTCACACCATTTGCCTTGTGTGCTGCAAAAGTAGATAAGAAAGATATATAAGCTTAAGGAAAATGTTGAGAGAGAAGATATTGCCTTTAATAGAATGGAATAAGTGGAGGATAGACAATATTTTTAAAGTTCAATGCTTTTGCAGATGCAATCGAAATAAGAAAAAACTAAGAATAATTAATAGATAAAAATTAAATGGATAGGCAAATAGCTGGCACAAAATTCTCAAGTCAAAACTAATAGTAACTTACCTCACCTACGCATATAGAATTTGATTAGCCCATAACTCACAGTGAAGAACTTGATTAGTCGGCCAGAGAACATTTGATTGTCTGTAGCTTCGCAAATCTGAAAAACCTGCACAGATCAACATGCAATTCAATCAGATTAAAATGAAGAATAAAGGCTATATCAGTATAAAAATTGGGATAATCGAGTGTGATAGTTTCTCTTTTGGGATAATCATCATCTCGAATGCGGGAACTAAGGGAATCCGACACATAAATAGTATCCTTGTAAGGTTCAATTACATTGAGAATCCAATGGAAACTAGGCAAAGACATATGGTTAGATCATAAAATTTAATAAATTAGCGAATGGAAGCATTTTAAAGTGAAGTTTTATTTTGCACTTACCCGACATTACATGGCACCAAAACAATTTCATCTGATGATGCACCGGTTAGCCTATCAGCTAAAAGAGTTGCCCTTTGGTTCAGCGTTTCAAGCTTAGCTGTTTTGTCTTGTGCCATTTTTGCTAGAAATGGGATTTTGTGGGGATTCATAAATCTGAATTTCTTTGTAGTGTTATCTTTCAGCTTCTTTTTATACAGACACCTATCAATGCAAAGAAAATAAAATTAAGATACGAAACAATAATGTAAAGCAAACATAAGGATCACTCATAATGTTTCATTAATGAATATAAAACATCATCTGTGAAGAAAATGTTTCTGAAATTACTTAAATAATTTCACTTACCATATGTAGGCAACGATCAAATTTACTGAAATTGGCTCCAAATGATACAAAGAATTTATATCCTCAAGGTCCAGAAAAAGTTCACAATCTTCATTAAAAACTTCATTATCTAAACGCAGTGATATACACCTTCCTCCATCTAGAGCATGCTTACTGTAACAATATAACATATGTAATGATCTTGGGACACTTGTTGACAAACTAGGTTTCTTTTGTGGTTGTTCAAACTTCTTTCTTCCAGGCTTCTAATAATATCAAATGTAAACAAGTTAGATAGCTAGGTTGAATAATAATACAGTCACAATTTAACTTGAACTATAATAACTCATATACCTTCTCTTGCTTCACAATCTGCTGTTCAGGCCAAGCCACAACAGATCCTATGGCATCACCAATGACTTCACATTTACTTGGAATTGGATATGGCAAACGAGCTGATTTGTCCACTGCTTGATCAATGGAGACTCGAATGCAATTAATGGGAAATGGAACACCATGAAGCATTTTATCCTGTCCACTGAAACCAACAATTGTACCATATGCAGCAATATTTGTGGCAGATTCCAATGTCAGCGCAACTGATTGACCCTAAAATATAAAAAGGTATTTCGATTATTTTCAGTTTATAACGCTATACTAAAAATGAATATAACTATAACTTTGCTTTTATTATACCTGTAACACATCATCTTTACGGATAATCTGTACATCATCTTCGTCAATATTCATCTGATGAAATTCACCGAGCAACTACTTTGTCATCAATTGAATTTTCCCATGCACCCCTTTTATGCATCATAGCTTCAAGTTTTTGGATGCGCACATCTTGTTGTGAAATTTGCATCTTCGCCTCCTGCATCTCCCTTTTATGCTCAACGATTATTTCTAGGGTAACATCAAATTTCTTCCTTGTTCTAGGAACATTGACTTCTTTGCCCTTATTCTCCAACTTAGCAATTTGGCT
The DNA here is from genome assembly GCA_024364735.1 of Boesenbergia rotunda. Taxonomy (NCBI): domain Eukaryota; kingdom Viridiplantae; phylum Streptophyta; class Magnoliopsida; order Zingiberales; family Zingiberaceae; genus Boesenbergia; species Boesenbergia rotunda. The sequence goes on along the minus strand of JAGFNQ010005203.1, from coordinate 122,440 downwards.
TATTCTTTTACTCTTCCGAACTGACTGACCACCTTCACAACTTGCTTTAGTAGATGCCATTGATCTGTAACAACTTATACTGAGCAACATAAGTTGTAGTTAGCGACATGCATAAACTCACAGCAACATGATAAATTAAACGATAAAAGCACAGCAATATGATAAATTTACAGCAACAAGATTAATTTACAGCAACAAACTCACAAGAGTATGATAAAAATTGAAAGATAATAGCAGAAACTTATATTGTCCACATAATTATCCCCACAGGTTAAATGTTTACAAACTTATATTCAAAAGTAGAAATTGTGTAATTAAATATTGTCAATCCAACTTCCATCACAGTCTTCACGAATACATGGCGGTTCATTATCATCTTCTCCGTCAATATCCATTGATGCTAACCCCTACTAAAACATTGATAGTGGATAGCAGTGTCCTCTAACTCTTCGCCTTGTAGGTATTCAAAGTACTCTCTGTTTGGTGTTGCAAGTACAACACTCCATAAAGGATCTTCAGGATCTTCAATATAAAATACTTGCTTTGCTTGGCTAGCCAGGATAAAAGCATCAGATTTGAATCCAAGTCTATTGAGGTTTACCAATGTGAAACCAAGATCATCTACTTTAATACCGTTATTATGCTCCACCCAATTACATTTAAACATTGGAATTTGAAATTTATGGTAATCAACTACCCATATTTCTTCTATAACTCCATAAAAAACCATATCTGACACAATAGGTTTTTTATCTTTTGCACTTGCAACTTGCATTGTCTTTGCAACTAAGCTGACTCCGGAGTTTTGAACAACTCGTATAGCATCCCGCTCTTGTGTAGCATAAGTAACCCCATCAATCAAATAGCTAGAGTACTTTAGGACTTGCTTGTTGGGTCCGCAAGCTAACCACTTCAATCTTTCTGAAACTTGATGAGTCGAATGGTCAACTACATCAATAACCTATATTTTTAATGTAAAAAACTTTGAGTTATGCATAAATATGATAATGATTGTATACCAATATGTAATACTAAAGTAACTTACATGATCACGCAACCAAGTAATAAACGTTCGATTATGCTCATCTTGTAACCACTTCTTGGACTTAGCCTTACGAGGAAAATTTTCATTCAAATACGCCATATGTTCCCTAATCAAATTATTTGGTATTAAAAAAGCAATAGAACGTAAGCAAACCACATTAAAATATTAATAAGTTAGATTTCTTACTCGATATAGATATCAATCTCATCATCATTTGCCAATACATAACGATGTGCTTGCGTCAACTCATCGTGAGTAGTGGAGCAGACCACTGCACCTGATAAAGGCTGAGTAAGTTCTATTTGTCGATGACTTGATGGGATCCCAATTGTGTGCACACTAGACAGATAGTATGAGCAAAATTCAACAGCCTCTTCAGCAATATAACATTCAGCCATACACCCTTCAGGTCGATTGCGATTTCGCACATAACCCTTCAAAATCTTCATGTATCTTTCAAATGGATACATATACCTATACCAAACTGGTCCACATAGTTTCACCTCCCGCACTAGATGAACAGTTAAATGAATCATTATATCAAAAAATGAAGGGGGAAAATACTTTTCAAGTAAACACAATATTGTCACAATCTCTTTTTGCATATCATCCAATCTTGAGACATCTATCACTTTATTACATAACATATTGAAGAAGAAACATAAGCGAGTGATAGTGACTCTGACATGTTTGGGCAAAACTCCATGTATCACCACTGGAAGCAATTGTTGAATTAAAGCGTGGTAGTCGTGTGACTTAAGGCCAACAAGTTTCAAGTCCTTCAACGACACCAGGTTTTTAACATTGGATGAGTAACATGATGGAAGTTGTATTCCATACAACGAATTCAAAATTTTTCTTTTCTCATCCTTACTAAGTGTATAGCATGCTGCTGGCAAAAATATTTTCTTCTCCCCCATCCTTGGTGCCAAATCTGTCCTTACATTCATTTCCAAAAGGTCTAATCTCGCTGCTACTCCATCCTTTGTTTTTCCTGGAATATCAAGTAACGTTCCGATAAGACTTTCACATACATTCTTTTCAATGTGCATCACATCAAGAACATGTCAAATGTGTAGATGTTTCCAATACTCAAGTTCAAAGAATATTGATTTTTTTTCCAACATGATTTTACATCATCATTCGATTGAGACTTTCTACTCATTTTTCCCCAATGACAATTAATTCTTTCAACTCTTTCAAAAACCTTATCGCCACTTAATGGTTTAGGTGTCGGGTTCAATGTAACACCCGCTTTTTTTATTTTTCCTAAGCGGCGTTACGTTAACATGCTTAGGGCATGTAGACATCATAAGGCAGCGGAATAACTTAACTTATACATGCCCTGTTACCATTCTTAACTTATTGACATGGAAACCTTAGCATATTAACTTTGAACTTAAGCATCATATCATGTCTCACATAACATCATATCATAAGGTTCCATAAGTCATTATTCAAACATATAAGTAAACATATAGTTTCCTGGGCCAAGTCACTACGACACACATGCGTTCTTGCCCTCCTGCTGCTTCCTTCATGGTCCCCTTGAATGATCTGCGATATAAGGAAATAAGACTATAAGCACACAGGCTTAGTAAGACTCTTTCCTACTCACAAAACCATTCATCATTCATCATCTCATAATGAGCACATAAAACATTAACATACTTGGTGCTCTACTTAGAACATAACATCTTACGTCACTTGTCGTATACATAGCATGGCATGAACATAAACATAGTAACATTCTAAGTATGGCATGATACATGACATAAACATAAACATCATAGACATTCTAAGCATGGCATAATTCATGGCATAATTCATAAACATAGTGAACATAATTCATGGCATAAATCATAAACATAGTGAACATTCTAAGCATGGCATAATTCATGGCATAAACATAAACATCATAGACATTCTAAGAATGACATAATTCATAAACATAGTGAACATTCTAAGCATGACATAATTCATGGCATAAATCATAAACATAGTGAACATTCTAAGCATGACATAATTCATGGCATAAAACCTAAACATAGTGAACATTCTAAGCATGGCATAATTCATGGCATAAACATAAACATCATAGACATTCTAAGCATGGCATAATTCATGGCATAATTCATAAACATAGTGAACATTCTAAGCATGGCATAATTCATGGCATAAATCATAAACATAGTGAACATTCTAAGCATGGCATAATTCATGGCATAAAACCTAAACATAGTGAACATTCTAAGCATGGCATAATTCATGGCATAAATCATTCATTCTCATGCATACATCTTAACATGAAACATAAGCATAAAATCTTATCAACATAGCATAATGCATAACATGAATGGATGCATGAGTGGAATGCATATACATAAGGGATGCTTAACTTTTAAAACATACTTTTAAATGCTTAAACATAATCATCATAACATCATTTGGGGTCCCCGGCTTGTACCACATACATACATCATAGCGTGCATCCCTAGCAAGTCCGAGGTCGCGAGCCCCAACCTACTAGGGTAAGGACAGCATAGTCGGTAGTCCCCGAACCGAGGCGTTCTTAAGGTGCCCATCCCTGTTGCACAGCTCCGGTAGTGCCAGAACCGTGGACAGCTACGGTAGTCCAAAACCGGGGCGTTCTTAAGGTGCCCATCCCTTGGACCCATACTTCGGTCCGGTACAAGCCCATACATAAAGTAAAATACTTTTCATGTTTCATCATTCATCATACATTCATAGCATAACCATGTTACATAAAGCATGATTTAACACATGCTTGTCCTTTCATTGTTCATTCTTATTGCATAACATCATGATGCTTGGAAGGCATGAGCATTATCTTCATTCATAAACATGGTATGCATCTTCTTTTATAAATATGACATGCATCTTTATTCATATAACATGGCATGCATCATTCTCATCATGAACATAAACATAACATACTTAACATGACATCATTCATATCATGAACCTAACATATCATAGCATCATTTTTATCGTGATCATAACCCTATCATTCTTATCATGGCATCATTCATATCCTGAACATAAACTTATCATACTTATCATGGCATCATTCATATCATGAACATACATAATCACTTAGCATGGTTCTTAGCATAGCAGGGGCATATAACTTAACATGGTTCCCTACATCACCCTTATATCATGGCAACACATAAACATATACTTGAAGTTAAAGGCTCAACCCTAACCCTTGGGTCCTTGAGGTTGGCCGAAACATATGGGGTCTCCAGGGTAATCCAAAAATTCCCAGAAAATATACTTAACCTCCACACATCATAAGGGAACATAAATTAACATTATCAAGATTTTTGGCTTAATTATAGACTTTTAAATCATGGTGGCCGAAACCCTTAAACTTAGGGTTCTTAGTTTTGTTTCTTTCATGTTGGCCGAAACCCTAGGGTGTCCTAGGGTACTCCAAAAATTCCCAAAAATTATACTTAACCTCTACACATCATAAGGGAACAATAAATAACATTATCATGATTTTTATCATAATTATAGACCTGTAAATCATGGTGGCCGAAACCCTTAAACTTAAGGTTCTTAGTTTTGTTTCTTTCATGTTGGCCGAAACCCTAGGGTGTCCTAGGGTACTCCAAAAATTCCCCAAAAATTATACTTAATCTCTACACATCATAAGGGAACATTAAATAACAATATCATGATTTTTAGAATAATTATAGACCTGTAAAACATGGTGGCCGAAACCCTTAAACTTAAGGTTCTTAGTTTTGTTTCTTTCATGTTGGCCGAAACCCTAGGGTGTCCTAGGGTACTCCAAAAATTCCCAAAAATTATACTTAACCTCTAAACATCATAAGGGAACATTAAATAACATTATCATGATTTTTAGCATAATTATAGACCTGTAAAACATGGTGGCCGAAACCCTTAAACTTAAGGTTCTTAGTTTTTCTTCCTTTCAACATCAAATCCAAAAACTAACCAATATATCATGCTAAAAATCATGGAAATCATAGGGAACTATTATACCACAGGTGAGGGAGTCTTACCTTGGGTTTCTTGATTTTTCGAACCTTGGAAGTGAAGAAAATGGTAAGATCTTTGGACCCTTGAACACCCTTGTCCTTGTATCCTTGGAAGACCCCTTAGATCTTGGAGATGAGACCTTGGTGGAAGTTTTTCCAAGGGGAAAACCCTCTAGGAGTGGTCAGCTAGAATGAGGGAGGAAGAGAGGAGGAAATGCAATTGAAATAAGAGAGAATGAAACTCCCAAACCCCCCTATTTATCATCCATTAAAGAGGTAAATGAAGAGTCTCTCCATGACTCTTCATCTTCTTCTTAATCCTAACTTATATCCACTTCATTTCCTCATATAAATCCCTTGCTAGGTGAGTTGGTTAAGCCTTACATGGTTGTACAAGAGGTCCAAGGTTCAATCCTTGGCTCATGCACCTTTATTTTTATTTTATTTTTATTTCATTTATTTTATTATTTTTATTTCCTAAATTCCGAAAATCCCCCTAAAATCACCCATAATTATGCCAATATTCCTAAATAAAATTCTTTTATATTTATATTAATTTTACCTAATTTATATTAATTTTACCTAATTAATACCCATTTTGGAGCCCATTTAAAGCTCATTGGTACTTAGTTTTCTCAATTTAAATGAGAAAACATGGATTTTCTAGGCCTAAGTTCTCCTTAATATTTCTAGGTCCCTTGGAAAATTATTTAAACATGCTTAATATTTTAAGAAAATATTAAGAGAATTTCCGGGTCATTACATTCAACTCTTGCTTCCCATTAAATGCCTTCCGTTGCCTTCGATAAGGATGAGTTGCTAGTAGAAACCTTCTATGACCTGTATAAGACATTTTCCTACTATGCTTCAACCTTGTTGAATAGGTTTCTTCACCACAAATCGAACATGCATGATATCCTTTAACAATACATCCAGACATGTTCCCATATGCAGGAAAATCATTGATTGTCCATAACAAGATAGCCCTAAGCAGGAATGTTTCTTGCTGATATGCATCATATGCTTCGACACCTATATCCCATAAGATTTTTAAGTCATCAATTAGAGGTGCTAAGTAAACATCAATATCATTTCCCGGCTGTTTGGGACCAGAAATTAACAATGTGAGCATCATAAATTTCCTCTTCATATACAACCATGGAGGAAGATTGTAAGTAATCATTAAAACTGGCCAACAACTATATGCAGAACTCATTAAACCATGGGGATTCATCCCATCAGCTGATATAGCTAATCTGAGATTTCTTGACTCAATACCAAAATCTGGCCACTTGCAATCAACTGTTTTCCAAGAAGGTGTATCAGCTGGATGGCGCAAATATCCATCACAAAGTCTGTCTTCCGCATGCCAAGTCAACTGCTTAGATATATCTTTATTCCGAAACATTCTTTGAAATCTTGGAATAGGAGGGAAGTACCACAAAACCTTTGCAGGAACTCCTTCCTTTATCGTACTTTTTTGGCCCAACTTCCACCTCGACATCCCGCAAGTAGGGCAATTGGTTAAATTCTCATACTTCTTCCGGTATAAGATACAATCATTAGGGCAAGCATGAATTTTTACATAATCCATCCCTAATGCAGATAAGCTTTTCTTTGCATCATACAAAGATAAAGGCAATTCATTGTCATCTGGAAGTATTTCTCCTAACAAACTGAGTAGATCAGTGATACTTTTTGTAACGCCTCAAAATTCCCATTTTTAGTTCTTAAAGTCCTTAGAATTATTTAAAAATGGTTTAGAAATATTCTAGATATTTTTAGGAATTTTTAGAATATTTTTATGAATTTTCCGAGTCCGTTTAGTATATTTAAAAAAGAAAACGTTAAAGAGCAAGCAGGAATTCGAACCCGACCACCGAAGAACAAGCACGCGCGCGACCACTGGCTGGATGGTTTGTTGAAATAAGCTGGCGAAACAATAGATAAGTATAATTAGTAAATTCGCCCATAATATAATAGATAATAAAGAGAGAAATTTATTTTCTCTCAACCTAAACCTTCTCTCCCTCGCCCAGCACCTTGCCCGACTCTCCCTCTCCTCTCTTGGTGACGCAACCACAACCAAGTCGGCCAAGGTTCTCTCCAAGATATTCCTATATTCGGATCGCGGAGGAGCGTAGGCGGAGATTCTCCGAGATCTCAAGCCCTAGACGTCAATCTTGGTTGTAAGTCCAAGATATCAAGGTAAGTACTGCTCACCTACAGTAAGAGGCGGTTTTTCCGCAAGAATTTCCCTTAAAAGTTTTTAAAAGAGATATTTCTTTTTTTGTTTAAGTTTTTGCATGTGATCTTAGTTCATTATATGCTTGTATGAGTTTGATAAAGCACCCTATGTGAGATTAGGGGCTAAGAAAGTTATGAGAAAAGAAAAGAGAAGATAAAAATAAGAAAAGAAAAGGCCAAGGCCTTAAGAAATCCCCAAAAGTCAAGACTTAGGGATTTTAGCACGCAAGGTGCTCGAGAAAATGCCAAGGCATTTACAGATAAGAAAGAAAAGAAAGAAAAGCTATTTTATTTTCTAAGGCCAGTACCCGAAGGCCAGTACCCGGCGTCTAAGGGCGTCGTTAAAGAAATCCAGGTGTCCAATTCCAAGGTCTTGGCCCTGGTAGACCAAGGTCTGCTCTATTAGGATTGGTGGCTCGCTACCCCAACCTTTTAGGGAACGCGCATGAGATGGTACTTACGTCTTCAGTGGATCCAAGTGATTATTATTTTCAAGTATATGCTTTAGCAAAGTTTCTAAAGTTTAAAAAGTTTTCAAAAAGTTCAAGAATAGCTAAAGTTTCAAGTTGAGCCAAGAAAAGTAAATTGAGATTTATTAATGCTTGAGTATGCATGTTTTGAGTTATACATGTTCTTAGTTTTCTTTCAAGCATATAAGTATCTCATATGAATTTCATATTGATCAAGAAGCATGTTTACACATTTCGAGATTTTGTGAGCTAGATAGTACTTACTAAGCTTTTTGCTTACTAGTTGCATTTCCTCTTACTGCAGATAAAGGTAAAGGCAAGCAATTCTGAAGGAAGGCGACGAGGCGGTGCTGAGTAAAGTGTGTGTGGTGGCTGATTTTGGAGAGATCCTTGAGACGAGACAATTTAGTTATTTGAATTACAATGTTTTAGTTTATTCAAATTTCAAGTTCTTGCTTTATGGAGTTTAGCGAACATTTAAGCTTTGTAGTCATCCAATCTTAGTAGTTCCATTCATTTTTGCATACATTTATGATTGCATTATGTATTTTTTTTTTTTTTTTTTTTTTTTTTTTTTTTTTTTTTTTTTTTTTTTTTTTTTTTTTTTTTTTTTTTTTTTTTTTTTTTTTTTTTTTTTTTTTTTTTTTTTTTTTTTTTTTTTTTTTTTTTTTTTTTTTTTTTTTTTTTTTTTTTTTTTTTTTTTTTTTTTTTTTTTTTTTTTTTTTTTTTTTTTTTTTTTTTTTTTTTTTTTTTTTTTTTTTTTTTTTTTTTTTTTTTTTTTTTTTTTTATCACTCCAACTATATTTGGCCTTCAAGTTGAATAATTTCACAATTGCAGATAACCTTGTAAATTTAGTACATCCAGGATATAAAGGTTTCTCGGCGTCTTCAAGTAACTTATTGAATTGGGTTGGATTCTCAGCATAACTATCATATGTATCATGAACCATATTTATTGGTTCATCACGAACATATTCTCTAGGCCCTACTGGATCAATTTCATTTTGTGAAATCCCTCTCGTAGATCTTTCGCCGTGCCATATCCATGTATGATATGTCATATCTATACCGTTACAATACAGATGTGCCCTTATAGTTTGTATATTTTTCTTTTTAGATTATCACATTTTGCACATGGGCAAGATATTCCCATATTCAGATCATTACTGTTTTCCAATGCAAATATCAAGAAAGCCTCAACTCCATTCTCATATTCACGGGATAGTCTATCCTTTGACATCCATTCTTTGTCCATTCTTGTTTTAACTAATAAATCAACGATGAGCTAATACCTAAAAAGGAACTGTAATTAATAAATCTAAAATATTAACACAAACAATAGTGTGAAATAGTAACAAAATATTCAAACAATTAATCAAAATTGTATGTAGCTGTATGATTAGCAAAACATAGGAAGTAAATAATGTAGTAATACGCAATTGGATATTGTGTTAGCTTATTTCCTCAAGAGAAAAGCAGGTAGAACACTGTATAATAGGCCATGTTACTTTTACTATCTCATTCAGACTAATAATACAGATTATTCTTTCTTTAAAATGCAGATCTTGGGATTATCTTCAAAAAATATATATATACAAGATAGAGATTTTATTGAGGCTCAATGTATGCTTAGTTGATTTAAATATGGATTCGACGGTATAATAGTCCCTTATGTATTACTAGGTTGATTCCATCTCCACGTAGAAGATGATAGTAGAGGATGATAATTCTTAATATATCAACTAAAAGGTCTTTTAATAGAAGCTATCCTTCAATATCTAACATTGAATTCAGAAAATTTTGGTATATATCAGATCTAAAATAGATACATTTCTATTAATAAAAGACTCCATCTATGTACAGTTATTACACAAAATACAAAGCCCTTCTAATTGAGATAGCCAACTCCCAGATCCACTGACCTCAGTATTTTACATGATAAAAAAAATTCACTTTTAGTCACTCTGAAAAGAAAAAGGATGATTGTTTTCTTTGATAAGCAAAGTTGGAATTCATACTATGGATCAGGTTCGCTCTTGATAGAATTGTCAAAGCCCTTCATGTAATGTGTGTGCTTCCAGTTTCAACTGTAAATCTATGTGACAATATCTCCTACATTAAGTTGATGCAAGTTAAAAGCTAGTTCCACCTTCATAGAATACTGACAAAATGGTTTCTTGATTTTAGATATGGGTGATCTAGGCACACACAACCTACAGCAATTATGTAACCCAATATAGGCTAACAATTTTTTTAAAAAATTAAAACAATGGGTAGATTCTCTATTCTCCAAGTTCACTATGAATTCATCAAAGTTGTAATTCTTTACTAAAATGTAAATGTAATAAAAAAAAAGATGTCATCCTTCAAAATTTCAATCCGCTGTCTTTTTGTTTTACATGATCATTTTGTTTTGTGATTAGTAATCTTCATGAGGTAAATACAATCAAAGTTATCTTCTTGTTGCATTTTGTAGTTTATTCTTGTGATCATCTTATTTCTTTTATTTCATTCGTAGATTCTTAGAACACCTGATCTAGTACACCTAATAGCATACTGTTGTACTTCCAGGTTTGGGTTGCAACAGACACTGGGAATCTGGAAGTAGCATACATTCCATTTCAGAAACCCTTAAGGATTTCGGAAACCCTAAACTGGAAAATGCCTAGGGTTTTAGAATCTATCGATCTTACTCCCAAAGCGGTAAGAGAGAAGTGTGATTCGAGGAGGATGTACCTTGGTGTAGTAATTTGCAACCCCCTTCTCCCCGAGCGTCACCAGCAGAAGCTTGAAATCTGACCGCCACAGAGTCAGAACGTCGGCGACTTCGAGAGAGAGAGATGGAGAGGGTAGTGGCGAGCGTCGTGATGCTGCCGCTGGGGTTCAGTTTCCATTCGACGGACGAAGAGCTCGTGGAGGATACTTCTTGGTGGTGAGCTAGGAGAAGATGTATGTTCACCAGATCGTACACAATGTCGATTTCGTGGAGAGGAGAGGACGAGGGAGGTGGCAATGAGGGAGGTGGAGGGAGATATTTCGCGGAGAAAAGAAGCGCGGAGAGATTTTTCGCGAGCCGCCGAGGGTTGGCAATGAGCGAGGTGGAGGGAGGGGATGTGTTTTTTATTTTAGCGGGAAATACGACAACGCTTTTAAAAAACGCTTTTGTAACAGCGTTGTCTTTCATCCGAAACCACAACACTAAGCACATCGCATCATTATAAAACGTTGTCGTTATTAAAAAGTAAAACACATAGACAACGTTTTTCACTAAAAACGTTGTAAAACAAAAAAAGACAACGTTTTTTTTAAAAAACATTGTCGATTGGGCGTTGTTGATTGCAAAAATTCTTGTAGTGTCATATAAGCCAATATCCTAAACATGATAAGAAATACATGCAAAATAACACCATTCAAGCTACTAAAGAGCATAAGATGACAAGAGATACTTCAAAAATAGTCATAGTGGTAATACATAAAATATCCAGACAGATAATTAGATGCAGCTCAGTGCATCAAACCCAAATAGATGCATACCAATGCATCAAAGTCAAAGCAAGGATGGCACAAGGCCATAAAAATCAAGTCACAGGGCATACAACCCAATAGTCATACAAGCTAAGCAAACAAATATGCAAATCCCAACCCGAGGCAAAGGACATCCAGACTCAACTATCAGCGGCGGGGGGGGGGGGGGTCGTCATCCTGCATAGAATCATCCATCGTGATGTCGACAGAAACAGAGGACCCTGGTGCGGTACTGGCAGAGGGCGCAACTCCAGGGAATGTGTACTGGTGCCACTCATCGTACCATGTCTGCTATAAAGTGCGAGCTCCAGAAATGTCGGTCTCGATCGAGGTCAGTCTGCTATCGATGGATCAGAACTGTGACCGGACCTCCTCGCGATAAATCTCGCGCAACTGAAAGCCATGCTGGAAGGTCTGCTCCAGCTCTGAAATCTGCCAGCGTAGATCTGGCTCGGGCTCATCGTCGTAATCAGTAGCAGCATCGGCTGGCGCCTGAACCTGTGGACCTCCCCTCGGTAGCTCACCAAGAACCCTACCGGGTCAAAGTCTAACTGCTGATGCATCCCATAGAGCATCAGACAGTGGAATGGGTGAATCTCATCTAGGTGTTTCGAAGTAGTTGGAAGGAGACAATTGGTGATGATCTTAAACAAGACATATTCAACGGGGGAAAGGCGAAGAGCAGGAAATGTGGGAAAATCACGGGTGCACTCACTGGATCCCTTTGGCCTAGGATGGCCTAGAAAGTACTCGTAGATGGAATCAGGAGTGACTCCATCAAATGGAACCGGAAGAGGATCAGGAGGATAAGAGTAGAGAGAAAAATGATTCTCTGACCGACGACAACCAAGGAAATTAGTGAAGATAGATAGATTAAAATCAAGGTCGATATAGGTAACGCGGGTTTTCCACCCCGTACCCTCCCCACAGACCATGTTGTTATAGAATTCAGAGACCAAATCAAGGTTGATTGGCCTCTCAAGGTACAGAATGGGTTGAAGATTATAATATTGAATACTTTGTCGAACTATCGGACAATGTTCGTAGATAAAAGTTTGGTCTATAGTTCGACATGGCATGAGTTTGAAATTGTGCCATTGGAAGTTTAGAGCCAAAGTAATATTCTGAAATCTAGTATGCGGAGGTGGTGAAGGCCTTGAAAGAGGGGTAGATGATGAAGGGGCTTTCCCCTTCGCGCTGCCCTCTGCGGGTTCTTTACCCTTGATGATTTTCTAAAGATTGAATAAACAGATTTGAATTGGTCATGGCAGTGGATTTGATCAAGAGAAGTGAATCGAATCATGATATAAGTTAAGGTTTGATCAAATTGATCAAGATAAGGTAAGACCCAATCAGTGAACATAATCACGACACAATCAAGATAAGAATTTAACCAAAAAGCAACCAAGATTTGATCATAGAGTGATAATCATAGGGTAAGATGTTTGATCAAAGGTAAGACATAGCAAGATAGGTCACGGCCAAAATAGGAGGTCACGACACAACAAGCAAATACCAAAACACAGTTAGCCTCAAATACATAATCTATCAACTGATTAAACCAAAAATGCTTACTAGGTGCCATTTAGGTGTAGTGCAGAAGAACTCGAGGTCTGGAAGATGAGCTTGCGCAGGAGAAAATCTTGACGCAAGAGAGAAGCGCACCACTGTGAGCAAAGAAGGAAAATTTGTAGAAGACAAGAAAACCTCGCAGGAAATCTGTTCAGAACCGCGCGTGCAAACGCTCACTCGTAAGGGAAAGGAGGAGATGAGGAAGACTCTCGCACAGGTTGAAGAGGTGCAAGTGGGAGTTTTCGCGCTAGGGTTTGGCAATGAAAGGTTTTGGAGGAGTTAATCAGTTGGTGAATCGGTCCACCAACCAGACTTTAATGCGATTGAACGGATCACCGTTCGATCTGGAAACACCCAGACCGATCAGGCTCTGGCATGATCGGACTGGCCTGGTCCTGATCGGTTGGGTGACCGATCAGGTAGGCTCCTGATTGATCAGCTGATCGATCAGGAAGCGAGCAGTAGGGTCGGATGAAATCATGGAAGCCCCCTGATCGGTCTATGGACCGATCACAATAGTGTGCCAGATCGGTCTGGGGACCGATCCAGGCTAGGCCAGAATATTTAGCCGAGAGTCCGCAAAGTCTCGGCTGATCCCTCTGTGGACTGATCAACGCAGAGTGGAGCCTGATCGGTCAGGGGACCGATCAGGCCTATGCCTGATCGGTCCAGTGACCGATCAGGGTTCCTGATATTTTCAGATATGATCTGAAGCTTTCAGTTTCAACTTTCACACGATTTTTGAGGGAATCTGATGGCAAATATCGATCTTAGGGGTGATCCCTTGACTAAAATTGATCCCTAAACAAGGATCAAAGGTCCTTATGGTTTGAACAAACACTTTGCTCCATCCAAGTGGAGTCAAACTCAATCAACAATCATTCAATCAAGTTTTAACCAAGATTATGCCAAATTCAAGTTTCCAATCAAGTTTCCTTGATTGGAATGTCCAAGTATGATCATGGAACCAAATACACATGTGTTATGCATTAGTTTTCCCCATACTTGGTCACTGAAGTGATTTTTATCTCGTCAACATAATTTCTCAAGGGATGCATTGACATTTTGAGAAATTTAGTTGATCCTAGCATCTCACCCAATTTCTAGCAAACAAAAATGTTTTGGTAAACCTTATAGTTTGTGTGAGATGTTCCCAAAGTTACCCAATTGTTTCCCAACAATTTGAGCTTATCATGAAGGGTTTTGGATCCATTTTGAAAACTATGAAGCTCGACACATTCCCAACTCCCTTCTTAAGAAACTAAACTCATTTTCAGGGAGTGGTTTAGTGAAAATGTCAGCGAGGTTTGACTTGGACTCTACATGTGAGAGTACAATATCTCCCCTAGCAACATGATCCCTAATGAAGTGGTGACGTACTTCAATATGTTTGGTCCTAGAATGATGGACTGGATTATTGGTTAGGTTAATTGTGCTAATGTTGTCACACAACACTTGCACATTCTTGTAACTCAATCCATAGTCCTCCAAAGTGTGAATCATCCACAACAATTGTGAAACGCTCTCTCCCATGGCGATATATTCTGCTTCGGTCGTGGAGAGAGCAACATAATGTTGCTTCCAACTTGACCAACTAACTAAAGATGATCCTAGAAATTTGCAGCCCCCACTCGTGCTTTTCCAATCCAACTTACATCCAGCGTAGTCGGAATCGGTATAGCCAATTAAATCAAAAGATTCGGTATGGGGGTACCAAAGACCGACTCCAATTGTGCCTTTAAGGTATCTCAAAATTCTCTTGACAGCGATTAAGTGAGATTCCTTGGCACAAACTTGATACCGTGCGCACATACCCACAGCGAAAAGAATATCAAGTCGACTAGCTGTGAGGTATAGCAAACTACCTATCATGCTCCGATATTGAGTCAAATCAACGGGTTTACCACTCTCATCATTGTCTAATCTTGTGTTTGTAGCCATGGGAGTGGTTACCTCTTTTGAATCACTCATATTGAATTTACGAAGCATTTCTTGTGTATATTTTGATTGGTGCACATGGATACCATCGCGAGTTTGCTTGATTTCAAGTCGAAGGAAGAAAGTCAACTCTTCCACTAGACTCATTTCAAATTCACTTTCCATGTGTTCAACGAATTCATTTAAATAGCCCTTGTTATTTGAGCACAAATTATGTCATCGACATATACTTGGGCTACAAAAATATTGTCACCATCTCTTCATAGAAATAGTGTAGGGTCTATTTGACCTCTAACGAAGCCCTTCTCAATTAGGAATGTCGACAATCGCTCGTACCAAGCTCGGGGTGCTTGTTTAAGGCCATAAAGTGCCTTTTTGAGCTTAAATACGTGGTTTGGAAATTCAGTACTTTCAAACCCCGGAGGTTGTTCGACATAGACCTCTTCTCTAATTAGACCATTTAAAAAGGCCGATTTGACATCCATTTGATATAACTTGAAACCTCGATGTGCCGCAAATGCAAGCATCAATCGGATGGATTCTAATCGTGCCACGGGAGCATAGGTCTCATCATAATCAAGGCCTTCAACTTGACTATAGCCCTTGGCTACTAAGCGTGCCTTGTTTCTAATGATTTCTCCCTTATGGTTCAATTTGTTCTTGAAGACCCATTTGGTTCCAATGATGGTGGTCTTCTTAGGTCAAGGGACTAAGCCCCAAACTTGACTCCTTTCGAATTGACCTAGTTCATCTTGCATTGCAATAATCCAATCGTGATCACTTAATGCTTCATCAATTTTTCTAGGTTCAATTTCGGAAATTAAAGCAACTTCATTAGCCTCATTCCGGAAGAATGATCTAGTTCTAACCCCATGATGGATGCCTCCAACAATTTGGTCTTGGGGATGACTAGAGGCTAATCTAGTTTGTCTTGGTGTTGGTGGTGCTTCTTGAATGGGTTCACTAGACATCGGCTCAGCCTCAGGATCCGGTTGATCAAGGAGTTGTCTAGGCTCACCGTCATCGGATTCATCACCATCAACAACATTTGGACTCTCATTCAAACTTAGTCTCGTAAGTTCGAGTTGAACCTCATCTTCTGGTTGTCCATTGACTTTTGGAATTTCTTCAAAGATAACATCAGAAGACTCTTCAACTAATCTAAACTTCTTGTTGTAGACTCGGTAGGCTTTACTAACGAGGGAATACCCGACCAGTATCCCTTCATCAACTTTTGCCGTGAACTTCCCAAGATGGTCCTTGGTGTTTAGGATGAACACTTTACAACCAAACACCCTAAGATGTTTAACCGTAGGTGGTTTCCAAAACCAAAGTTCATGGGGAGTCTTTCCTAAAAACCTATGGATGAGAACTCGGTTTTGCACATAGCAAGCTATATTTACAGCTTCAGCCCATAAGTAACTCGGGAGTGAGTACTCATTAAGCATGCTTCGTGCAGCCTCTTGTAGAACACGGTTCTTCCTCTCTACAACACCATTTATTGTGGTGTTTTAGGAGTAGAGAACTCATGTCTATAACCTCTATCTTGACAAAATTCTAAAAACCGTTGGTTTTAAAATTCACCTCCATGATCACTTCTAATTGTCTTAATGGTTGATGATTTTTCATTTTCAACTCTTCTACAAAAGGAAATAAAAACATCTAAGGTTTGGTCCTTATATTTTAAAAAGTAAGTCCATGTATATCTAGTGAAATCATCAATGATCACAAAACAATATCTACTTCCATTCAATGATATGATAGTACTACAATCAAATAGATCCATGTGAAGTAAATCTAAAGCGGTAGAAGTACTTACAACGCTTTTACCTTTATGTGCAGATTTTGTTTGCTTACCCATTTGACATGCATCACAAAGTTTGTCCATTTCATACTTGATGCTTGGTAAGCCACGAACTAATCCCTTGTTGGCCAACTTCCGGATGTTCTTCATGTTCACATGTGCAAGTCTCCGGTGCCAAAGGGTGGACTTTTCTTCTTTTGACATGAAACACTTAGCAGAAACATTAGTAGCACTTTTAAATGAAACTTGATAAATGTTGTCTACTCTTGTTCCTACTAGTACCGTGTCCAAGGTGTCATGTTCTCTAACTAGACATTGACTTGGTTGAAAATCAATTGTGTAACCCGTGTCACACAATTGACTGACACTTAGGAGATTAAATGTCATCCCCTTAACTAGAAGGACATTCGAAATTCTAAGACTTTCGGATATTTGAATGTCACCTATTCCTATGACCTTAAGACTACCATTGTTACCAAATGAAATATTACCTCTACTTTTCTTGTGAAGTGTGGTAAACAATGATCTATCCCCGGTCATGTGTTTGGAGCATCCACTATCAACGAACCAAGTTGATAGATGCTCCCCTCAATCATAACCTACACAATTCGAAAAATAGAGGTTTTAGGTACCCAAACCTTGGGACCTAAAGCATCAACTAAACAAGACTTAGGCACCCATGCCTTGACAACTTTCTTTTGAACCTTGGGTGTCCTAGATTGTCTCATATCAGTCCTAGACATCAAGGACACAAATGAAGGTTCTTTGGGTCGGTAACTAATACCGACCCTATTGTAGACTGCCCTTTGGGCATTCAATATCATGTCTAGGGTCTTAGAGCTAGTTGAGAACTTCCCAAGAATATTCATGAGTCTCTCAACTTCACTCTTTAATGATTTGTTTTCTTCTACTAGCAATTCATCATGCAAATCATCTATATCCTCAACCCTAGAGGATTTCAATTGGTCAATCTCAAGTTTTAATGATTTGATCTCATCCTCTAACATGTCAACATGCAAATCATCAATGTTATCATCCCTAGATAATTTCAATTGATCAATTTCTAATTGTAATGCTTTAACCTTATTTTTTGACTTCTTCAACATATTGGTTAAATATGCAATTGCTCTATAACATTTTTCAAGTTCGGGAGAAGTTACCTCTTCATCATCCGAAGATGATGAAGCCGCGTTTGAGGAGTTGGATGATTCATCACTGCTCTCTTGATCTCCCATTGCCATGAGTGTCACATGCCTTGTGCTCTTCTCTTCCTTCTCTTTATCGGATGAGCTTGAAGAGGATTCATCCCAAGTGGCCTTCAAATCCTTCTTCTTCTTCTTGGATTTTTCTTCTTTCCTTTCGGATCTCTCCTCCTTCTTCTTTAGATTCGGGCATTCATTCTTGAAATGCCCTTTCCTACCACACTCATAGCAAGAAGCATTAGTCTTATCAAGTTTAGCTTCACTAGGATTACCTTTACCCTTGAAGCGCCGACCCCTTCTCATTATCCTTCTTACAAAGTTCGCCATCTCGGAAGATGAGGAGCCGCTACCATCTTCCTCGGAATCGGACTCGGATTCGGAAGAGGATGAGGATGAAGTGACTTCCTTCTCCTTCTTCTTCTCCTTCTTCTTCTTGTTCGATCGGTCCCCTGCCAGTAAAGCAATCCCCTTCTCCTTGGGGCCTTTGTTAGCCATTTCATGCAATTCTATTTCACAAAACAAATCATCTAGCTTAACAATTGATAAGTCTTTGGATACTTTGTAGGCATCCACCATGGATGACCACAAAGCATTCCTTGGAAATGCTTTTAGTACATACCTCACAAGGTTGTGATTCTCGACCTTTTCATCAATCGAATGAAGCCCATTGGGGACTTCCTTGAACCGGCTATGAAGTTCACTTACCGATTCATTTTCCCTCATGGAGAGATTTTGTAATTGGTTGAGAAACAAATCCCTCTTGGCGATTCTTGAGTCTCGGGTGCCCTCATGGAGTTCGATGAGCTTGTTCCACAAGTCCTTTGCACTTGCGAAAGGACCAACCTTGATGAGTTGGTCTTTGTTCATCCCGCATTGTAGAGTGACAACCGCCTTCGCGTCGGCTTCACTCTTTTGAGTTAGTTCGGCTGTCCACCACCATGATTCAAGTTCCTTGCCTTCATCATCCTTAGGAGGAGTGAAACCCTCCTTCACCGCGAACAAAGTGTTGATGTCCATCTTCAAATAATACTCCATCTTTGATCTCCAATATTGGAAATCAGCGCCATCAAAGAAAGGAGGTCGGGTGGTGGAAAATCCTTCTCTCAACTCCATGGATGATAGCTCTCGGTTGTTAATCCGCAAAAACAGAGCCCCAAGCTATGATACCACTTGTTGGAACCCGGATGGCTAGAGAGGGGGGGGGGTAATATAGCCAATCACTTGGACTTTAAACACTTAGAGAATTTCTGCACCTCACTTTGTTAGTAGCACATCGGAAGTATGAAAACAGAGTATGCAGAAAAAAACAGGAAACAAAACAAACTAACACCACTAGCAAAATCGCTAACAAAGAGGGTTTACAAGGTTCAGGGATAACTTGCCCTTACTCCATGGCATGCCCTTAAGGTGGGCGATCCCTTGATCGTTGGCAGATCAAGCCCCAGTTAACACCGGATAGAAAGCAACCTCCTTCTTGGTGGAGAAACCTCTCCAC
This sequence comes from Boesenbergia rotunda, assembly GCA_024364735.1. Taxonomy (NCBI): domain Eukaryota; kingdom Viridiplantae; phylum Streptophyta; class Magnoliopsida; order Zingiberales; family Zingiberaceae; genus Boesenbergia; species Boesenbergia rotunda. The sequence continues at coordinate 103,108 of JAGFNQ010005203.1, read as the reverse complement.
AGCGTTTCAATAACAGATATAGGTTTAAGCACAATGAAACACAAGAAAGATCTTACTTAGCACTTAGCAAAGACAGGAACACAGCAAGCTTCTCCAAGCTCCACCCAGCGACGATCCCACGCAAGAATCCCTTTCTCCGTGTCTTCTCACTGTTGGACTTCAAGCCTCTTGTTCCTTCCTCCAAGTGCTCAAGCAAGGAGTGGTTGCTTCTCAGATCTCAACGGCTTGCTCAGGAATGATGGAACAGCAAGATCACAAGCACGCAGCAAGCCACAAGAACTTTACAGCAATACTGATTCGCAAAGTTGTTGAAGACTTCTCACAACCAGAGCTTAAGTCTTCTCCACACAGCTCCAGGTCACCATCCCACAGCAGCCTCCAGCTGCTCTTTGCAACCACCAGCCACCACTGAGTCCTTCTGGACCTCCTGAGCTTCCCTCAGACCAACCCCAGACAGCAGCTCCAGCTAGCGCCAGTGCCCATTGCAACCTGGGATGGAAAATAGACAAACCTGCTCCAAAGAAAGACGACCATTGACTCTCCTTGAGTGTTTGAATCCTTCCCTGTCACCTGCAGCTTAATCAGTGGGTTAGAGCAGCATATCAAGCAAGAAATCAAAGATCAGAGATCAGCCGCAGTGTATTAGATATGCTCAGACGCGATCAGAGCGTCTGACAATGTAATTTGAATTAAAGTAATCGGTCACCGGACCGATCCAGGGCTCGTGGGTCGGTCACCTGACCGATCCACCGATTCGCTGGGACTCCCAGCTCTCGCAGTAACACAAGCTGATCGGTCACCGGACCGTTCAGAGTGAAGCCTGATCGGTCACCAGACCGATCAGAGTGATGCCTGATCGGTCACTCAGACCGATTAGGTTTGATGAACAGTAATCCCGGAAATCAGATCCTAAGTCTCTGATCGGTCATCGGACCGTTCAGGAGCTGATCCGCGGGGGAACTCAACTCACTGTTTACTCCCTGATCGGTCACCAGACCGATCAGGAGTAAGGCAGTAAGGAAGCTGCCTGCTCCCTGATCGGTCACCAGACCGATCAGACATCGCTGGATCGGTCACCAGACCGATCCACTAAGGAGCAGCGTGCCAACCTCCCTGATCGGCCACCAGACCGATCCAGGGGTGCAGACCTAGCCTTCCAAGCTAGGATTTTTCCATCTAACCCTCCAAGTTGGGACTTTTCACCTAACCCTCCAAGTTAGGACTTTTCACCTAGCCCTCCAAGCTAGGACTTTTCACCTAGCCCTCCAAGCTAGGACTTTTCACCCAACCCTTCCGAGTTAGAACTTTTCCATACCTAGCCCTCCAAGCTAGGATTTTTCATCTAACCCTCCAGTTGGGACTTTTCACCTAGCCCTCCAAGCTAGGACTTTTCACCTAGCCCTCCAAGCTAGGACTTTTCACCCAACCTTCTGAATTAGGACTTTTCACCACCTGGCTTCACTCACCAGGACCCGGCTTCACTCACCGGGATTTCCAATGTAACGCCCGCTTTTTTTTTTCTTTCCATAAAGCGGCGTTACGTTAACATGAGTAGGGCAGGTGGACATCATAATGCAGTGGAAAAACTTTAAACTTACACCTACATGCACCTACTACCATTCCTAACATCATGACATGGGAACTTGGCATATTAACTTCATACTTAGCATCATACCATGTCATACTTAGCATCATGTCATAGTCACATAAGTCACCATTCAAGCACATAAGTAGTAAAGGTAAAGTTCTAGCATAAGACGAGTAAACATATTGTTTTCTTGGCCAAGTCACTACCACACACATGCATTCTTGCCCTCCTGCTACTTCCTTACTGTCCCCTTGCGTGATCTGCGGTATAAGAAAATAAAACTACAAGCACACAGGCATAGTAAGACTCTTTCCTACTCACTAAAACCATTCATCACTTAATCATGAGCACATGAAACATTAACATGCTTAGTGCTTTACTTAGAACATAAGCCTTTATGATCACTTAGCATATATTTGACATGGCATGAACATAAACATAATAAACATTCGTAGCATGACATAATACTTGGCATTAACATAAACATAATAAACATTCGTAGCATGGCATGATACATGGAATAAACATAAACATAATAAACATTCGTAGCATGGCATGATACATGGCATAAACATAAGCATAATAAACATTCTTAGCATAGCATGATCCATGGCATAAACATAAACATAAGACATTACTATCATGGCAGAATGCATAACATGAATGAATGCATGAGTCTAATGCATATACTACATAAATATGCTTAACTTTTAAAATCATACTTTTAAATACTTAAACATAATCATAACATCATTGGGGGTCCCCGGCTTGTACCACATACATACATCATAAGCGCGCATCCCTAAGTAAATACGAGGTAGCGAGCTCCGACCTACTAGGGTAAGGACAGCATAGTCGGTAGTCCCAGAACCGGGGCGTTCTTAAGGTGCCCATCCCTGTTGTACAACTTCGGTAGTGCCAGAACCGTGGACAGCATAGTCGGTAGTCCAGAACCGGGGCATTCTTAAGGTGCCCATCCCTTGGACCCATACTTCGGTCGGTACAAGCCCATTCATAAAGTAAAATACTTTACATGCTTCATCATTCATAAGACATGACATACATCTTCATTCATACAACATGACATGCATCTTCATTCATAAACATGGCATGTGTAACGACTCGGCCCGTCAACCGGCCCATTTACCGGTCCTCATGACCGTCATACCGTCGACCATCGACCGTGCCGTCATTCATAAACATGGCATGCATCTTAATTCATAAAACATAGCATGCACTTTCATTCATAAACATAACATGCATCTTCATTTATAAACATAATATGCATCTTCATTCATAGAACATGACCTACTTACATACACATCATTCTTATTCCTAGTGCTTGCATGATCATGGCATCTAAGGTAAGCATTGCATTATATTCATTGAACATGACATGTTTGCATAGACAATTATCCTAATCCATAGAGTTTGCATGATCATGATATATAAGGTAAACATTGCATTTCATACATAAGCATGGTATTCATCCCACGCACACATAAGTAGGACTTCCATAAACATACGACCTACCATTCAAATGCATGGCATAGAACCTAAGACATTCATAAATAAACCCTATTAAGCATGGCATCCAATCATTACCATATAAACATGAAACATGGTACTTAAAGTTAGGGTTATTGCTAACATAATTTCTACCACATGCTTGAACCTATATATATATATATATATATATATATATATACTTCATAATAAGCCATAAACCATCATTCATCAAACCCTAACTCCTCCCATACCCTATTTATCTTGCTTGGATGAAACTTACAAGGGGGAGTTCCATCATTCAAATAACATGTAAGGTAGCATAAGGAAAAGTAACAACCATGCATTACCTATAGGGTTATAAGAAGCCATTTAGGCACATGATTAGGGTTCACCCTAACTCCAAGCCCTATTTCCTAGGGTTGGCCGAAACATATAAGGGGCCATGGGTGCATGAATAAATTCATAGAATTTCCAATGAAACATCTAACACCTTTCATACTATACCATAGGAGCCATTAGGACCCTTGCATGAGGGAAGCCCTAACTCTTTGCCCTAGACCCCTACTTGGCCGAAAGTTATAGGGTCACAAAGCCTTGTGAAAATTCACATAAGTCATCCTCAATCTCCCTTATAGCATGATAATACACAAAACACATACTTGAAGGTTTAGATCCAACCCTACCCATGGGTTCATGGTGTTGGCCGAAACCCTAGGAGATCCTAGGGTACCCCAAAATTTTTCTAAATCTCATTTTAACTTATATTCATCATGGAAAAACATTAGAAAGCATGAGTAATATTTTTAACATCATTTTGGACCTAAAAACCCTAGTGGCCGAAACCTAGGATTAGGGTTCATGACTCTTTTCTTTTTTTTCCCAACATAAAATCTCATACAAGACTTTCATATCATGACAAACTTCAAGGAGAGCTATTATACCACAGGTGAGGGAGTCTTACCTTGGTTGATCTTGATTATAGACCTTAGATTTGGGAGAAGGATGAAGATCTTGTTGCTTTTTAACCACCCCTAGCCTTTGTACCCTTGTAAAAGCCTTGGATCTTGGTGATGTAGCCTTAGGTGAACTTTTCCAAGGGAGAATCCCCTCTTGGGATTTCGGCTAGAATGAGGGAGGAGGAAGAAGAAAGTAACTCCCATGCCCCCTCTTTATAACACATTAAGGAGGGTAAGTGAAGAGTCATGGTGTCTCTTCATTTTCCTTAAGCCTTAACTATAATCCATTTCATTTCCTCATAGCACTCCCTTGCTAGGTGAATTGGTTAGAGCATGCATGGTTGTACAAGAGGTCCAAGGTTCAAACCTTGGTGCATGCACTAATATTTTTATTTTATTTTCTATTATTTCAAAAATTCCTTAAAAATTCCCCTATAATTATGCTAAAATTCCTAATTAAAATTCTTTTATATTTATATTAAATTCTACCTAATTAAAACCCATTTTTGGAGCCCATATAAGGCCTATTAGTACTTAACTTCTCAATTTAAATAGAAAACCATGCTAAAACTCACCCATAATCATACTACTATTCCTAATTAAAATTCATTTATATTTATATTAAATATTATCTAAAATCCACTAATAATCATGGTACTAGAAAAGCCCATATAAGGCCCATTAGTACTTAGTTTCTTAATTTAAATCAGAAAAATCATGGATTTCTAGGCTAAGGTTCATACTAATATCTCTAGGTCCCTCGAAAAATTATCTAGACATGATCAATATTTTAAAGAAAATATTGAGAGAATTTTTCGGGTCGTTACAATCCCCCATTCCTCGTGAAAGTTCATCCTCGAACTTAGAATAGCTCCGGGTACTTGCGTCTCATCTCGTCCTCGCGTTCCCAGGTAGCTTCCTCGAACCGTTGACTTTGCCATAGGACCTTGACTAAGGGTACCTTCTTGCTCTAGTTTTGTCTATTATTAAGCTATTCACGAAAGAATATAATTTAACTTATTCCTGGTTAATTGCATTCGCTACTTCAAACTATCTAACTTTCACTTACTATGCACAAGTTTATCATCTATGCACCAACTTATCACTCCGAAGCTCCTCTCAATTAGTACTGGTTTCAGTGTCTCTGTTCCTCACATACGTCTTTTATCTGTATTAAACTAAACGAAAATTACAATTATTATTATATGATTCTCTCTTATTACATTCAGTGTCATACTTCAAGTCTACTCCTCAACAACATAATTACCGCTTTATATAAGTATAACTCTTTGTCCTTTCCACTCGAATCTCCTTCCCCTTTTTCCGAGAATTATTCTTACTTTATTATTGTCTATTCTAATAGTATATTTGTTTCTATGAACATAACTTCTCATAGTACATAAACTCATGTATCGCTTATCCTATTACTTCCTATTCTAGTTATTTGAGCTACTTACTCTGTTTTAACTACCTAACCTATAATGCATACAGTCTCTGTTAATTATACTAAAATTTCTCAATTAAATTCATAAAATTAGCTTATTATCTTTTATGCTGGTCTATTTTACTCACATGTATCGTTTCTGATATATACTATCTGTTACATTATATTATCATTACATACTAATTCCGGTACTCAAAATTCATCTTACAAAATTAATGGCAAAGTCTCATCGAAGCTTTCAACTTACCTTTCACTGAAATAACACATTGACATTGCTTTTAACTTAACCTACTTCTATAATGGTTATTTATTTATCTCAAAGTTTCTACTAACAAACTACAACTATTGTATATACTATCTTTTATTAGGACACGACAAGAATTCCGATTATATTTTACTTACTAATAAATTATATTAAATATTCATTGCCTAACTCTACCCCTCATAATCTAAAAGAAAATACCACTTACACTTGTAAGAAAGATGATTTGGAATATTCATTTCATTGTTTTCGCTCAATCCAAATTACTTTACTGTCCATTCTTTACTGTTCGCATGAACTGTTACTATCTTACTTGAACTACATATTATACTAAACTTCTAACTTTCTGTTCTATCTTTCCATAGTCTTCTTTCACGTATCAAAATACCTTTTCTCATTTATCAGCCATGCTTTCTCCACTCTAATCTCAAAAATCACATTCTTATGATCTCCGTATCTTACTTCTCTATCAAGAATTTATAAAATATTCCTATATCGATCTTTTCCAAAATCTAGACCTTATTAGATCGTTTCACCTAGTAAGTTTGCTTGAAAAGAAGCTCTTACTACATTCTTGCCTCTGATAACACTAACCTCTAGTTCCTTCATACAGAGTTATAGCTAAGGTCCTATTCGCTGATCTCTATCACGCCTTCTTTTGCATATCTAGTTCTTACTCTCTTTCTTTCCTGTATCAAGAATATTACCCTATGGCTACTACTATATATATATCTGCTTGAAAATTCAAATAACTTAACACATTAATCTATTCCTAATAGATATACATCACTAAGTCTTCATTTCATAACCAATACAATCTCTTAGAATACCTATACCAATACTCTACTCCCTTAATACTACAGTTAATAAGTCTCCCTTAATAAAGCATCATCCTTTCTTTACTTCCATGCTCATCACTAAATATTAACATACACCTTTTATCAGCAGTACAAACTTGCTTTGGTCCACCACTTTTCTTAATTCCAAACAGTCATGACACTCATACAGATAATGTCGTCATTACTTTACACATTCCTCCTCGCACATCTACTTGCTCTTCTTTTCCGATTTACTCTGTTTTGCCACCACTCAATCATTTACTATATTTATTCCACCTGACTGTAGCTACATAAGTTAAATCTCTACGAATCACCCTCGCTCTCTATCACTCACATATAAAATACAAGTAAGGCTACTATAAGTGATTGCTATTCCTACCCATATATCAATCTCGAAAGTATTTGGTTTCATACAAAAAAAATTAAAGTAAAGTATCGTTCATAGTTACATATCCTAAAGTACTTTTCATCATAAAACATCGTTCATACTTGCATATTCTAAAATCATAAAGTATCCTACAAGTGCTTACTATCATAAAATATGCAGAAAGGTACTTAATTGGAAGCGGCAGGAAGAGGACTTGATGTGTGTGTAGTGAGATGGAAACCGCTCTGATACCAACCTGTAACGCCCACTTTTTTTTTCTTTCCATAAAGCGGCGTTACGTTAACATGAGTAGGGCAGGTGGACATCATAATGCAGCGGAAAAGTTTAAACTTACACCTACATGCACCTACTACCATTCCTAACATCATGAAATGGGAACTTGGCATATTAACTTCATACTTAGCATCATACCATGTCATACTTAGCATCATGTCATAGAGTCACATAAGTCACCATTCAAGCACATAAGTAGTAAAGGTAAAGTTCTAGCATAAGACGAGTAAACATATTATTTTCTTGGCCAAGTCACTACCACACACATGCATTCTTGCCCTCCTGCTGCTTCCTTACTGTCCCCTTACGTGATCTGCGGTATAAGGAAATAAGACTATAAGCACACAGGCTTAATAAGACTCTTTCCTACTCACTAAAATCATTCATCACTTAATCATGAGCACATGAAACATTAACATGCTTAGTGCTTTACTTAGAACATAAGCCTTTATGATCACTTAGCATATATTTGACATGGCATGAACATAAACATAATAAACATTCGTAGCATGGCATAATACTTGGCATAAACATAAACATAATAAACATTCGTAGCATGACATGATACATGGCATAAACATAAACATAATAAACATTCGTAGCATGACATGATATATGACATAAACATAAGCATAATAAACATTCATAGCATAGCATGATCCATGGCATAAACATAAACATAAGACATTACTATCATGGCAGAATGCATAACATGAATGAATGCATGAGTCTAATGCATATACTACATAAATATGCTTAACTTTTAAAATCATACTTTTAAATACTTAAACATAATCATAACATCATTGGGGGTCCCCGGCTTGTACCACATACATACATCATAAGCGCGCATCCCTAAGTAAATACGAGGTAGCGAGCCCCGACCTACTAGGGTAAGGATAGCATAGTCGGTAGTCCCATAACCGGGGTGTTTTTAAGGTGCCCATCCCTGTTGCACAGCTTCGGTAGTGCCAGAACCGTGGACAGCATAGTCGGTAGTCCAGAACCGGGGCGTTCTTAAGGTGCCCATCCCTTGGACCCATACTTCGGTCGGTACAAGCCCATTCATAAAGTAAAATACTTTACATGCTTCATCATTCATAAGACATGGCATACATCTTCATTCATACAACATGACATGCATCTTCATTCATAAACATGGCATGTGTAACGACTCGGCCCGTCTACCGGCCCATTTACCGGTCCTCATGACCGTCGTACCGTCGACCATCGACCGTGCCGTCATTCATAAACATGGCATGCATCTTTATTCATAAAACATAGCATGCACTTTCATTCATAAACATAACATGCATCTTCATTTATAAACATAACATGCATCTTCATTCATAGAACATGGCCTACTTACATACACATCATTCTTATTCCTAGTGCTTGCATGATCATGACATCTAGGGTAAGCATTGCATTATATTCATTGAACATGACATGTTTGCATAGACAATTATCCTAATCCATAGAGTTTGCATGATCATGATATATAAGGTAAACATTGCATTTCATACATAAGCATGGTATTCATCCCACGCACACATAAGTAGGACTTCCATAAACATACGACCTACCATTCAAATGCATGGCATAGAACCTAAGACATTCATAAATAAACCCTATTAAGCATGACATCCAATCATAACCATATAAACATGAAACATGGTACTTAAAGTTAGGGTTATTGCTAACATAATTTCTACCACATGCTTGAACCTATATATATATATATATACTTCATAATAAGCCATAAACCATCATTCTTCAAACCCTAACTCCTCCCATACCCTATTTATCTTGCTTGGATGAAACTTACAAGGGGGAGTTCCATCATTCAAATAACATGTAAGGTAGCATAAGGAAAAGTAACAACCATGCATTACCTATAGGGTTATAAGAAGCCATTAAGGCACATGATTAGGGTTCACCCTAACTCCAAGCCCTATTTCCTAGGGTTGGCCGAAACATATAAGGGGCCATGGGTGCATGAATAAATTCATAGAATTTCCAATGAAACATCTAACACCTTTCATAATATACCATAGGAGCCATTAGGACCCTTGCATGAGGGAAGCCCTAACTCTTTGCCCTAGACCCCTACTTGGCCGAAAGATATAGGGTCACAAAGCCTTGTGAAAATTCACATAAGTCATCCTCAATCTCCCTTATAGCATGATAATACACAAAACACATACTTGAAGGTTTAGATCCAACCCTACCCATGGGTTCATGGTGTTGGCTGAAACCCTAGGAGATCCTAGGGTACCCCAAAATTTCTCCAAATCTCATTTTAACTTATATTCATCATGGAAAAACATTAGAAAGCATGAGTAATATTTTTAACATCATTTTGGACCCAAAAACCCTAGTGGCCGAAACCTAGGATTAGGGTTCATGGCTCTTTTCTTTTTTTCCCGAACATAAAATCTCATACAAGACTTTCATATCATGACAATCTTCAAGGAGAGCTATTATACCACAGGTGAGGGAGTCTTACCTTGGTTGATCTTGATTATAGACCTTAGATTTGGGAGAAGGATGAAGATCTTGTTGTTTTTTAACCACCCCTAGCCTTTGTACCCTTGTAAAAGCCTTGGATCTTGGTGATGGAGCCTTAGGTGATCTTTTCCAAGGGAGAATCCCCTCTTGGGATTTCGGCTAGAATGAGGGAGGAGGAAGAAGAAAGTAACTCTCATGCCCCCTCTTTATAACACATTAAGGAGGGTAAGTGAAGAGTCATGGTCTCTCTACATTTTCCTTAAGCCTTAACCATAATCCATTTCATTTCCTCATAGCACTCCCTTGCTAGGTGAATTGGTTAGAGCATGCATGGTTGTACAAGAGGTCCAAGGTTCAAACCTTGGTGCATGCACTAATATTTTTATTTTATTTTCTATTATTTCAAAAATTTCTTAAAAATTCGCCTATAATTATGCTAAAATTCCTAATTAAAATTCTTTTATATTTATATTAAATTCTACCTAATTAAAACCCATTTTTGGAGCCCATATAAGGCCCATTAGTACTTAAATTCTCAATTTAAATAGAAAACCATGCTAAAACTCACCCATAATCATACTAATATTCCTAATTAAAATTCATTTATATTTATATTAAATTCTACCTAAAATCCACTAATAATCATGGTACTAGAAAAGCTCATATAAGGCCCATTAGTACTTAGTTTCTCAATTTAAATGAGAAAAATCATGGATTTCTAGGCTAAGGTTCGTACTAATATCTCTAGGTCCCTCGGGAAATTATCTAGACATGATCAATATTTTAAAGAAAATATTGAGAGAATTTTCCGGGTCGTTACATCCAACACCTAACCCTCCAGGTTAGGACATCAATCACCGATGCCTAATCCCCGATCAGGTCTTAATCATAATCATAATCATAATCAACCTAAACTAAAATCGATGTCAAGACCAAAACAACAATCAGGGCCAGACTGCATCATTAAATGCAACAGAATAATAAAAATATCAAGTCAAAACAACGCTAACAACTTTGTCTTTATTTGGTTCGGAGTCTATGACGGCTCCTACTCCAAGGGCCACGGTCCTTGACCATTTTTGTACGACAGTCGGAGCTGTCTGATCCTAACTTTGGATTTTAAAATGAAATCCTAGGTCAGACCTGTTGGGACCGGGTGCATGTTGACATGGATGCGGGTTCGTAATTTTAAAATTTATTACGTGCAACGGAAGATTTAGCATAAATAATTTCCCAAATTATTTAACCACATATCTAAGCATGCAACCTTATATTGTGTAGACATGATCATATATTAAAATTTTGTAGAAAGTAAACTAATTTACTTAATACCTCGCGTAACTCGAAGGAAGGGACGAGATCCAACCGTAAGCGTCCCTTGGATGCTCCGCCTCTATTCGCGTCCACGCCGAGTTTTCTTCGGGATGACTTCGCAAAGCCACGAGTTTCGTGCCGACAAGAACTACTAAATTCTCCAAAGGCACGACAAGAATACCAAGAGAGAGATGGGAAGACTAACCACCAAGCGAAGAACGGAATCAAGATTCTGGGAGGAAGGAAGGAGTTGCGCCCGCTTCTTCTTCTTCTTCGGCAGCTGCTTGGTGGATGAAGCTCACGGCAACAAAGGGGTCCTCCTTTTAGGGCCGGCGGCACTAGAGGAGGGAGAGGGAGAGAAGGAGAGAGAGAGAGGGCTTATTTCTAGATCTCTTAGATTAATTTCCAAGCCTTGCCTTAGTTCCTTTATATAGTAGTCTCTCAATCGCCAAGTCTCCTTTTTATGGAATAAATTTTCATAAGAAATTTATCATATAAATTTTTTTATGAATTATTCCATCATGCCAAGTTTTTATCATAATTTAATTTATGATAAAAACAACCATGTCTCCCTTTTTTTATGGAAAGAAATTTCTTTATATAAATTTCTTTATCATGGTAAATCAATCCATTATTGATTTTATAAAATAAAATAAACCAATCCATGGTTCATTTTAATTTCTATGAAAAATAAATCTCTTTATATAAATTTCTTTAAATAAATTTCTTTATCCATAATTTTATAAAACAAACCACGCTCGGTTTATTTTATAATTTGAACCAAAAATTCGGTTTTCCCCTTTTGTTGTGGCCGGCCAAACAAAGAGGGTGGGGACCCTCTTTGGCCGGCCAAACCCAAGCTAAAACCATACGAATTAAACTCATTTAATTCGTCCAATAAGTCTTCAAAAGACTTAGCCATTTTATGCTTCCGATGCGTCTCTGAAAAATTCAGATTCGACTTATCTCTCTTGATCGAAAAATCCAATTTTCAACTCGTTTTAAATCCCTTGGATCACTCATAGTGCGTGTGACTAAATAGGCTTTCGATTTATGTTGGTCGTCTATAATTAACCAATTATAGAACGATCATGAGTGGCACCTAGTAGTATATCATGATCCCCAATTAATCGAAAGATCAACGGTTGACCTCAGAAATAATTTTGAAACCCTTCTGCAGCTTTAATGAATCGTGCCTCATTCCCTTCACCATCTTATACCCACTTGATTCAGGACATGGTCTATGTGTGTCAGTCCCCACTAGGCTGACTACATCACACCTAGCCCAAGTAATGTCTTTCTCGTCCAACAGATTCTAATTACTCTCATGTTTCTGAGAGATTCATACTCGGAACATGTGATGCTCTGGCCAGAGGCTTCGAGTAACAATCCGACGATAGGCCTTGGGTATACATCTCCTCGCAAGGAGTGGTGAATCCTTTGTAGGCTGTTCAAACATCTTCGGGCACTTCGGCTTATACCCAATCATCCTGGGTCCACACCTCCTTGGAGATGCTTGCTTAAGATGTTAAAGTATAAGTCTTCATGACCAAGATGACTTGAATACCGCAAGTCAAAGGAACATCGCACTTAAGCTGCAGTAAGAACTTCATTGACATATCTATATGTAGATTACCATATGAAGTTTTACAGCCAGTCACTCCAATGAACTAGTTCCCTTAACTAGCATTCATGTTTATCTCCGGACATCCCAATGTCACCAGCCAGTGAGAATCAGCTGATTAGAGAATAACCCATGCTAGTCTCAACAGAATTGATAGTGTCCATATTTGTCAAATCATCGACTAGGGACAATTTCAATACTTCACAATTGCACATGTAGAGATAATCACTAGTTGTGAATTCATCACAAATTCTCTCATGCTGTGAATTGTATTGCGGACATTCAGTAAATGAGTTTAAGATCTCAATCAAATACACGAATATGTATACTCAAATAGTGAATATTCATTTATTAAAATAAATGATTACAATCATAAGGCGATTGCCTTAGGACACTTCTCTCATATTACTAACAAGACCGATGCCTATTGTTCCCTCTTCTAGGGAACGCATCCTCACCTACTCCACTCTAGAGAAGTTATCTTTTGCCAACCGACACCTCCAGTTGGACTTTTGCTCGACCTCAAAAGCTTCCGAAACTCAAGACGTCTGTACCTCGACCCGTCCCTACTTCTGTTCATTGTCCTCGCTCAGCTAAGCGATCTTTCGGATGAGGTCTTGTTAGGAAGTATACTAAAAGTCTTTCTTTTGGTTAGAATACATCTACATTTTAAAGAGAATCACAAAATCACACAGTGTATGTTTATATTAGTATATGCACAAAATGTCTAATACTTGGCATTATAGATAACTTGGTGTGTGGTTTCGTATAAAAGATCATGTTATCAGGTTCCCTGCCGAAGTATAAGAAAGAGGCTCACAACCCAGATGAAGTTGGAGAAACCATCGGCATGGTTGTAGTGTAATTAGGTGTGGTTTATCTTAACCATAGAATTACACTAGTGTACTTTGTGTACATTAAGTAGAACCAAAAGAGAGGTCATCCAATTTTGTACTAACATAGTAAATTGGATTAGACCTCGGATAAATATTATGGAGTACGATCTCTTAATCTCGAAATAATAACGGGCACGTATAATTATATATTATTTCTTTAACTTACCAAAGGGTGAGATTTATTCTATTAAATCAATAAACCCGATAAATTGGGAAATAATATTAATTATATGGTGTGCTGTTGATTATTGACGGAATCCGTATCCTGGTGAGTCGGGATGATGATGCCCCCTTGGTGTGCTCAAAAGGATTGTCATGCCAAATCTTGCAAATGGACTATGGCCCGACATGATGAAAAGGTTGAGTGGTACTAATCAAGAATCAAGAAGATAATTAATTTAATTATCGAGCATTCGATATCTTAAACATGGGGAGATGGACGACTCATAATATGTGGAGCTCATATGAAAATATGGGGGTTGGTGAGGAAGTACAATGGGATCCTTTAGTGGAATGGATACCATTAATGGATCGAGTTTGGATCCATTAGTGGGCTAAGAACCAACACCTCCTCATGGTCCCTACCATAACCCTATAAATACCCCATAGGAGTCATGAAACAAGATTAAATGAATTAATTGAGAATTAATTCGGATTAATCACAAAACCCACAAAACCCTTCCTCCTTTCCTCTCTCTCTCCTAGGTTACTCTTGCACCGGCGAGAAGGAGGAGGAAGAAGAATAGTTTTCTCTTCTTCATCCACTCATCTCTTGGGCATGAAGGACTGGCAGGAGAGGGAAGGGCATCTTCTTGCTAGGCTTGGAGCAGAGGCACGGGTGGGGAGGAAGTCGGCGGCGTGTTCATCACCTTGCGGCGCCGGCGGAAAGAGGGAAGAGAAGCTTGGTTTCTTTCCCTTCTTCCTCTCTGATCACGTCTCCTTCCCTCATCACTGTCTCCTCCTCTACGTGCACAAACAAGGAGATAGGAGGAGAGGTTTCCAGCGGCCGAAAAGCAGAGGCTTGGCTTCTTGTTTGGCATCGGCAGTGAGGGAGAGGGATTAGGGTTTTCTGGCAGGTTTTTGGGAAGAAGAAGGAGCTTGCTCTGCTTCTTTTTCCCTTTCTTCATCTTCTTAGCTGCCTCTCAGAGCTGCCTCTTGGCTGGCCAAAGCTTGGAGCTTAAGGTGGCCGGCGGTGGGAGGAAGAGAGGCGACAAGGAGGTTGGCCGAAACCCTAGCTAGGGTTTTTTGCTACCAAAGAGGAAGAGGATTGAAGAAGGTGATTTCGGCGTGCCTTGGTGACTCCGTCTTGGTAGATCATCACCCACACGACGTCTAGGAGGGGAGGGTCATAAGGTAGAAGACTGCGAGGTAAACGACGAGGTATAACTCTCCCGAGCTCTTTTTTACTTTTGCTATGTTTTATTGTGCCATGATTTTATGCCTCGTCATTTCGTGTATGTTTGTTAATTATTTTGATTGTTTGTCATGGATGATAATTAACTAACTGACCCTGAAGATAAACACAAAAACTGACGATCCAATCGTCGTCTTTTCCACTCTTAATTAATCCAGAAAGTTACAAGGCCTTAACCTTTGTTTTGGCTAAGTTGTAACTTAGATTAATTAACACGATGATGAAACGGTCGTTAGAGGGACAGGTCTCTATTCAGATTAAACTTTTAATCCATAAACATAGAGAGGTCTCTCAGATACGACCCCGTGGTTGTCTTGGAAACCGCCAAGTCATACCTAATCAACAACTGGTATCAGAGATGTGTTTCCAGTTTTGTGTGTTTAGGATTCGGTTATTTTTTTGCACATTATCATGTACATTATTTTGCTGGATAATGTTTGGATGTGCGTAGGCTAACTTTGTGTTGCAGACACTATATTCCAACTATCATGGCAATTGTGATTATTATATGTGATTGATTGTATTTGATGAAATTAATTGAATCCTCGGGGTTGACAAGGCTAAATAAGTTATTTAATTTTTGTAATTAAATATGGTACTTGTTTAGCCAAGCTTTCTATTTACTTTTTGATCTAGATGACATGTACACTCCTTTGTGGAGTATAGGATCAATGGATATAAATAAGTAAGCTAGTCATCTCGTCTCGGGGAATCCTTTATGGTGGCTTGCGCATGGATAGGACAGAGTGGACGAGGTGACGACACGACTAGAGGCACATTGGAGACCAAGGCCATAATAGTTGAAAAAATTTAGGATTTTTTCATAGCACTATTATTATTGGTTTATGTGCCTGTTGTGTGTGTTCATGTGGAAAACCTCAAATGCAAATAACTAAGTGGGAGAGGGACCCTAAGGGTCCCACGACCTCTATTACAATCTAACAAGTGATGCGAGCAAGCCCGCGCGTTGGCTCTGAGTACCTTCCTCCATAACGGATAGGGTTGTTCTGCGGATCACTAGGTTAGAAAAGATAATAGGAAATTATTAAAGAGTGTGTGTCCTTCCCCAACGGAAGACACATAATCGGAAATAATTTTCTTAGTGTCGTGTAATGGTAAACACTTAGATGCAAATATTAGTATCCTCCCCAACGGAGTCACTGCTATTATTTGTAGGGCTGAAGAGGACCAACTATTAATTTTACTTGTCAAAAAGTTAAGTTGACAAGATAGTAACATTAATGGGTAAAACCTCCTCTCACAAATATAGAATTCGTATACGTCCACACTAATGTGGCATGCGTAATTCTTGGTGTTATGAGGTGTTGGTAGATTTTGTAATAAATTATTTTAAGGAGTCAATTTATTTTTCAAAATCTAAAGTGTGTGACTGTTATGATTCTCAAGTGCTTTAAAATGGATCTAGACACACTTGACCTAATTCAAAGAGAAAACCAACTTAATGCCCCTAACAATATGGATTGGGAATTAAGCATGGATTTTGTCTCTACTGCCGAGGAACCCAAAAGTGATCTTGTCAAGTTCTGTGCCGAAAAACCTAGCGAGATTAATACTGAAGAGGAGTTTGAATATTTTAGGAAATGGCTAGAAGCTGACGAGACGACTGAGTGTCATCAAAATCAGGCTTCTTCCATTACCAATGATAAAATATCCGAACTCGATGAACTCTTCGGGCAAAGTAATCGAGCCGCTAGGCATAAGGTCTTGAAGAACTTGATGACAACTGTCTTAGTTGAGGGTATGCCCGTAAGGGAACATGTTCTCAAAATGATGGCTTGGCTGAAGGAGACGGAAATCCTTGGAGCAAAAATAAATGGGGAGGCCCAGATCAATTTTATCGTCCTATCTCTACCAAAGAGTTTTGAGGAGTTCCGCCTAAGATACAATATGGACGATCGTGCATATTCGTGGGCAGAGCTTCTGACAGAACTCGAGGTGGCATAGGGGTTTTCTCTTCAGAGTTCATAGACTTTCGTTGCTCAAGAGGTTTCTACTTCTAAACCGAAAGGAAAGAAGAAGAAGAAACAAGCTGGAGCAAAGAAAGAAATACAGGGACCTCAGGGTGCATAAAGAAGTCGAAAGGCAAGTGCTTTGTGTGCAAGCAGTCTGGACATTGGAAGACGGATTGTCCCCGCCGTCAGAGTAGTGATACATGTATATTTTTTTCTTTTGTCATTGTAACATGTTTAGCGGTGATATCTACCGGTACCTGGTGAGTAGATACGGATGCCACTAATCATGTCTGCATTTTTGTGCAGGGGTTCCAGGAAACCCGACGGCTAGCTGAGGAGGATATCACTGACTACATGGATAGGCTATGGAGATGACTTTTTGCAGTGGGAGTTTTATCTATTCATTTATGCCTTTAAGCATAGGATGATATAGTTTTTGGCTTTATAGAGATTGCCTTTATATACTTAGTTTTTGGAAAGAACTTTTTTTCGATTTCTGGAATAAGATATTTCTATTGCTTTTATTTGTTAAAAGTGATATAGAAGGATTATCTAATTAAAGTACATAGATAGAAAATTAGTACATAAAACCAAGAACTCCCATGATGCAATCATCTTAACTAAAGTAAGAGAAAAGTTCCTTCCAAGTAGAACCAAACATATATTTTGGCTCTAAGGTTTGGTTTGATAACTTCTAGTGGGATTCAAAAGTGGTCAACCAATAAGCCCTTGGGTTCATTGGTAAATGAAGACTTGTCTTCCTTAAAGATCTTATGACTCTTACTAGGGAGGTAACAAAATCAAATAGGCTTGTTCTAAGCCTAGGAGCATAGAGCCAAAGATTTGAAAGAAATGGTACATCCTGATAAGTATAGGTCCTTAGTCTATCTAGAATAGAGGTACCTTTGAATATTTTGATTATTTTATAAACAATTATTCAAAGGACAAAGTACATTTACTTGATATACTACAAGACTGAATACTTTGATGAGATCAAAGAGTTGAATGCAGAAGAAATATCAAAGTAAAAGTATTGTGACATTATGATTAGATCATAGTGGCAAGTACCTCTAGAGATAGTTGTAGGACTTACTTATCACTTGGTGCGCCCCAACAGAACGGTGTAACCCATGGAAGGAAGAAGGTCTCTTAAACTAATAGTTAAGAAGATGATAAGCCACTCTGAGATTAGCCAGATTTGTTCAAAGGGATATGTCCTGGATACGACGATGTATGTGCTTGATTCTATGTTAGTAGTCTCATAAAACCATAGAAATGTGGACTAAGCAAAGGCTTATTCTAAGGCATATTTAGATTATGAGTAGATCAACACATGTGGCGAAGAGAGACATTGACAAGTTGGAATCTAGTGCATATGGTTGTAGGCTATCCTAAGGGAATAATAAGGTGGTTTGATAGTCCTAAGGATCAGAGGATATTCGTTGGGATGAATATCTAATTCTTAGAAAAAGGACTATGTAACAAACCACTACTCCATGAGTAGAACTATTCTGAGATACATTCCAATCTTAGTACCAACTGTACAAGAGGAGATACCACAAGGTACTGCACCTCGTGTCACTAAAGATATACAAAGGGTACCTTGTCGTAGTGGGAGGGTTGTTACTCAACCTAAACGTCTAAATGTTCTTGGAGAGTCTATAGACTGGGTCCTAAGTGAGCATGAACTAGATCCCTAGACCTATGACAATGATCTTCCACTTTGAAGAGATAAATCCAACTATTTGTATTTGTTCAAATGATGGATGATATTGTATGTGACAAGAACGAAGTGGTATTCTTGTACTATACGTAGATGATATTTTGTTAGTTGGCAACAATGATGGAATATTGTCAGACGTAAGGGTATGGTTGTCCACACAATTATGAAGGACTTGAGAGAAGTAAGACACATCCTTGGGGATCAAAGATATAAGGGATCTCCAGACAAGGATGATGTGCTTATCTCAAGCTTCATATAAAACATTGTCCTAGCTCATTCTAGCATAGATACCTCCAAAGGAATGTTTTGTACTTTTCAATTTTAGAGCTACTCTATCTAAGAGATATGTTTGGATTATCAAAGGTGATAGAGTAGGTAATGGCGGTTCCTCTAGCATCGGCTAAAGGAAGACTCATGTATGCTAAAAACGAGACCAGATATCTATTGTGCCGTGGGCATAGGTAATAGATATCGGAGTAACCCAGGCCAAGGAAATTGGACTGCGGTAAAAGCATGTATCAGTGCCTAAAAAGGACTAAGGACTATATGCTGGTTTACCGGGCAGACAAATCTCCTATGGGTTATATGGATAAAGAATTCCAATCTAGATAAGGGCATATATAAGTATTCCTCGGGGTTTGTGTTTGCTTTTAGGAGGTGGAACCATTGTATAGCAGAGTGTCGCGCAGCGGCTGCGTGATGGACCCTACTATGGAGGCTGGATATTTGGCAGCCTGCATGGCATCGAAGATAGCTACATGGTTCAGAAACCTCAAAATGGACTTCGATGTGATTCCTGGTTTGCTCAGAACTATCACATTTGATGTGATTAAAAGGGTACAGTTGTAAACTCGAAGGAATCACGAGTTCATAAGGCGAGTAAATCCATAGAGCACAAGTACCACCCAGAAGAGGAATAACTGTCGTTGCTTGGATTACATCAGAAGATGACCTAGGTGGATCATTTCACTAAGGTCATAGTAGCGAGAGCTTTTAGGCATGTGAAGGATCTAGAGGCTAGATGTATGACATTTTGAAAACAGCAAAGTCTTTGAGTATAAGTGGGAGATTGTTAGGATGTATACTAAAAGCCTTTCTTTTGGTTAAATACATCTACATTTTAAAGAGAATCGCAAAATCATACAGTGCATGTTTATATTAGTATATGCACAAAATGTCTAATACTTGGCATTATAGATAACATGGTGTGTGGTGTCAAATAGAAGATCATGTTATCAGGTTCCCTGCCAAAGTATAAGAATGAGGCTCACAACCCAGATGGAGTTAGACAAACCATTGACATGGTTGTTGTGTAATTAGGTGTGGTTTATCTTGTCACGCCCCGAGGAGCTGCGCGTCCGATACCGACCGGACTGCCACTCCCTCGACCGACGGACAATTCAGAAACCTAACCTCTACGACCACCTCAGATGATTGTACCACAGCCTATAGGGCTGGAACAACCATCTGAAATCAACAAAAGCGAGACGGCGATGAAAGCTGCGTACCGGTACGACTTACGACAAACACAAGCACAAGACCTCCATGGCTCACAAAAGTACAACTATACCGCCATATAAAAGGACACAATCAAATACGAATACCGCAGCGGAAAAGTAAAGTAAAGAAACAGAAAAAGGGTACTAACATGTACCACCAACAAAGTAATAGAAACATCCCGGAATCATCTCGAAGAAATACGCGAACTGGGATAGACTGCCGGGCGCTCCAGACAATCATCCTGAAATAAAAACAGGGAGCTAACGGGGTGAGTAATAATACTCAGCGAATATCTCATCAGATATACAGGATAGTCTAAGCTAGCAATAGAGTAACAGGAAATCGAAATAGCACAGGTACATGCAGGGGTAAACATAACTGGAACAAGGATAGAAACACCATACCAAGGTAGCTGAGTCGTCGAAACTGACATAAGGGTCTCATGTATGTGCATGTCAAACAAATGCAACATCCAAGTATAACAAGCGCGGGCAAGTGTCCGCTCACTCTCCTGCGTAGAGCTGTGACTGCCGTCCGTACTCTGCCGCTGCTACTCCTGAGCAACCGAGTAGACGGTATGCTGTCGGTGTAACACCCCTACTCCATGACCTATCCTGGCGATATCAATAATAGCCTCAGGCCAAAACCTATCCTGGCGATATCTATATCCGCCCCAGGCCATCACCTATCCTGGCTATATCAATAACAGCCCCAGGCCAAAACCTATCCTGGCGGTATCTACATCCGCCCCAGGCCATCACCTATCCTGGCTATATCAATAACAGCCCCAGGCCAAAACCTATCCTGGCGGTATCTATATCAGCCCCAGGCCATCACCTATCCTGGCTATATCATTATCAGCCCCAGGTCATCTCTGGAGGATATCTCTATCTGAGTGTTAACACCTACCCCATGTATATAAATGGGGGAGAGACCTATCTCTCTCAACTCCTGGTATATGGGCTACTCAAGGAGGGACCTCTGCCTGCTACCACGCTCCGATTCACTAACCCATGAGTGCATGAGCGGAGCAGCACAGAGCACACTACCCATACCCCGTCAACCACTAACCCATGAGTGGCCGTATGGATAGGTCAGTATAACTGTCGACCTGACTCACCCATGAGGGGCCACTGATCGACAGTGATGCACAGTGCACGATGATGCATGACTCTGGTCAAACAACATCCACTATCTAATCCACCTATATCAACATGATATGCAAGGATCATAAGTAATGCACCATAGCCTAGATCCTAATGGTGTAGGTATCACATACTAGGTATATCCTAAACAGTATCAGCAAAGGTAGAGCAGGTATATAAGGCAATACATTACTCTACCTCTAACATAGCATATCAAGTATATCAGCTATGACAAATATAAAAGATAAGTCAGAGATACCCGCCTTAATATGAAGAAATCCAGGCGTCGAGAACCCCCTGTCCAGAAATAATATCTGCGACGAATGAGCTAGGTCAATGCCCTGCATAAAAGAATAATAACAAATACAATCTGATCAAGAATCGCCACATACCAGCATGGACCAGTGCAAATCCAAAAGGCGAGACTAATCAAAACAGAACACAAGACTATACAAAACTGCAACACCTCCGGCCAAATTCCAGCTCCATCATACTCCCAGCCATTCAGCACAGATCTAAATCATCAATACCTCCATGATCCACACTAACTTCCATTTATAGATATGATCACAAGATCCACCCTTCAATGAATCAAATAGGAAGATAGCAAAAGGCATCAATCACAAAATCCAACTCCCAGCCCACGGCATAGCAACAAGATCTACAATTAGATCAAGAACCTCAAGACCACAGTCGGAAAAATTCTAAGTGAAACCACAACCACAAGTTCATCTCAAATTGAAGCTCACGACCAGAGCCCAAATCAGAGAATCAGCACTTGAAATTAAGGCATCCATGACCGAGCAGAATGATAGGAGAAGATCCAAGAGAAGCATCAAAACTCTAGATCACATATAGAACGAAACCAACCACAATCCACCATGAACGAACGGATCAAAACTCCTTCACAAACCTGTATCAGATCACCACACGAATACCACGAAGGAAATCTCCCGATTCAAATCCGATTACAAGCTTCATCCAATTCATAACGAATCAAATCAAGCAACAGATTCAAACCCTAGCAGCCGTAAAATCGAAGTTAAGCTCAACTTCCCTTACCTGCTAGAATGGCATTGATCGAGTCCCCGTTTGAGGTGCCACCAACCCTGGTTCCCTCCTCCACACGAATAAAATCGATCGCCTCAAGAAGAAGAACGGACCCCTCTCGATACGCGACTGGCGATCTCTCCCAGCCCTAGCGCCGCTGCTTGTATCGAACGGGCACTCCATCGCCATCCTTCGCTCTCGCAGATCCCAGAAAAAGTAGATCTACGCTCTAAGCGAGGGTTTCCTTCGCTCCAGGGAACCTCGAGTCCACCGAGAGAAGAGAGGAGAAAAGAGGAAGTCGGCGAAGATGAAGAAGAGGTGAGCGATGTTTAGGGAAAAAGTGTCGGTGAAGCAGGGGAAGGAAAAATGATATAAGGGTGGTAATCTTACAAAAACAACCCTTAGAGTTTAACCCCTCTATAGCTCACCCTTAGTTTTGGAAATCTTGCATTTTAACCCCTAGAATTCTCTGTTTTCCAACATATCTTAACCATAGAATTACATAGTGTACTTTGTGTACATTGAGTAAGATCAAAAGAGAGGTCATCTAATTTTGTACTAACTTAGTAAATTGGATTAGACCTCGGATAAATTTTATGGAGTACGATCTCTTAATCTCGAAATAATAACGAGCACGTATAATTATATATTATTTCTTTGACTTACCAAAGCGTGAGATTTATTTTGTTAAATCAATAAGCCTGGTAAATTGGGAAATAATATTATTTATATGGTGTGCCGTTGATTATTGACGGAATCCGTGTCCTGGTGAGTCGGGATGATGATGCCCCCTTGGTGAGCTCAAAAGGATCGTCATGTCAAATCTTACAAGTGGACTATGGTCCGACATGATGAAAAGGTTGAGTGGTACTAATCAAGGATCAAGAGGATAATTAATTTAATTATCAGTAAATTAAATTAATTATCGGACATTCGATATCTTAAACATGGGGAGATGGACGACTCGTAATATGTGGAGCCCATATGAAAATATGAGGGTTGTTGAGGAAGTACAATGTGATCCATTAGTGGAATGGATCACCATTAATGGATTGGGTTTGGATCCATTAGCGGGCTAAGAACCAACTCATCCTCATGGTCCCTACCATAACCCTATAAATACCCCATAGGAGTTATGAAACAAGGTTTAATGAATTAATTGAGAATTAATTCGGATTAATCACAAAACCCTTCCTCCTTTGCTCTCTCTCTCTCCTAGGTTACTCTTGCGCCGGCGAGAAGGAGGAGGAAGAAGAATAGTTTTCTCTTCTTCATCCACTCATCTCTTGCGCATGAAGGACTAGCAGGAGAGGGAAGGGCATCTTCTTGCTCGGCTTGGAGCAGAGGCACGGGTGGAGAGGAAGTTGGCGGCGGGTTCATCACCTTGCGACGCTGGCAGTAAGAGGGAAGAGAAGCTTAGTTTCTTTCCCTTCTTCCTCTCTGATCACGTCTTCTTCCTCATCACTATCTCCTCCTCTATGTGCATAAGCAAGGAGCAAGGAGCAAGGAGCAAGGAGGAGAGGTTTTCCGGCGGCCGAAAAATAGAGGCTTGGCTTCTTGTTTGGCGTCGGCGGTGAGGGAGAGGGATTAGGGTTTTCCGGCAGGTTTTTGGGAAGAAGAAGGAGCTTGATCAACTTCTTCTTCCCTTTCTTCATCTTCCTAGCTACCTCTCAGAGCTGCCTCTTGGTCGGCCAAAGCTTGGAGCTTGAGGTGGTCGGCGGTGGGAGGAGGAGAGGCGACAAGGAGGTTGGCTGAAACCCTAGCTAGGGTTTTTTGCTACCAAAGAGGAAGAGGATTGAAGAAGGTGATTTTGACGTGTCTTGGTGACTCCACGTCTTGGTAAATCATCGCCCACACGATGTCCAGGAGGGCAGGGTCATAATGTAGAAGACTGCGAGGTAAACGGCGAGTTATAACTCTCCCGAGCTCTGTTTTACTTTTGCTATGTTTTATTTTACCATGATTTTATGCCTCGACATTTTGTGTATGTTTGTTAATTATTTTGATTGTTGTCATGGATGATAATTAACTAACTGGACCCTGAAGATAAATACAAAAACTAGCGATCCAATCGTCGTCTTTTCCGCTGTTAATTAATCCGGAAAGTTACAAGGCCTTAACCTTGGTTTTGGCTAAGTTGTAGCTTGGATTAATTAACAAGACGACGAAACGGTTGTTAGAGGGATGAGTCTCTATTCGGATTAAATTTTTAATCCGTAGACATAGAGAGGTCTCTCAGATACGACCCCGTGGTTGTCTTGGAAACCGCCAAGCCATACCTAACCAACAGGTCTTTGGTGTCCAGTCCTTGACTAGGTCTTCCTGCCCATTCCTTGGTCAGGTCTTCAGTGCCCAAACCTTGGCTAGGACTTCATTCCTAGTCCTCGACCAAGACTTCGTGCTCAACCCTATAGGTCAAGACTTCATGCCTAGACAAACTAGGACTTTCCTGCACACATAGCAAATACGTTAGGTCACAACACATATATAATTTGGAAGCCTTTGCCATTATCAAAACCAGGTTCAATCTAGTGCTTCCGGCATCAACAATTTTCCTTTTTCTGATTTATAGCAACCCAGCTCTAAAGTTAAGTTAAAACATATAAGGAAAAAAATAGAGTTAAACAGTATTTCAATATTAAAGATATTTTTTCAAGGTTAGAAATATTTGAAAAAACTTGTAAATCTCCCCCTTTATTTTAAAACATTTGCATTTTGGGTCAAAAGATCTTACAAAACTGAATAATGCATAAAGCTCCACCTTGATATAAAATTCTCCCCCTGAAGCTTTAGAAAAATGAATGATTTTTCTAACTATTTTAAAAAATTCTAAGTACCACTTTGAAATAGTACTTTAAAAAAGTTAATTACTTTGAATAGTTCTATGTATTATTTTGAAAAGGTACTTTGAAAATGTCAAAGTTATATTGAAATTTCTCCCCCTTGAAGAATAGAGTAAAAAAAAATCCTTTTTGAAAAACTAAAGTTTTCTTGAACAACAAGTATTAAAAAACTTGAAAAACAAAGTTTTGAAAAAAAAACTTTGAAAATATTTTTAACTTTGCTTTTCCTTACTCTTCCTCTTTTCCATATATCAAAAAAAATTTTGCAAGAAAAATTCTTTGAAAACATTTTGTTTTTCTCTACTCTCCCCCTTTTCCATATAGACAAAATTTGATTAAGGAGAAGGAAAAGATAGAAAACTTTTAAAAAATTAGGTATAAGAGCCTGTGAATTTTGAAAATATAAATAAATTTTGAAAAATAATTTTAAGTTAACACAAAATTGAATAATGCTAAAAATTACGTTTAAGGTAGCAAATAAGATATTCTAAGTAACAATTTGAGATTGATAAATAATAAAAAAAAACTGATGCAAAAGAATAAAATTTGAACCAAGTTAATTCACTCATTTGAGTCCAAGCATGATTTGAGTCCAAGTATATAAAAAAAATTTAAGCATGCCAATCTCAAGATAAATGAGAATTCCAAAATATGAAATTCCTTAAGGAAAACATAAATTTTTAAGTAAATTGATAGCTATTTAAATAAAAAGCCTAAGTATGAAAGATTTCTTGAAAATATTTTCTAAGAGGAGTATTTTCAAAAATATTTGTTGACTTATACATAATAGTGTTGGAACCCGAATGGCTAGAGAGGGGGGGGGTGAATATAGCCAGATACAATTTCTTGCTCTTGAACTCTTTTAAGATTTCTCTGCACTTAGGTTAGCCGCAGCGGAAGCAATACAAGTATAACAGCAGTAATATAAATGCAGAGAAGGAAAAACAAACCACATAGTCGCTAACTCAAAGATGTACAAGGTTCGGGGATAACTTGCCCCTACTCCTTGGCGTGCCCGTGAGGTGGGCGATCCCTTGATCGTCGGCAGATCAAGCCCCGGTGAACTCCGGATAGTAGGAGCCTCCTTCTCGATGGAGAAACCTCTCCACACGTGATCTCAAGAAGATACAAGTTAAGCACAGAGACACTCGAGAAGACAAGCTCACAAAGATGTAACAAGATCGCTCAAGCACAAAGCAACAGAGAGCACAAACACAGCCCAGCCAAACTTCCCAAGTTTCTGTCTTGTTCGCCTCTGCTTCCAGCTTCGCCACTTAAACTCCTGCTCAACGTCGCCAGCTCCATCAGCACCACTGACTCACACCCTAACCCACTGACCTCTCTGAGCACTCAGTCCACTGGACACTCCTCCAACTGAGCCTCCGTCAGTTGCCAGCCACGCCTTCATCAGTTGCCAGATGCGCCAGACGCCGTTGAGACCTGAAAACACAATAGATCCAAACCTGCTCCAAGGAAAGCCTCCCATTGACCCTCCTTGAGTGTTTGAATCACCTGCTATCACCTGCACACTCCAACAGAGGCTTAGCAATGCATATCAAAAAGAAATCAGCAAGTAGCAGAGAATCGACAGTGAAAACAGATATCTGACAGCATATTTGAATTAAAGTTCTGCTCCTGATCGGTCACTAGACCGATCAGGATCGGTCACTAGACTGATCAGGAAGGACCCTGATCGGTCACCAGACCGATCCACAGTCTTCTGCATACTCCTGATCGGTCACCAGACCAATCAGGCTGAAACTTTAATCAAATCCTAGCTGCGCCTGATCGGTCACCAGACCAATCAGGCTCCTGCCTGATCGGTCACCAGACCAATCAGGCTCCTGCCTGATCGGTCACCAGACCAATCAGGCTCCAGCCTGATCGGTCACCAGACCAATCAGGCTTGAGTAAACAGTGATTCTTTAATCAAATCCTAAGTCTCTGATCGATCACCGGACCGTTCTGGACCTGATTAGCAAGGAAACTCAACTCACTGTTCGCTCCCTGATCAGTCACCAGACCGATCAGGAGCTGTGAAGTGAGTGAAACACACACTCCCTGATCGTTCACCAGACCAATCAGACATCGCTGGATCGGTCACCAGACCGATCCACGAAGGAGCAGCGTGCCAACTCCCTGATCGGTCACTAGACCGATCCAGGGACGCAGACCTAGCCTTCCAAGCTAGGATTTCATTCACCTTAGCCCTCCAAGCTAAGGATTTTTCAATCTAACTCTCCAAGTTGGGAATTTGCACCTAACCCTCCAAGTTAGGACTTTTCACCTAGCCCTCCAAGCTAGGACTTTTCACCCAACCCTTCCGAGTTAGAACTTCATCCAACCTAGCCCTCCAAGCTAGGATTTTTCACCTAACCCTCCAGTTGGGACTTTTCACCTAACCCTCCAAGTTAGGACTTTTCACCTAGCCCTCCAAGCTAGGACTTTTCACCCAACCTTCCGAATTAGGACTTTTCACCACCTGGCTTCACTCACAAGGACCCGGCTTCACTTACCGAGATTTCCAACACCTGGCTTCACTCACCAGGACCCGGCTTCACTCACCGGGATTTCCAACACCTGGCTTCACTCACCAGGACCTGACTTCACTCACCGGGATTTCCAATCACCTGGCTTCACTCACCAGGACCCGGCTTCACTCACCGGGATTTCCAATCACCTGGCTTCACTCACCAGGACCCGGCTTCACTCACCGGGATTTTCATCACCTGGCTTCACTCACCAGGACCCGACTTCACTCACCGGGATTTCAACCTAGCTTCACAAGCTAGGACCTGGCTTCACTCACCAGGGTTTCATGCCCAATCCCCGACCAGGACTTTAATCCAAATTCACTCAACCAAACTTAAATCATTGTCAAACACCAAAACAACAACCGGGCCAGACTGCATCAACAATCTCCCCCTTTTTGTTGTTTGACAACCCGATTTAAGTTTATGTATCAATCAATTGAAGTCCATTCAATTCTCATAAGGGAATCATGATCCTCCCCCTATAATAACCATAATCTTAATCAGCCATTTTCTCCCCCTTGTCAAACATCGAAAAGGGTATGGTTATTAAGTTTGAACACACCTCCCCCTCAAACACGGGTCTCTCCCCAAACCCAAAATAATCAAAGATAAATTTCGAATTACATATGAAAACATATACAGAATAATATCATGGTCAAACATGTATATGTTTCATATGACAGGTAAGTCAAAGGATGATTTTAGATTGCATATGAGAGGCATATACCATAAATGTATCATGGCAACAATGTATATGCATCATACGACAATAAGTGTAGATTTTTGAATTGCATATGAAAATATATACCAAATAATATCATGGTCAAGTATGTATATGTTTCATATGACAAGTAAGGAATGCATCTATATCTAATACATAGTCCCGATTGGTCTCCGTAACCGATCAGGTTCGTTGATTACTGGATACAGAAATATTTTGATTAGTCTGGGGAGCGATCAGATTTCAGAAAAATTTCTGAACCTCTGATACGTTCCTGATCAGACTGCATTGACAATTTGCATTCCCGAACAGTGAAGTAGACTCTATTAATATTTGATATTTCAGAAAAATTTCTGAAACACGACATTAAGAAAAAGAGTCATGACTCAAACAAACCCTTTCTTATGAATTTGAACATTCCAACATAGGTTTGTATCAAATCACTATTAAGTAACAGGTTTGTATCACTTGAACAAATTTGTACTTCCTCAGTACCAGGATTGTACCAATGGAGGATCAAATATGTTTCAATTGTAATTGGTTTGTATAAGATTTGTTAGGAGTATGATCATTAAACTGATATAATTTGATGAAAAGAGATTGGTTTGAGGAGGTTTTGGATCAATTTGGAACGATCTGGGAGTTCCTTGATCAGAGTTGGTCTGATCGGTCACCAGACCGATCAGAGGGATCCCTGATCGGTCGGTGGACCGATCTGGGTTCAAACAGAAAGTTTTTCAATTTCGTATTTCAGAAACCGATTTCAGCAATTCTGAAATCAGGTTTGTTTCAATTCTTAGCCATTCCCACACCCCTAATTTAATTGATTTTAATCCATTTGATCCCAAGGGTTCCCTTAATCAAAATATATATCTTCATATCTTGCAACATGGTTCATATCATACTTGAGAGTATAGCTACAACTACAAAGTTCAAAGTATGATTCCAGAAAGCATGGTAAATTCGAAAGCGATCAACATATGATTAAATTTCAAAACATGCCTATATAATACCAGTATCAAGGTATGATTAAGTTCCCAATTTTTTATCATGTTCATTTACCATCATAAGCAACACTAAGTGTGAAGACCTTGAATACATGCCAATTCATTTGATTCATTTCAAGAAAACACTGAACCTAGACCTTAAGTTCATGTTCTTTGTTTGGTGATGCCTTATCATTACAAATTATGTGTTGATCCTTGTTCTTTAGCATGCATCCATGTTCTATAACACATACAAGAAAATCATGGCATATGTTCATCAAACACAACCTCTTAAGCTTGAACCATAAAATTCAATAATAAAACTGATCAACTTAAGCAATCCATGGTATACGCAAGTTATGTGTCAATCTAAACCGTTCATGCAATATATATAATTTTTCCAAAACTTATAGATTTAATTTGAAGCATGGATATACTATCATTCATTGCATGAAAAGTTTCCTTATTGCCCAAATGAAATTTCATAACTCACTAGCCAAGAGATCATATTGTTATAAGAGCTAAGACAATGAAGATCAAAGCACTTAATTTGAACATTCCATAACCAATCATGTGAATGGCAATTTTTTTTTGTTGGTCATGGGTTTGGAGCACCAAATATCAACCTCCCATGTTGATAGATGCTCCCCCTCAAATAATGCTTATAAAATTCTAAAGATAGAGGTTTTAGGTATCCAAATTTTGGGACCTAATGAATCTACAATGAAGGACTTAGGCACCAATGCCTTAGTCATTTTCTTTTTAATCCTAGGAACATTTGATGATCTAAAATGTGTTCTAGACATTAATGACACAAAGGTTGGTTCCTTAGGTCGGTAACCTATACCGGCCTTATTGTAAATCGCCCTTTGGGAATTGAGTATCATGTCTAAGGTTTTGGAGCTAGATGAGAATTTCTCAAGAACATTCTTGAGATTTTCAACTTCGCTCTTTAAGTCCTTATTGTCATTCTCAAGGGTCTTAACATGCAAGTCATCAATTACCTCATCCTTAGAGGTTTTTAAATGTTCTACTTCCAATTTCAAAGATTTAACTTTGGTCTTAGATTTTTTAAGCAACCTAGCTAGACATGCAATGGTTCTATAACACTTATCTAGCTCGGGAGAGATTACCTCTTCATCATCCGAAGATGATGAAGGCGCGGTTGAGGAGCTTGATTCGTCTCCACTCTCCTCTTCATTTGAATCCTCTATGGCCATGAGGGCACGGTGATGAGTGTACTTCTCCTCCTTCTCTTCTTTGGATGAACTAGAGGACGATTCATCCCATGTGACCCTCAAGGCTTTCTTTTTCTTCTTTGATTTATCCTTCTTCTTCTTTAACTTTGGACATTCATCCTTGTAATGCCCTTTCTTGCTACACTCATAACAAGTAATGTTAGATTTATCAATCTTAACTTCACTAGGGTTACCTTTACCCTTGAGGCGCCGGCTCTTCCACATCATCCTTCTAACAAAGTTGGCCATCTCGGAGGAAGAAGACCAGCTGCCCTCCTCCTCGGACTCGGATGAGGATGAAGATGAAGATACTTCCTTCTCCTTCCTCTTCTCCTTCTTCTTCTTCTTGTTGTTACCTGCCACTAAAGCAATACCTTTCTCTTTTGAACTTTTGTTAGAGATCTCATGTAGTTCCATTTCACAAAATAGATATGCTAACTTAACAAAAGATAAATCCTTGGAAACCTTGTAAGCATCCACCATGGATGACCATAAGGCATTCCTAGGAAAAGCTTTGAGGACATACCTTATAAGATCTCGGTTCTCAACCTTCTCATTGATGGAGTGTAGACCATTTAGGATCTCCTTGAATCGTCCATGGAGTATACTTACAGTTTCTTCCTCTCTCATGGACAGATTTTGGAGTTGGCTGAGAAGGAGGTCCTTCTTGGCAGTCCGGGTATCTTGAGTTCCTTCATGGAGCTCAATGATCTTGCTCCATAGATCTTTAGCACTTGTGAAGGGACCAACCTTGATTAGTTGGTCCTTGGTCAACCCGCATTGCAAAGTTACCACCGCTTTCGCATCGGCTTCACCTCTCCGGATTTGATCTGCCGACCAACTTGAGAATTC
Source organism: Boesenbergia rotunda (assembly GCA_024364735.1). Taxonomy (NCBI): domain Eukaryota; kingdom Viridiplantae; phylum Streptophyta; class Magnoliopsida; order Zingiberales; family Zingiberaceae; genus Boesenbergia; species Boesenbergia rotunda. Next base: position 71,525 of record JAGFNQ010005203.1, on the reverse strand, counting down.
CATCTCTTTTCCCTCAGCATCTTTAGGAGTAGAAAAACCTTCCTTGACAGCAAACCACATGCCGAGGTTGGATTTTAGGTAAAACTCCATCTTCAACCTCCAATATGGAAAATCAGTGCCTTCAAAGAGAGGAGGTCGGCTGGTGCTAAACCCTTCTCTTCCCATGACCATCTTTGTTAGCTCTCGGATGTTAAGCCATTGAAGTAGAGCCCCAAGCTCTGATACCACTTGTTGGAACCCGGATGGCTAGAGAGGGGTGGGGGTGAATATAGCCAGATACAATTTCTTGCTCTTGAACTCTTTTAAGATTTCTCTGCACTTAGGTTAGCCGCAGCGGAAGCAATACAAGTATAACAGCAGTAATATAAATACAGAGAAGGAAAAACAAACCACACAGTCGCTAACTCAAAGATGAACAAGGTTCGGGGATAACTTGCCCCTACTCCTTGGCGTGCCCGTGAGGTGGGCGATCCCTTGATTGTCGGCAGATCAAGCCCCGGTGAACTCCGGATAGTAGGAGCCTCCTTCTCAGTGGAGAAACCTCTCCATACGTGATCTCAAGAAGATACAAGTTAAGCACAGAGAAACTCGAGAAGACAAGCTCACAAAGATGTAACAAGATCGCTCAAGCACAAAGCAACAGAGAGCACGAACACAGCCTAGCCAAACTTCTCAAGTTTCTATCTTGTTCGCCTCTGCTTCCAGCTTCGCCACTTAAACTCCTGCTCAACGTCGCCAGCTCCATCAGCACCACTGACTCACACCCTGACCCACTGACCTCTCTATGCACTCAGTCCACTGGACACACCTCCAGCTGAGCCTTCGTCAGTTGCCAGCCGCCGGCCTTCGTCAGTTGCCAGATGCGCCAGACGCCATTGAGACCTGAAAACACAATAGATCCAAACCTGCTCCAAGGAAAGCCTCCCATTGACCCTCCTTGAGTGTTTGAATCACCTGCTATCACCTGCACACTCCAACAGAGGCTTAGCAATGCATATCAAAAAGAAATCAGCAAGTAGCAGAGAATCGACAGTGAAAAAAGACTTCTGATAGCATATTTGAATTAAAGTTCTTCTCCTGATCGGTCACCAGACCGATCTGGAAGGACCCTGATCGGTCACCAGACTGATCCATAGTCTTTTGCATACTCCTGATCGGTCACCAGACCAATCAGGCTCCAGTCTTATCGGTCACCAGACCAATCAGGCTGAAACTTTAATCAAATCCTAGCTGCGCCTGATCGGTCACCAGACCAATCAGGCTCCTGCCTGATCGGTCACCAGACCAATCAGGCTTGAGTAAACAGTGATTCTTTAATCAAATCCTAAGTCTCTGATCGGTCACCGGACCGTTCTGAACCTGATTAGCAAGGGAACTCAACTCACTGTTCGCTCCCTGATCGGTCACCAGACCGATCAGGAGCTGTGCAGTGAGTGAAACACACACTCCCTGATCATTCACCAGACCGATCAGACATCGCTGGATCGGTCACCAGACCTATCCACGAAGGAGCAGCGTACCAACTCCCTGATCGGTCACCAGACCGATCCAGGGACACAGACCTAGCCTTCCAAGCTAGGATTTCATTCACCTTAGCCCTCCAAGCTAAGGATTTTTCAATCTAACTCTCCAAGTTGGGAATTTGCACCTAACCCTCCAAGTTAGGACTTTTCACCTAGCCCTCCAAGCTAGGACTTTTCACCCAACCTTTCCGAGTTAGAACTTCATCCAACCTAGCCCTCCAAGCTAGGATTTTTCACCTAACCCTCCAGTTGGGACTTTTCACCTAACCCTCCAAGTTAGGACTTTTCACCTAGCCCTCCAAGCTAGGACTTTTCACCCAACCTTCTGAATTAGGACTTTTCACCACCTGGCTTCACTCACCAGGACCGGCTTTACTCACCGGGATTTCCAACACCCGGCTTCACTCACCAGGACCCGGCTTCACTCACCGAGATTTCCAACACCTGGCTTCACTCACCAGGACCCGGCTTCACTCACTGGGATTTCCAATCACCTGGCTTCACTCACCAGGACCCGACTTCACTCACCGGGATTTCCAATCACTTGGCTTCACTCACCAGGATCCGGCATCACTCACCGGGATTTCCATCACCTGGCTTCACTCACCAGGACCCGACTTCACTCATCGGGATTTCAACCTAGCTTCACAAGCTAGGACCTGGCTTCACTCACCAGGGTTTCATGCCCAGTCCCCGACCAGGACTTTAACCCAAATTCACTCAACCAAACTTAAATCATTGTCAAACACCAAAATAACAACCGGGCCAGACTGCATCAACAAATAGCATGCTCCCCTTTGATGTTTTACTCCCCCCCGCTAAAGCTTAAAAAATATATTTAAATTTTGGAAAAACTTGGCTTCTTTATTCTCTCCCACTAAAGTTTTAGAAAATATGTATTTTTAAAAAGTTTTAAAGGACTGGTCAATCTTTTAAAAAATTGTAGATTTATAAAAATATATATTTTAAAATCTAATTGAAAGTAAGAAATTTTAATTGGAAGACAGTAGATTTAAAAACTTAATAAAAATGATAGTTAAGGAGATTTATATGGTAAAATAATATCCTTTCAAATAAATTTGAAGAATAAACTTTAGGCAAAGATTTGAAGTCATTTCTATAAATACTAGAGTAATTCAAGAATCAAATTGAGTTTGAAAATAACTTATATTTGATATTAAAAAAATAAATTGAGTTTGACATTTGAAAACAATAAGTTTGAAATTCAAAAGGTTGAATTTGAACTTGAGATTTGAAAAATTAATTTGAATTTGAAAATTGAAATTTATGTTAAGTTTGAATTTTAAAAAATTAAGTTTAAATTTTGAAATTTGGTTAAGTTTGAAGATTTTGTTAAGTTAAAAAAATATAGTTAAGTTTGAATTTGAAATGTTAATTTTGAATTAAATTTGAGTTTTTGAAAAGATAAGTTTGAATTTTGAAAAATTAAGTTTAGTTTTGAAATTTAGTTTTAAATTTGAAAATTAAATTTTAAAGTTTAAAATTAAGTGTAAAATTTGAAAATAAGTTTAAATTTTGAAATTAAATTTTAAATTTGAAAATTAAGTTTAAATTTGAAAATTAAGTTTAAATTTTGAAATAAGTTTTAAATTGTGAAAATTAGTTTAAATTTGAAAATTATGTTTAATTTTTGAAAACAAGTTTTTAATTTTTAAATTAAGTTTAGAATTTTGAGTTGGAATTTTAATAGGGTGAAATTTTAAATTAGTTAAATTAATTAGATGTGTGGGGTTTGTTGGGTTGAACTAATCTTTTTAGCTCCTAAACATCTCACCCATTTCTATGTAACAAAATAGGAAAATCTTATCTGTTTTGTGAGAAGTATCAAATTTTATCATTAAATTTAAATTTGAAAGCTAAGATGTAATTGAATCTTGAGTTAGATTCAAGTTCAACAAGTATTAAATTGAAAATAGATTTCAATAATTGGCTTCCAGATTTTGGCGAGGCACAAGGGCCTTCTTAGTTATCGGAGCAATGACTATTTCCTAGACAAAGCCTTTTAATGAAATTGTATTTTCAAGTTACTTTTTGAGAAACCTTGGTCTAACTAGTTAATGATGTGGCAAGGTAGCTTTGGCTAGTTCCACGAGGTTAAAAAGACCAAATAGGGTATTCCTTACCCTACATAACTCCGTAGATAGGCTTTCCTAACGTACTATCATCTCGCCCCACTCTGATACTAGGTTATGCAAGTTTCAATCAATTCAGATCCTTATCTATCCATTTTTAGTCCTAAGCATGACAATTTTGCAAAAAAATAAACAATCATTCAAGCAATTAAAATCATGCATAAAAATCATCTGATGATAAAAATGGGTTTTCTATTGGCTCCCCCTAGACTAAAGCCTCGATATGGACTATTTAGGAAATATATTTTGTCCTTGGGGATCTAATAGTGATTTGGTCTTTCTTGATTAGTCAAGCTTAGCTTAGGGATGTTAGGATGTATACTAAAAGTCTTGTCTTTTCTATATGAACATCTATATTTTGAAAGAGAATCACAAGATCACTGTTGCATGTTTATATTAGTATGTGCAAAATATCTAATACATTACACTGTAGATAACATGGTATGTGGTGTCACACAGAAGATCATGTTATCATTTTCTTGTAAAGTATAAGTAGAGGCTCACAACCGAGATGGAGTTGGACAAACCATCGGGATGGTTGTAGTGTAATTTATTGTTGGTTTATCTTGACCATAGAATTACACTAGTGCACTTTGTGTGCAATGAGCAGGACTGACATAGAGATGATCCAATTTGTACTGACTTTATTACTAGATCATGACCTCAGTATATTATGGAGTACATGCTCTGAATCCCGATATAATAAGTGTTGGTGCCGGAAGCACTAAAGTCAAACCATTATTTTGTTAATGGCAAAGGGTTCAGAAGTTAAGATTTGGTTGTGATCTAAACAGCTGATTAAGTGTGCAGGAAAGTCCTAGGTACACTAGGCACTAAGTCCTGGTTCATTGAATAGGGCACTAAGTCCTGGCCGCGGGCTGGGCAACTAAGTCATGACCTAAAGTTGGGCAATAAGACCTGGTTAGTGAAGCTGGGCACTAAGACTGATAGTAGGAGCCCTAGAGTCAATTATGTGATGATTTACTAGGGACATTTTGAATCATATTCTATTATTAATAAAGACATGTTGGTTATTATACTTACTTTATATTTGTGCCAAATAACTATATATAATAATGTCCTTGGGTAGTAGGTTCTTATCTACATTATAACGATTGGTTGAATCGATAGTGAGATAATGTAGAGAACACTACTGTAAACCATTCCTAGTCAAGTATTAATATTCAAGGACAATATTAATGCATGGAGACTAGCATGTAGGTCAACTGATGACTTGAGCTCACAAGTCATGGATATGTGATATCAAGTTGACACAAAGGGTATACATTGGAGAATGTGTACTGAATGACCCGCCATGAGAAAGTTTCATAGATTGTCATATGAGTGTCATAAACTTTCTCATGTGACTATTAGTATGAATAGTCCTTAGACCTGAAGTCACTACGGTTCCCTACATAAGGAGTTATGTACTTTGATATCGTCAAACGTCACCCGTAACAGGGTGGACTATAAAGGCGATCACTGGGTATGTAATGAATAATGTGGAGGGATGTGAGTGATATAGATGGGATCTATCCCTCCCATATGACGGGAGTGATAACTGTGGGCCCCTTGATCGAGTACGACTACTAAAACCCATGACCATGCTCAAATGAGTTAATATGAGATATTGAGCTCATTTGTTTGAGTGAGTCTACTCGGGGATCAAGAAACACAAGATTGATTGAGGATGACACGGTCTATGCCTCATTGGTCAATCTAGATATCAAGGATAGAAGGACAAGGTCATACATTATCGTAGTCATGGGGGTTAAGTCGGATCTCGACTTTTCTTGTTACTTGGGTAGCAATGATGCAATGCTAGATGCCGCTTATTGCTTATGTGTCTAAAGTGGTTTATACACATTGCCAACGTTACGAGAACCTATTGGGTCACACACTAAGGACACGATGCTTCGGAGATTAATTGATCTGTGTTTGAATAAAATTTGATTCGAATTGGATTAATTGAGTTAGACTCAAGTGAACCCAATTAGATTATGGGATTGAGTCTAATTTGAGTTAGACTCATCTAGATTAGACTCAACCACTTAATTATGGATAATATTCATTAAAGGGTTTAATAAATATTATTTAAGAGGAAGGCTAAGAGACATTCTATTCATTAGATGAATAGAATATTAAGAGTCTCAAGGAATACCAAGAAGCTTGGTATTCATTGGGTTTTATTAGCATTAAGATGAGAGGAGCTCAAGGGACATAGACCCTTGGTATTCATTAGATGAGTATAAATAGCCCCCCCTGTCAAAGGCTAGAGTGGGCATCTCTCTTCCTCTTCTTTCTTCCTCCTTGTCCATAACTCCCTAGTGGAGGTTCTTGTGCTTTGTGAACCATCTCAAGTTGCTAGCACAACTAAGGTGGTTCTTCTCTGAGGCGTAGATCGTGTTCGTGTGGATACACATAGAGTCATGGACACTTGAACGTGCAAGAGATCCGGCGAACCAAAGGACTAGCGGGATAAGCGAAGGGCGCGCGACAAAGGTATTCCTATGAGTTTTTCTTTCGTATAGATCACTGAAGGATCTTATTTCCGCTGCGATTTTAAATGTTTTTACCTATAGATCCCTACAGTGGTATCAGATCCACTTGTGAAAGATCGTACAAAGTTTATAAAACTTTTATATGTGATATAGAAGTAGGATATAATTTTATTATAGATTGTATAATGTATGAGCATTTGTCGAGATACAAAAGTTTGTGTTGATCAAACTAAATGTCTATAGCATCGTCATATGAAATATGAAAGTGTGCTATGATGCGAATGTACTCGATAAATTTTATAACCTATGGTTTCGGCTCATGAGCATTTTTACAATCATAATAAAAATTGATGTCCTAAATCTATTGTAATTGATTGATGACATGGTGCATGGTTATGACCTTAACCCCAATGTGATTGAATGTATGTGTGTGTGTGCGCATGTTGTAATTCATAATACAGCCTACGTGTCGTGCCTTGTCTCTATTTTTCCTAGTTGTAAAAATAGATTTAGACTCGAATGTAACTCGAGTTTTCCTACATTGTAATGTACAAAAGGAGCAGTGGAGTGTCCATTGAAGAATGAAGTTACAAGAATGATGCCGACCACACATGATGACCGAACGATGCACTTGGAGAAGATGTTATCCCTAGGTTGACCATCGATCTTCTCATTGGCTTGAGAAGATCGTCGTATACAAGCCATAACCATGTCACGTTTTCTTGCTTATATGTTGATATATGCTATGTGTGTGTATGTGATTGATAACTACCATTTTGTTAATAAATTTAGGCTCTTAAATCCATGTTTTGATCCACTATTATATGCTTATGTTTGCATTTACGTACGGTTTCATGAATTACCTCTATTTTAGCTTTTGATTCAAATCTTTATATATTTGAGATGTTTAGGCACTAAAATTTGAATATCATTTTGTAGCCTTCAAATGACCATGGACCTAGATCAGATTGGATCAGTCTTGAGCCAGAATTGGATACGGATCAAGGTGATCAAGCATTGGATTAATTGAGTCGTCTGATCAAGAAACGGCTAGATTTGAGCCATCCATCAGCTTCTTGTCAATCCAAGCTTATGATAGACTTAATCAAGGCCACAAATCAAGATCTGAAAGTTTGAGCTAAATCAGAGATCATCCAGCTGTTGGATCAAGCTCAAGAGGGTATAAGCCGTCCATCCAAGAGACAGAGAGATCTGAGCCATCTGTTGCAAATCTAGAAGATCCAAGCTACTGAGAGGCAGATCCTGACCACAGATCGAGATCTGGAGAGTTTGGTTCAGATCGGACTTAATCTGACCGTTGGATGAAGCCAGAACGATCTCAGCCGTCCAAATTCAAAGGGGATTAATTTTAATCAGTAATCTTCTCCGCCAAATCGTGTCATCACCAGATCGCAGAGCAGAGTTTTTCGCTAGTTTCCTTCTTCGTTTTCTTTGTAGCTTTTTCTCAGATCGCGCGACCAACATCAATTCCAATCTCATTTCCAAGTTTTCAGATCATTGAGGTATACTTTCCGGTTGAGTTCGCATTCGATTTCGTCACTAAGAGGAGCAAAGGGGAGGGTGTCGCTGGAGCTCCATTCCGCTGTTAACATCCACTTGATCGCGGGTTGTCTTCATCTTCGGAGCAATCAGAGCACTCGGAGGGGTTCTCCAAATGCCACTGAGGGTTTTTGAGCATCGATCGCTAGCCAGCTCATCGAGGAAGAGGAGATCGCAGAATTTCTCAGCCACTGATCGGTGACTGTGATCGGACAGAGGGTTCTCTGATCGGTCTCGTGACCGATCAGAAAAGGACATGATCGGTCGGCTGACCGATCAGGGAGGCTAATTCGCAGCAACTTATCCAGGGAGTGATCTTTCACTGATTTTTGAGCTAGGGGGTTCATAGCTTAACTTTTATGTGACGACAAAGGTAAAACTTGATAATGAATTGGGTTGATGTTCAATTTAGAATAATTTTTAGTTTCAAGCATTTATTACTTCAAGTTGTTCTAGTTGTTACTATTACACTTTAAGCCAAGTGCTTAAGCCAAGTTTTGATCTAGTTTCTATTGCCTTGCAATTAATTCCCTGCAATTAGTTTCTGCCATTAATTCCTTGCATTGAAGTTTAGTTCTTGAATTTTAATTCCATTGTTTGAATTTAAGTGCGTAGTTCTTCCACTAGGTTAAGTGTAGATCTCGCAATTTCCTACTTCAGTTCTGCTAATTCAGTCTATTTCATTCCAACTCGTTATTTCATCTCTTATCGCAAAAACCCCCATTTTATCTAGAAAACCCAAAACATCAAACGACAAATAACTTGCAATCTCGAGTTAAACATTCATTCAACTAGTCCTTGGAAAAATACGACCTGAGACCCCTCTACTACATTTTATCTTGCAAGCCAAGGGTTTTTCAGTTTATAAATATCCAAATTTGAGGCTCTATCAAATTTTTAGCATCGTTGCCGGGGAATCACTAGTTGAGTTTGTTTAATTTGAGTTTGTGTTTAATATTTATATTCTTTGATTCCATTTTCATTTGCTATATCTTTTTGTATACATTTCCTGTCATTTTTTTGTTTGTTTGTGGCCAGGACTGCAGGTGGTGATTTTAAGAGTTTGAGAAGCTATTGAAAATTTTTCTACTCATTCAAGCAGTTCCATGGCAGAGTATCAGTATTTTTAGAATTTTCAGCAGCCTTGTCATAATTTTCAACAACCTTATTCTCAATTCCAGAATTTTCAGCAAGGTTTTCCGCAATCAAATCAACAATTTCAGCAGAACCAACCTTGGAATCAGCCAGAATCATAGTTTCATCAAAATTTCCAAAATTTTCAGCAACCATTTCTTCAGCAGCCATTTTATCAAAACCAGCAAGTTTATCAAGATTTTCCACAACCCTCACAGCTTTCTAATAATTTTTAGCAGAATTGTCAACCATTCCAGCAGAATTCTCAGTTTTAAAATTTTCAGTAATTCAATCAACAATTCCAGCCTCGGAACTAGAATTTTCAGAGCTACAATTTTCCGCAGTTTCAACAAAATTTCCAGCCTAATTTTCAGCAATTTTCACAGCCAAATTAATTTAAGTAGCCCCAACAATTTCAATTTCAGAATTCACAGCCTACTTCTAATTTTGAGCCACCTAATGAACCATTTTAAGACCAACAAGAGTTCCATGCTCATCAAGGAGACTTTGAGGATTCTAGTGAGCTTGAGGCTCAACAACAAAGGCTTGGGGAGATTTTGCAACAAATCATACAACAAAAACATTCACAACAACAAGAGTATGATTCTACGCTTCAAGACATTGAGAGATACATGGGAAAATTGGTTAGTGAAATGAATCAAATGCAAACCCAAAGATCAAGCAAATTCCATTTTCAAGCTATTCCTAATCCTGAGGGGCATGATTGTGAACTAATTTTGAGGAATGAGGAAGTTGTTTCAAGTTTGAACATTCCAAGGGCTGATTTTTATGAAAAATTTTCAGCAATCTATTTTCCATCTCAAAACAACCCCGAAAATGATTTTACATCAGTTGGTTATGACCCTAGAGCAAGCATAAGTCCTTCTTCAATTGATCTTGAAATTTTGGTGGAAGAAGAAGAGGAAATCCATAAAATTAGGGCACCTACAACAGCTATTCCTCCTGAAATTCCTATTCGAGATCCATTGCCAAAATTTTCAGCTCAAGTGGAGGAGCCAAAAGTCTCTTTACACTTATCATAGCACCCAGAGAGGATCCTCTTAGCACTAGCATGGGTATTTCAGATGACTTTGTTGAGGCAGAGTTATTTGATGATAGAGTTTCATTTGATATTCAGAGAGGATTTTTAAGCTCAGATAAGGCAGAGGAGGTGATAGCTACAGAGGAGGCTGAAGATTTGAAGGCTGAATCTGACTCATTTTTTGTTACAGATGATTCTATAGGTGTAGGGGATTGCACTGAACCCCAGGGATCACCTATATTGATTGAGATGCCTTCAGAGGATAGGTGTGAGAGTGTAGGGGATAGCACTGAGCCCCACGGACCACCCATACCTACTGAAGATGCATTAGCTGTATAGGAATTGGAGGAGATGGATAGAAAAACTTGTGATAATCTTGAATTCAATTCTGAAGCTTTACAGGACCATTCTAAACTTTTATTTTGTGATGAAATAGATGTTGATGATCCTAACTTTTCCCATATGCTTGTTGCAGATATTGTTGATTGCAGATGATTCTACTGGTGTTGGGGATTGTAATGAGCCCCAGGGACCACCAATATTGATTGATACATTAGAAGATTCAGAGGATAAGTCTGAAAGTGTAGGGACTTGCATGGTGGAAGTAAGAACCCAAGAATCACCCTTCTTAGTTGAATGTCCACCAGAACCTGAAATTGAAGTGGAGCCTTTACATGACCAGGAGGAGACTATAGTTACACACATTCTTATAGAGCCTCTAGGTATTCTTCAGCATGATAAGGTAAGTATTTCTCTCAAGGTTGATCTTGTTGGTTGTGAAGCAATTATTGACACATCTTGTGTAGATAATAATTGTGAAAAACTCATGGAGGTACCTAGTGCTGATTTTGTTGATTGTGATGAATTTTTTGTCACGTCATGTGTAGAAGTTGATTGTGAGAAATTTTTAGAGGTACCTAAAATTGATTTTGTTGAATGTGATGAATTTCTTGATGCATTTCATGTAGAGGTTAATTGTGGAAATTCCATAGAGGTACCTAGCATTGATTTTATTGGCTGTGATACAATTCTTGATACATCCTATGCAGAAATTGATGGTGAAAAACTAATAGAGGTACCCAAAATTGATTTTATTGGTTGTGATGAGTTTCTTGATATACCCTTTGTGGATAGTAATTGTGAAAAACTCATGGAGGTACCTAAAATATATTTCATTGGCTGTGATTCATATCTGGATACATTTTATGTAGAGGTTGTTTGTATTTCATTTCTTTCTTACCCTGCATGCGTGCAGGAGGTATTTTCTTTACATGGTTTTGCAGGATCCCGTAGGCTTCTAGAATGGGTACTCAAACTTAATAGCCTACAACCTCTCGGAAGGACTTCTAAAGAGCATGAAGTGGGCAGGGTTGATTTTACTTTAAATTTTAACTATTTACCCCAAGAATGGATTCTGAACCTTAATCGTCTCCGACCACCGGAACATACTTATGCAAAATTAATAAGGGAGAAATCTGTACAATATGAGATTGATCACATGAGGATAGTTCTCCCAAGATGGATGCTTCGTGCTCTTTACACAATTTGAAGGGGAGTTATTTTTTTCTTACACTCTTATTTCATTGTGAATATCATTTTTAAGTTTCTAGCAATGAATTTTTCTTTTAAAGTGAGTTCTTGTTAATAAATGCTTGGGTAGTGTAGAATGAATAAAGATCCATTGTAGATACCATTTTATCCTTTTGGCATTTTATTTCTTGCATGACTAGGAATAAATGTATCCATCTAGATTTTCTTATATCATTTTAGAGTCCCTTGAAAGCAAATTAAATTTGGTTGTTAAAACTTAGGATTTGAGCCAATAGATGAAAATTCTTGGATGCTTGAGTACTACTTAGCTATGGACTCTAGATTGATGACTTGAGATGAATTCTTTTTACCTAGTGAGGATTGACCTAATATGTGTGACACACACATGTGATTATACTCTAGAACTTGCTTAGGTTCTTTCAAAGCTATATTTCTATGATTGGACGACATTTATAGAGGTAAATCACTTTGTTTCCTTTCTCACATCAATTTTTGCAATTTTGTTGTTGACCTACTCTATATTCCATTTTCCTTCCATAATCTTCATGTTTATCATAATATTTTCATTGGACTTGGGTACTTCAATGTTTCTTGATGTTACTTTGCCCGAGACGGACAAAAGTTTAAGTGTGGGGGAGGATGCAAGCATTCTATCAAATATTGAGGACAATCAAGCATTGACAATTTACAAGGAAAGTGTGCTAATGTGAATTGAGTTTTGTATCAAGAGTGAGTTGCAAAAGTTGGTTAGTGAAGACTACATGTGGAACATCTAAATTCCTAGTTATAATTTGAGGTTTCAAGTTCTTTGAGGCATACTCCGGGAAAAAAAAAATTAGTGACCTTAGGAAGTTCCATATGCCAACTTATTTGACATTGAAGTTGAGAATTGAAGTTTTTGGCAACATGAAAAATCTGGAATAGAAATGAAAATGGGATTTCAAATTGTATAAAGTAGAGCTTAGTAATTTTAGTGAAGAGTTTGAAGCATTGGTTAAAATTCTAAAATCTCTCAGTCAAGCTCTATTTCCAAGTTAAGCTAACAGTTTGAGCCCCAATTACTTTTCAGATTCTGAATTAATGTAGAGCTGAAACAATTAGGAGCTAATTTGAATTGCTACAAATTGCTGGAGATGAGGAAGATCATTTAATATCTGTAAGAATTCGGGAGCTGGGCACAAAATGGCAGAGAAAAATAGAAATAAAAGAAAAGAAAGAGCAGCTGAAAAAGAAAGAAAAGAAAAAGAAAAAATATATATATGAAGTGGAAGTCAAGTGTTGGGTTAGATTTCTGATTTGAAGTTGAGAACAAGAAGCTAGTTGAAGGCAAGAGTGAGTTATTGTTTGGAAGATTGGAATCTCAGCAGAAACATTTCAGAAATTTGCTGAATTCAGATCAGTTTCAGTTCTGTTCAGAGCCTGATCGGTTCCCAATCCGATCAGGGAAGCCTCTGATAGGTCACCATGACCGATCAGAGAGAATCCAGTCTGTTCAGAAGTAGTTGGCAGCGATCAGGAGCATCTCAGACCGATCTACAGTCCGATCAACAAGAGTCTGATCAGTCTCTTGACCGATCAGAAAGCATTGGCACAGAAACAAAACTGTGGCACATTGAATTCTGTGAACTTTTTCAAGCCTTACTCCACCACAACTCTGATACATGCAAGATAAGTCAAAAGAAATGGGCAAAGTGCATTAGAAATATTTTTGAGTGTCCAAGTCTTCCACTCTCTTACCTTTTCATATTTTCTTATTATGCCATATTTCTTTTCCACATTTTCTCATCATACCATATTTCTTTACTTTCTTTATCATGAAATTTCAAGTATCAAAGTTCATTAAACTTCTAGTTCATCCTTATCATTACATATCTCCTAAATTGTTCAAATATCCTTATTTCATTCTTATCATTCTATATGTCTTTACCTTGTTCTAATAAGCTTTTGTAGATGTGGAACCAAGTCAAGAATGATGGTGGAGAGTAAATAATAAGCAAGTCTATGATAGTGCAAGAACCATGGTTGTGTTGGAGAGAGCTCCACTTCCATCAAAAACTTAAAACTTAGTAAGAGAGCCACCTAAAGATTCCCTTAAGAGGCTTTTTGAGTTAATTCATCTCAATGAGTCATGAAGGATGAAGTTTACTAAGTTGTTGATTTAAGGACAAGTTTCTAGTCCATTGAGCTTAGATTTTTGAGAATTGACAACCCTAGGTAATTTCCTATCAATTGCTTCTAACTATGATTGAGAATAATCTAGGGGTATACATCCTTAGTTTACTAGTTAGCATATGCGAGACACCCAAGAGTAAGTGTGAGGGAGTTGATAACTACCATTTTGTTGATAAATTTAGGCTCTTAAATCCATGTTTAGATCCACTATTATATGCTTAAGTTTGCATTTACGTACGGTTTCATGAATTACCTCTATTTTAGCTTTTGATTCAAATCTTTATATATTTGAGATGTTTAGGCACTAAAATTTGAATATCATTTTGTAGGCTTCAAATGACCATGGACGTAGATCAGATTGGATCAGACTTGAGCCAGAATTAGATTCGGATCAAGGTGATCAAGCATCGGATTAATATGAGCTGTCCAATCAAGAAACAACTAGATCTGAGCCATCCATCAGCTTCTTGTCAATCCAAGCTTAAGATAGACTTAATCAAGGTCACAGATCAAGATCTGAATGTTTGGGCTAAATCAGATATCATCCAGCCGTTGGATCAAGCTCAAGAGGTTCTAAGACATCCATCCAAGAGACAAAGAGATCTGAGCCATCCGTTGCAAATCTGGAAGATCCAAGCTACTGAGAGGCAGATCCTGACCACAGATCGAGATCTGGAGAGTTTGGTTCAGATCGGACTTGATATGACCGTTGGATGAAGCCAGAACAATCTCAGCCGTCCAAATTCAAAGGGGATTAATTTAAATCAGTCTTCTTCTCCACCAAATCGCATCGTCGCCAGATCGCAGAGTAGAGTTTTCGCCAGTTTCCTTCTTCGTTTTCTTCATAGCTTTTTCTCAGATCGCGCGGCCAACATCAATTCCAATCTCGTTTCCAAGTTTTCAGATCATTGAGGTATACTTTCCGGTTGAGTTCGCATTCGATTTCGTCACTAAGAGGAGCAAAGGGGAGGGAGTCATCGGAGCTCCATTCCACTGATAACTTCCACTTGATCGCGGGTCGTCTTCATCTTCAGAGCAATCAGAGCACTCGGAGGGGTTCTCCGAATGCCACTGAGGGTTTTTGAGCATCGATCGCTAGCCAGCTCATCGAGGAAGAGGAGATCGCAGAATTTCTCAGCCACTGATCGGTGACTGTGATCGGACAGAGGGTTCTCTGATCGGTCCCGTGACTGATCAGAAGAGGACATGATCGGTCGGCTGACCGATCAGGGAGGCTAATTCGCAGCAACTTATCCAGGGAGTGATCTTTCATTGATTTTTGAGCTAGGGGGTTCATAGCTTAACTTTTATGTGACGACAAAGGGAAAACTTGATAATGAATTGGGTTGATGTTCAATTTAGAATAATTTTTAGTTTCAAGCATTTATTACTTCAAGTTGTTCTAGTTGTTACTATTACACTTCAAGCCAAGTGCTTAAGCCAAGTTTTGATCTAGTTTTTATTGCCTTGCAATTAATTCCCTGCAATTAATTCCCTGCAATTAGTTTCTGCCATTAATTCCTTGCATTGAAGTTTAGTTCTTGAATTTTAATTCCATTTTTTGAATTTAAGTGTGTAGTTCTTCCACTAGGTTAAGTGTAGCTCTCGCAATTTCCTACTTCAGTTCTGCTAATTCAGTCTATTTCATTCCAACTCGTTATTTCATCTCTTATCGCAAAAACCCCCATTTTATCTAGAAAACCCAAAACATCAAACGACAAATAATGTGCAAGCTCGAGTTAAACATTCATTCAACTAGTCCTTGGAAAAATATGACCTGAGGCCCCTCTACTACATTTTATCTTGCTAGCCAAGAGTTTTCAGTTTATAAATATCTAATTTTGAGACTCATCCGTGACACAAGTAATGGGCAATCTATCAGTGATGCATGCTTAGATGTTTATCTTAATTAAGTCAACTCAATATGCCTACCAAAGTTTGGTACTCATAAACTACATCGATCATTTGTTGGTGGGTTTGCCAAAGCAAAGCAAAGCATTTTATCTTGGTAGAGTGCAAGAGGACAATTGTGATGTCCCGCTATCAAACTTTGGGTGAGACTTAACTAAGTCCACTCAATTAGATTGAGAAACTTGGAGGCATATCCCAAAAGTTGGGAAAATTGGGTAAGAGAACAATTATTCCATGTATTGGGCGATTAGCCAAAGCTAACTCAAGATGATGTGTAATGTGGATCTTGACCCTTTGTTTCAAAGAGTTGCGTGAGATGTAATTGGTAAAATGTTACCTACATAATTATACCAAGTCTTGGGCGATTAGCCAAAGCTAACTCAAGATAAAGTATAATATGGATCTTGCCCCACATGAATAATGATTGCTATTTGGTTTGGAGCTAGTAGTGTTGGTAAATTGAGTTTGCCTACATCCATGACTAGCCCCAACCAAAGCTCTACGATTCAGTGGGAGCGTCATTTAATTAAAGGCCTAATTAAATGAATTAGATATGATACTTATTTCTGCATAATTTTACTGTTGTAGATCATCATGTCATCGAACACATCAAATACTCTCTCTCTGCGATCCGTCCTTTAGAAGGACAAGCTCAACGAAGCTAATTTCCTGGACTGGTACAGAAACTTGAGGGTAGTCCTCAAAAAAGAACGAAAACTGTACGTCCAGAGCAATCTCTTCCAGAAGCACCCGCCGCTACCGCTACCCGTGTCGAAAAGGATGCTTACAAGAAGCATCAGGATGATGCACTTGATGTATCATGCCTTATGCTTGGCACCATGAACTCTGAGCCTCAGAAGCAACATGAGAACATGAATGCACATGATATAGTTTAGCATCTAAAGCAACTATATCAAGGGCAAGCTAGGCACGAGCGGTTTGAGGTGTCTAAAGCCCTATTTGCATGCAAGATGCAAGAAGGAACTCCAATTGGAACTCACGTACTCAAGATGATTGGGTACGTCGAGAACCTTGAAAGACTAGGATTTTCACTGGGCTAAGAATTGACAACAGACCTTATCCTGTAATCGTTGCCGGAGGGGTACAATCAATTTGTCATGAACTATAACATGAATGAAATTGATAAGCCTTTGCCTGAGATGCTCAACATGTTGAGAACTGCTGAACCCAATCTCATGAAACCAAAACCAGTAATGTACTGATGGAAAACAAGGGCAAAGGCAAATGGAAGCCTAAAGGCAAGGGTAAGACCCAAGTCAAAGGCAAGGCCAACTCTACTACATCCAAGGCTAAAGATAAAGTGCTTAAGGAAGGGTCATGCTTCCATTGTCATGAGACCGGACATTGGAAGAGGAACTGCAAACTCTACTTGGAGGAAGTAAAGAAGAAAAGAAGTGAGACTTCTGCCTCATGTATTTTTGTTATTGAAGTCAATCTATCTATCTCTTCTTCTTGGGTATTAGATACCGGATGCGCGTCTCACATTTGTACTAATGTGCAGGGCCTTCAAAGAGCTAGATCATTGACGAAGGGCGAAGTGGACCTACGAGTAGGCAATGGAGGAAGAGTTGCTGCCATAGTTGTAGGAACTTATTCCTTATCTTTGCCCACTGGGCTTATCTTAGAACAAGAGGAGTGCTTTTATGTACCTGCATTGACTAAGAACATAATTTCAGTATCTTGTTTGGACAAGAAAGGTTTTTCATTTATCATAAAGGACAAATGTTGTTCCATAATGTTAAATGACATGTTCTATTGTAATGCACCACTTGTGAATTGACTCTATGTTCTAGAACTAGAAAACCCAATCTATAACATAAATACAAAACGATTCAAATCCAATGATATGAACCAAACGTATCTCTGCATTGTCGCTTGGGACATATAAATGAGAATCGTATATCCCAGCTCCATAAGGATGGATTACTGGACTCATTTGATTTTGAATCTGTAACGACCAGGAAAATTATCTCAATATTTTCTTTAAAATATTGATCATGTCTAGATAGTTTTTTTGGAACCTAGAGACACTAGAGCGCACTTTAGCCTAGTTATCCATGATTTTCCCATTTAATTTGAGAAACTAAGTACTAATGGGCCTTATATGGGCTTTCCTAATACCATGGTTATTAGTGGATTTTAGGTAGAATGTAATATAAACATAGATGAGATTTAGTTAGGAATATTAGTATGATTATGGGTGGGTCTTAGGGGAAATTTTTGAAAAAATAAAATAAAATTAAAATAAAATAAAAATAAAGTGCATGCACCAAGGATTGAACCTTGGACCTAGCATACCACCATGCATGTACTAACCAATTCACCTAGCAAGGGAGTGCTATGAGGGAATGAAGTGGATTTTTGTTAAGGCTAAAGGAAGTGAAGAGTCACCATGAGAGGAGGCACCATGTCTCTTCACTTGCCCCTCTTCATTGTGTATAAATGAGAGGAATGATAACTTAACAATTAAGAAAATCATTCCCTCTTCTCTTCATCCACCAAGCCTCTCCTCTCCTTCTTCTTCCCTCTCCTAGATGAAACCCACAAGACCCCTCTCCCGTGGAAAAGTTTCACAAGGGAACTTGATCTTAAAGATCCAAGACTTTCTACAAGGATACAAGGGCTAAGGAGAGGCCTAGGGTCAAGGAGCTTTCTTTTGGCTTCTCCATTCAAGGTGATAATCAAAGACAAACCAAGGTAAGACCCCCTCACCTGTGGTATGATTGTTCTTTGATACTTAACAAGATTTAGACTTTTGTTTAAGATTTAAGTTGAGGAAACCTTGAAGTGAAGCCTCTAGGGTTTCGGCCAAAGTGGATGCTTGGGCTTAGGGATGATGTAAACTCTCTTTTGTGCACTTAAATGCTTTATTATGATATGTAAGACATGGATCATGATGTAGGGAAAGTTTTTGGCACCCTAAAGTTTCCTAGGGTTTCGGCCCATGTCAACCTAGGATGAGGTCTAACCTTTCAAGCATGTTTAATTGTGTTTCCTATGATTTAATGGATCTTAGGATCTTAATGGTGAATGATAGGAAAATTTTCCATATGTTTGTGACCCATTAGGGTTTCGGCCAAGGACAAATAAGAGGGCTAGGAAATAGGGATGGCTCCAATGATGGGGGCACATGACTTACTATGACATGGTAAGAAAGTATGAGTTTTTCATTTTCTATGGACCTTGGCATGTTGCTTGAATGAAGGGGTCTTTTCCCTTATTGAACTTTCGACCAAGGGTATAAGTTAGGGCTTGGGTTGGGTTAAGTTTCAAATGAGACTTGTTTATGGGTTACTAAGATGTATGTATATGATTAAGTATGTTGTAGGAACATGTATGTGACCTAAAACCTAACTTCATGTAATATGTGTCCTAACCTTGTATATTAGGTCATGTGCTATGATGATTCACAAATGTTTAGACCACGTGCCATGAACCTAGGAAATGTATCATGTATGAAATGATCTAGGCATGCCTTCCTAGGTACCATGACCATGCATGTTTTATGAATGATATGTATGTATGCCAAGATTTATGAATGATATGTATGTATGTATGTCATGTTTTATGAATGATATGTATGTATGCCATATTTTATGAATGATATGTATGTATGTCATGTTTTATGAACAATATGTATGTATGCCATGTTTTATGAATAATAAGTATGTAGGCCATGCTCTATGAACGATATGTACGTATGCCATGTTTAAGAATGAAGATGATGAACGAAAATGATAACCATGGCCCTAAGACAAAATGATGTAAGCATGACATACCTTATGAATGAAGATAATGAACGATGATGAATGTTCATGCCTTTAAGGCATCAAGATGTTAAGTATGAATGATGAAACGTTAAGTATGTCTATGTCATGCTAAGGGATGGGCACCTTAAGAACGCCCCGGTTCTGGACTACCGAAGCTGTCCACGGTTCTGGAACTACCACAGCTGTTCCTATTCCTATGTCAAGTTTCATGAAACAATATTTTGTTTATGCCATGAATGTTCTATGAATGATGAAGCATGTTAAGTAATTTATTTTTAAGAATGGGCTTGTACCGGACCGAAGTAAGGGTCCAAGGGATGGGCACCTTAAGAACGCCTCGGTTCTGGACTACCGAAGCTGTCCACGGTTCTGGGACTACCGTAGCTGTCCAATAGGGATGGGCACCTTAAGAACGCCCTGGTTTTTGGAACTACCGTAGCTGTTCCTACCCTAGTAGGTCGGGGCTCCCTACCTCGTATTTACTTAGGGATGCGCGCTTATGATGTATGTATGTGGTACAAGCCGGGGACCCCAATAATGTTATGATTATGTTTAAGTATTTAAAAGTATGATTTCAAACTAAGCATCCTTATGATATACGCATTTGACACATGCATTCATCCATGTTATGCATTATGCTATGATAAGTATGTTTATGCCAAGTATGTGTATGCAAAGTATGTTAATGCAAAGTATGTTTATGCAAATGATTATATTTATGTTCCTGTTAAGAATGATGCCATGATTATATTTATGTTCATGTTAAGAATGATGTCATGATTATATTTATGTTCCTGTTAAGAATGATGCCATGATTATATTTATGTTCATGTTAAGAATGATGCCATGATTATATTTATGTTCATGTTAGGAATGATGCCATGATTATATTTATGTTCATGTTAAGAATGATGTCATGATTATATTTATGTTCATGTTAAGAATGATGCCATGATTATATTTATGTTCATGCTAAGAATGATGCCATGATTGTATTTATGTTTATGATAAGAAATATGTCATGATGAGTAGGATTTAAGCATTATGTTTATGTTTATGCGACGTATGGATTTTTGTGAGTAGGAAAGGGTCTTACTAAGCCTATGTGCTTATAGTCTTATTGTCTCATACCGCAGATCAAGCAAACAGAGGTTACTAGGTGAAGCAGCAGGAGGAGCCAAAAGTGTGTGTGTGATAGTGACATGGCAGAGGAAAGAGGAACAAGACTCTTCTATTATGTTTTGTGTTTTAAAACGCCTCTTTAGATTCTATGCTATGCTTATGATAAGTTACTTGCTACTTATGATGCTCATGGATAAAGTACGAAATGCTATGCTTTGATATGCTAAGTTACAATGCTACCATGTTCATGAATGATAAGTTAAGGCATACATATATGTTCAGGTAATAGTTGCATGGTAAACCACATGTGTAAGAAGAAAAAAATTGATTCCGCTGCATTATGATATTCCTATGCCGTATGTATGTGTATGTATGTTAGCGTAACGCCGTCTCTCTCGCCACACCGTAAGGTGTGGGAAAAAGACGGGCGTTACAGAATCATATGAGACATGTGAATCTTGTCTTCTAGGCAAGATGACCAAGACTCCATTTAGTGGACACGGCGAAAGAGAGACAGACTTGTTAGGACACATACATACTGATGTATGTGGACCTTTCAATGTCGCAGCTAGAGGAGGCTATTAGTACTTCATTACTTTCACTGATGATGTCAGTAGATACGGCTATGTGTATCTCATGAAACACAAGTCGGAATCGAAAAGTTCAAAGAATTCAAAAGTGAAGTACAAAACCAACTTGGCAAGAGTATTCAGAAGCTTTGATCAGATCGAGATGGTGAATACCTTAGCCAAGAGTTTCGTGACCATCTAGCAGAGTGTGGGATCATATACCAACTCACTCCACCTGGAACACCACAATGGAATGGTGTGTCCGAGCGGAGAAATTGTACTCTATTAGATATAGTACGATCGATGATGAGTCAGACAGACCTTCCTACATCATTCTGGGGATTCGCTCAAGAGATGGCTCTTTTCACACTTAACCGAGTTCCAACAAAGGCCATCACAAAGACACCATATACGATATGGACTGGGAACAGTCCCACGATGTCTTTTATGAAAATTTGGGGTTGTGAGGCTTACATTCGACGTCAATTCTCAGATAAACTAGGACCCAAATCTGATAAGTGTCATTTTGTAGGATATCCCAATGTCGCAAAGTGTTTGTCGCTAGAAATGGTGTTTTTCTAGAAAAGGAGTTTATTTCTAGAAGAACTAGTGGGAGTAAAATCCATCTTGAAGAAGTTCAAGATGCAGATAGTACTGAGGCCTTAATAGATATTGAACAGGCATCACAAGATGTTGTGGATCATGAGATTGTTGCATAAGAAGTTGTGGAACAACAAGCTGTTCAAGTAGATCAACCTCTTCGCAGATCTGATAGGATACGTCGTCATCCTGAGAGATACTCATTTCTCTTGTCTGACTATGATGACGTTACGCTTATTGAGTTGAATGAGCCTGCATCCTATCAAGAAGCTGTGATGAACCCAGATTCTGAGAAATGGCTAGAGGCCATGAGATCCGAAATGGAATCCATGTACACTAACCAAGTATGGACTTTGGTTGATCCACCTGAGGGAATTAAACCCATTGGGTATAAGTGGGTCTTTAGAAGAAAGACTGACATGGATGGACACATGCATACCTATAAAGGGTGATTGGTAGCTAAAGGTTTCAAACAAATTCATGGTATCAACTATGATGAAACCTTTTCACCAGTGGCGATGCTTAAGTCTATTCGGATCATGCTTGCTATTGCAGCTTACCATGACTATGAGATCTGGCAGATGGATGTCAAAATCGCATTCCTAAATGGGAATTTACTCGAGGATGTGTACATGACACAACCTGAGGGTTTTGTAGATCTAGAGCATGCTGGAAAAGTATGTAAATTGCAAAGGTCCATTTATGGGCTAAAGCAAGCTTCTCAATGTTGGAATCATAGATTTGATGATGCAATCAAAGCGTTTGATTTCATCAAGAATGAAGATGAACCCTGTGTCTACAAGAGGGTTAGTGGGAGCACAGTTGCCTTCCTGATCTTGTATGTAGATGACATACTCCTCATTGGAAATGATATCCCTTCACTACAGTTTGTGAAGACGTGGCTAGGGAATTATTTCTCAATGAAAGACTTAGATGAAGCAGCCTATATCCTAGGCATCAAGATCTATAGAGATAGATCTAAGAGATTGCTTGGCTTAAGTTAGAGTACATATATTGACAAGGTGCTTAATCATTTTACCATGCAGAATTCCAAGAAGAGATTTCTGCTAATGTCACATGGTGTGAGTCTTTTGAAGACTCAAGGTCCCTCTTCTAAGGAGGAGAGAGATCGTATGGATCAGATCCCTTATGCATCTGCTATAGGGTCTATCATGTACGTCATGCTTTGTACTCGACCAGATGTCTTGTATGCTTTGAGCATGACGAGCAGGTACCAGTCAGATCCAGGTGAAAGTCACTGGACAGCTGTCAAGAATATTCTTAAGTACTTACGAAGGACGAAAGAATATTTCTTGATATTTGGAGGCACTAAGGAGCTAACTGTAAAGGGTTACAGTGACGCAAGCTTCCAAACAGACAGGGATGATTTTAGATCGCAGTTAGGATATGTGTTTTGCCTAAATGGTGGCGCTGTGAGCTGGAAGAGTTCGAAGCAGGACACAGTCGCAGATTCTACAATAGAGGCCGAGTATATTGCCGTGTCTGAGGCGGAAAAAGAGGTTGTTTGGATTCGGAAGTTCATTGCAGAGCTTGGTGTGATTCCTAGCATTGTGGACCCGATAGACCTCTATTGTGACAACAATGGGGCTATTGCACAGGCTAAGGAACCTCGGTCACATCAGCGGACCAAACATATACTACGACGCTTCCATCTCATTAGAGAGATTATCAATAGAAGAGATGTGAGGATATGCAGAGTACACACTGATTCTAACATCGCAGATCCTTTGACCAAGGTTTTGGCACAAAAGAAGCATGATGGTCATACCAGGTCACTGGATATTAGATACTACAGTGAATGGCACTAGTGCTAGTGGAAGATTATTAGTAGGAGCCCTAGAGCCAATTATGTGATGATTGGCTAGGGACATTTTATATCATATTCTATTATTAATAAAGACATGTTTGGTTATTATACTGTAACGCCCGCTTTTTTTTTCTTTTTCATAAAGCGGCGTTACGCTAGCGTACTTAGGGGCATGTGAACATCATAAGGCAGCGGAATACTTAAATCTTACACATACATGCGCCTAACTATCCTTCCTAACATGGTGACATGGGACTTAGCATAGTAACATCATACTTAGCATCATAACATACTTAACATCATATCATACTTAACATCATACCATAAAGTCACCTAAGTCATTCAATAAGCACATAAGTAGCAAACGTAAAGTTTTAGCATAAGACTTGTAAATGTATCTCTTTCTTGGCCAGGTCACTACCACACACATATTCTTGTCCCCCCTGCTGCTTCCCCCTATTGTCCTCTTGCTTGATCTGCGGTACAAGGAAATAAGACTATAAGCACATAGGCTTAGTAAGACTCTTTCCTACTCACTAAAACCATTCGTCACTTAAACATAAGCACACAAACATTAACATAACTTGGTGCTTGGCATGAATCATAAGCATAAGACATCAACCATCCTTAACAATATCTAAACATGGCATACATATAAACATAAAAACATATTTAACATGGCATGATACATGACATACATACAAACATAAAAACATATTTAACATGGAATGATACATGGCATACATCCAGTCATAAAACATATTTAACATGGCATGATACATGGCATACATACAAACATAAAAACATATTTAACATGGCATGATACATGGCATACATATAAACATAAAAACATAATTAACATGGCATGATGCAAGGCATACATACAACATAAAAACATAATTAACATGGCATAATTCCTAGCATGGCATACGGACATCTTCTTAACATAAACATAAACATAAGACTTTCCCTATCATGCATAATTTCTTAACATGAAACATAAGCATAAAACATTACTATCCTGGCATAATGCATAACATGAATGAATGCATAAGGCAAATGCATATACATAAGGATGCTTACTTTTAAAACCATACTTTTAAATACTTAAACATCATCATAACATCATTGGGGTTCCTGGCTTGTACGACATACATGTTGGGACCGGGTGCATGTTGACAAGGATACGGGTTCGTAAAACTTTAAATTTTTACGTGCAGCGGAAGAATTAGCATAAAATAATTTCTTAAATTATTTTAACCATGTATCTAGCATGCAACCTTATGATGTGTGGACATGATCATAAATTAAAACTTTGCGAAAAAGTAAACTAATTTACTTAGTACCTCGCGTAACTTGAAGTAAGGGATGAGATCCAACCGTAGCGTCCCTTGGAAGCTCCGCCTCTATTCGCGTCCACGTCGAGTTCTCTTCGGGATGACTTCGCAAAGCCACAAGTTTTGTGCCGACGAGAACTACTAGATTCTCTAAAGGCACAACTAGAAGATCAAGAGAAAAGAAAGGAAACTAACCACCAAGTTAACGGAATCAAAATTCCGGGAAAGGAAGGAAGGAGTCGCGATCCGCTTCTTCTTCTTCTTCGGCACGAACTTGGTGGAGGAAACTCACGGGCACCCTAGGTGCTTGCACCGGCCCTAGGGGATGAGAGAGAGCCGGCCCTAGAGAGAGAAAGGGCGCCGACCCTAGAGAGAGAGAGAGAGAGAGAGAGAGTTAATCTCTTGATTACTCTATTGAGGAATTCAAGCCTAGCCTTGGTTCCTTTATATAGTGTTCTCTCCCTTGCCAAGTCACCCCTTTAACGGAATTTTTCATAAGAAATTTATCCTATAAATTTTCTTATGAATTATTCCGTTTAAGCCAAGTTTTATTATAACTAACTTTATAATAAAACAAATATATCTCTCCTTTTCTTATGGAATAAATTTTACAAGAAATTTATAAATTCTCTTTATTATGGAAAAATCAATTCATAATTGATTTTATAAAATTAAAATAAACCATTCCATGGATCATTTTAATTTCCATAAAAAGAATAAATTTCTATAAATTTATTTATATAAATTTCTTTATACAAATTTATTTATCCATAATTTATAAAACAAATCGCACTTGATTTATTTTATAAAATAAACCAAATAAATTGGTTCTCTCTTTTATTGTGGCCGGCCAAACCAAAGAGGGTGGGCACCCTCTTTGGCCGGCCACTTCAAGCCCAATCCCTCGCGAATTAAACTCATTTAATTCGCCCGATAAGCCTTCAAAAGACTTAGTCATTTCAAGCTTCCATTGCGCCTCTGATTAATTCAGATTCGACTTATTTCTCTTGATTGGAAAATCCAATTTTCAACTCGTTTTAAATCCCTCGGATTACTCGTAGTGCGTGTGACTAAATAGGCTTTCGATTTATGTTGGTCGTCTATAATCAACCAATTATAAAACGATCATGAGTGGCACCTAGTAGTACATCATGACCCCCAATTAATTGAAAGATCAACGGTTGACCTCAGAAATATTTCTGAAACCCTTCAGCAGCTCTAATAAATCATGTCCCATTCCCTTCACCATCTTATACCCACTTGGTTTAGGACATGGTCTGTTTGTGTCAGTCCCCACTAGACTGACTACGTCACACCTAGCCCAAGTAGTGTCTTTCTCGTCCTTTGGATTTCTAATTACTCTCATGTATTTAAGAGACTCATACTCTAAACATGATATGCTCTGGCCAGAGACTTTGAGTAACAATCCGATGATAGGCCTGGGTATACATCTCCTCGCAAGGAGTGGTGAATCCTTTGTAGGCTGTTCAAACATCTTTGGGCACTTCGGCTTATACCCAATCATCCTGGGTCCACACCTCCTTGGAGATGCTTGCTTAAGATGTTAAAGTATAAGTCTCCATGACCAAGATGACTTGAACACCGCAAGTCAAAGGAACATCGCACTTAAGCTGCAGTAAGAACTTCATTGACATATCTATGTAGATTACCATATGAAGTTTTACAGCTAGTCACTCCAATGAACTAGTTCCCTTAACTAGCATCCATGTTTATCTCCGGACATCCCAATGTCGCCAGCCAGTGAGAATCAGCTGATTAGAGAATAACCCATGCTAGTCTCAACAGAATTGATAGTGTCTGTATTTATCAATTCATCGACTAGGGATATTTTCAATACTTCACAATTGCACATTTAGAGATAATCACTAGTTGTGATCCCATCACAAATTCTCTTATGCTGTGAATTGTATTGCGGATATTCAGTAGATGAGTTTAAGATCCCAATCAAATACACAAACATGTATACTCAAATAGTGAATTATCATTTATTAAAATAAATGTTTACAATTATAAGGCGATTGCCTTAGGACACTTCTTTCATATCACTAACAAACTCCCACTTGGCATAATGCCAATCGCTACGGTAACCAATACCACAGGCTCTAACATGACCCTCAAACTTGTTTTGAGGCAAGGCCTTAGTTAAAGGATCCGCTAAATTCCTTTCAGTGGGAATTTTCTCAATTTGTATATCATTCCTACTTATAATCTCTCTGATCAGATGATAGCGGCGAAGCACGTGTTTGGATCGCTGATGAAACCTTGTTCCTTTGCTTGTGCAATAGCTCCATTGTTGTCGCAGTAAACCGGCACTGCTTCATCAATGGTTGGAACCACGCCAAGTTCAGAGACGAACTTCTTGATCCAGACTGCTTCCTTTGCTGCTTCCGAAGCTGCGATATATTCCGCTTCCGTGGTAGAATCCGCTACGGTATCTTGTTTGGAACTTTTCCAACTTACTGCGCCTCCATTCAAAGTAAATACGTATCCAGACTGTGATTTGGAGTCATCCTTATCTGTCTGGAAACTGGCATCTGTATACCCACGTATTACCATATCTCCTTCTCCATATATTAGGAACACATCCTTAGTTCTTCTTAAGTACTTAAGGATTGTCTTGACAGCCGCCCAATGATCCATTCCTGGATCCGACTGGTATCTGCTTGTGACGCTCAGAGCATACGATACATCGGGCCTAGTACAGAACATAGCATACATGATAGATCCTATCGCGGATGCATAAGGAATCTTATTCATGCAAATCCTCTCGTCTTCTGTGCGCGGACACATAGACTTTGAAAGGTTGATCCCATGCCTGATGGGAAGGTAACCTTTCTTGGATTCCGACATGCTAAACCTTTTTAGCACTTGGTCTATATATGTAGACTGCGAAAGACCAAGCAACCGTTTTGATCTATCTCTATAGATTCTAATCCCAAGGATATAGGTTGCTTCTCCCAGGTCTTTCATGGAGAAAGTTTTGGACAATCAAATTTTAACTGTCTGTAAGACTGATATATCGTTTCCTATAAGTAATATGTCATCGACATATAATACTAGGAATACGAATGCACTCCCACTAACCTTCTTGTACACACAAGGTTCGTCAGGATTTTGTGAGAAATCAAACTCTTTGATTGTCTCATCAAAACGGATGTTCCAGCTCCTGGATGCTTGCTTCAGTCCATATATGGATCGTCGAAGCTTGCATACTTTGGTTTTATCAACCGATATGAAACCTTCAGGTTGTATCATGTATACATCCTCAAGTAGGTTTCCATTAAGGAAAGCTGTTTTCACATCCATTTGTCATATCTCATAATCATAATGAGCTGTTATGGCTAGGAGCATCCGAATGGATTTAAGCATAGCTACTGGCGAATAGGTTTCGTCATAATCAATTCCTTGTTTTTGACGATATCCTTTTGCCACTAATCTAGCCTTAAAGGTAACTACATTACCTTCCATGTCGGTTTTCTTCTTGAAAACCCACTTGCACCCTATGGGCTTAATCCCTTCAGGTGGGTTAACCAAGTCCCATATTTGATTTTTGTACATGGAATCCATTTCCGACTTCATGGCTTCAAGCCATTTGTCCCTTTCTGAATTTTTCAGAACATCTTCATAACTGATAGGTTCGTCATCGCTTATGAGTAACACGTCGTTCGATTCACTTATGAGAAATCCATATCTCTCTGGAATATTGCGTGTCCTATCAGATCTACGAAGAGGTGGTGTAGTTTTAGGTTCAACTGATAGCTCATCATTATGAGTTATTGGTTGTGGGTCTAGACTAGGTGTCTCTGTAATGTCTATTGGAGTTTCTTGAACTTCATCAAGTTCAATGCCACTCCCACTGTTTTCTTGAAAAAGAAATTCTTTTTCCAGAAATACAGCATGCCTTGAAACAAACACCTTTTGTTCCAAGGGATGATAGAATTGGTAGCCCTTCGTTTCCTTAGGGTATCCAATAAATAGACATTTATCAGACTTAGCATCCAATTTGTCTGATATAGTCCGCTTCACATAAGCAGGACAACCCCATATCTTAAGGTGAGTTAAGTGAGGTTTCTTACTATTCCATATCTCATATGGAGTAGTAGAGACTACCTTGGTCGGGACTCTATTTAGGAAGTAAACAGCTGTCTTAAGTGCATAGCCCCAAAAGGATTTTGGAAGAGTTGCATGATTCATCATAGACCTAACCATGTCCATCAAGGTTCGGTTGCACCTCTCAGATACACCATTATGCTGTGGTGTATATGGCGGAGTCCATTGGGACAATATCCCATTGTCCCTTAGATAATCTTGAAACTCTTGACTTAAATATTCACCACCCGGTCGGATCGAAGTATTTTAATACTTTTGCCAAGTTATTTCTCTACTTCATTTCTGAACTCTTTGAATTTCTCAAAGGCTTCAGATTTGTGTTTCATCAAGAACACATACCCGAATCGTGAGTGATCATCGATAAAGGTGATGAAGTAGCTATAGCCTCCTTGTGCAAGAGTTGACATTGGTCCACATACATCAGTATGTATTAGACCAAGCAATTCTCCCACTGGATTACCTTTTCCGGAAAAGGGTAATTTGGTCATCTTGCCTTTTAAGCATGATTCGCATGTATCAAATGAACCGGGTTCAAATGATTCCAAAATTCCACATCGGTGTAATTCGGTCATGCGTTTCTTACTTATATGGCCAAGACGGCAATGCCAAGTGTAGGAGTCTATTCGATTATCTATTCGAGCACGTTTGTTGCTAACTTCGATATTGAAAATGTCACTGGATAAATCTAACATGTAGATACCATTGCACAAAGTTCCATTCCCATAAAGAACGCCATTTAAAGTTATGTAACAACAATTGTTACTAAAAGTTAAATGATAACCCTTTTCATTCAAACATGAAATAGATACAATGTTCTTTATTAACGAAGGAACAAAATAACAATTATCCAATTCTAAGACACGTCCAGTGGGGAGGTTTAGCAAATATGTTCCGATGGCAACAGCAGCAATCATTGCTCCATTTCCAACTCGCAAATTTGCTTCTCCTTTGACGACAGTTCTTCTATTCCTTAGCCCCTGTATGTCATTACATATATGTGAGCTACACCCAGTATCAAGTACCCAGGTACTAAAGGAAATAGAGTGACATTCAATAACGAAGATACCTGAAGAGGATGTGGCATCGGATGCCTTATTCTTCAAGGACTCAAGATAAACCTTGCAGTTTCTTCGCCAGTGACCCTCCTTGCCATAGTGATGGCAAGTTCCTTTTGGTTTCTTTTCAGTCGTTTTGGCCTTTTTCTTCTTTCCTTTATTCTGTTCTTTGGCCTTCCTCTTAGAACCTTTCTTCGAGGAACCAACTAACAGTACCGTCTTTTGATCCTGGCTTTACAGAAGGCTCTACAGTCTTCAGCAGGTTGAGCAACTCGGGAATGGTGGTCTCTAGTTTGTTCATCCGATAGTTCATCACAAATTGTGAATAACTTTTGGGCAAACAATTCAGAATTAAGTCAATACTTAGTTCATGATCCATTGCAAAATCGAGTGTGCTCAGTCGCTTAATGTACCCCAACATCTTTAACACAAACTGCGAGGCAGAAGTGCCTTCCTGCATCTTAGAAGTGAAGAGGAGTCTGGAGACTTCGAACCTTTCGGATCTCGCCTGCTCTTCAAACAACTCATGAAGATGGAAGATGATGGTATAAGCATCCATATGCTCGTGCTGCTTTTGCAGCTCAGGTATCATAGAGGCTAGCATGATGCAACTCGCAAGTTCAGAATCGGTCACATGTTTCTGATAGGCCACTAGCTGGTCTGGAGTTGCACCTTCTGGAGGATGGTTAGGAAGTTGATCTTCAAGGACATAGGCAAGCTTCTCAGCCTTGAGGACTATCCTCAGGTTTCGAAGCCAGTCCATGAAGTTCGGCCCGGTCAGTTTATTGGTGTCCAAAATGGAACGCAAGTTTAGAGAAGACATGATCGAGTGATTAACCTAGAAATACAAATTGAGCTTATGTGAGAAGAATGATAAAGAATGTATCAATATACATTAATTAAAAATCCTATTTATTTTTCAAATTGAATAACCCTTTTTATCAATTCGGGAGATTGTAGGAGCATCTCCAAATAGGTTGATATCCAACCATAGATAAGAACAACCATGGCTGTGGCCATCAAGTTATTCTTAGCTATGAAGGTAGGTAAATATACCGATTACATATCACATATATGCAACTATCACTTTATGCTATCAACTAATTGAATGTTTGCATAAATCATTGGGTTGTTAACTCATTAACAAGTATGCATCAATATACATAGCACCCAACTGCACCTCTCTTTACATCGACCTTGGCTGTGGCACAACAAATCGATGCTCCAAGCTTAAGGCTGACCCATTAATCAAGAAATAGTTTTAATATGGTTGGAGCTCATTCAACCGTTTAGTCAGGCTTGGATGTGTCCAACAACCATAACTAAGGATTGACCTCTGACTCCAACTATATTATTCATAAACTAATTCCATGGTTTGAACATGTTGAGGTTCAAGCCGGGCATGGATGTGTCCATCAACCCAAACGAGAAACAAAACTCCGCTTCTAACTATATTAATGGAAGGTGTTGGCCTTAATATTTTGTAAGGGGTTTTGGGTCTCATCCTTTCTTTTCTAAGCACATTCATGACATTATGTCATGACTAACGATTTCCTTAACAAAGTATGTATGTGACTTAATTTATCAAGTCTCATGAATTGAATTAGGAACCGATTTCCTAATTATAATTTCATACTTTATTAAAGGAATTATTTTGGGAAATAATTTCCTAAATTGTCATAATCAATTTCGGAAATAATATGTTTTAAGATTTTGATTTCTCTAAATCAAATCTTATTAAATTAAGAGAGAGATTCCCATAATTCAACCACATATTATTTTCATGAAAATCTCATTTAAGAAAACTCTATAGGAAACCATTTTCCTAATTAATTTTGGAGACAACAATATGTAAGAGCATCACCTCTTAAATCATATTTTATTCATGGATTTAATTAATTACAACAAATTATTTTCTAAGGGTGGCTCCCCGAGGCTCAGATACCCAAAGACAAGAAATTTGTCATAAATTCAATTTGGTCTGCTTCGGAAGCGTAACCAAATTAAACATGACAATTTCATTTAAAATTGGGAAATTAAATTACAACAACTAACTTTAAATTGGACGGCTCCCCGAGGCTCAATCCAAAATAAAGAATTTTGTTGACAATTTAAAAACCAATTCAAATTTAATTGTCAATTAATTGTCCATAAATTTGTCTAGACTTTCTTGAAAGAAAGTGCCCAAAATTGCGAGATTTCATAATAGGTTTTCAGAATAATTGTAAGTTTCTGGTACAAAGAAAACTTACATATTTTCAAAATTGGAAAATTTCTAAAATAGAAAAATTTCCAAAATTGGAAAGTTTTCAAATATGGGAAGTTTTCACAATTATTATAAAATTTCAGAAACTAGAAAATTTCAAAAGTTTGCGAAATTTCATGAGGATTTCCAAACTTAGAAATTCCTAAATCTAAAATTTATTATAATTGGAAAGTTTCCATAATTGAAAATTTTTTCCAAAATTGAGATTATGACAAAGTTTTCCACAAAACAATTATATGATTATGTCGAACACTAACCGGCTCTGATACCATTGTTGGGACCGGGTGCATGTTGACAAGGATACGGTTCGTAAAACTTAAAATTTTTACGTGCAACGGAAGAATTAGCATAAAATAATTTCTTAAATTATTTTAACCACGTATCTAGCATGCAACCTTATGATGTGTGGACATGATCATAAATTAAAACTTTGCGGAAAAGTAAACTAATTTACTTAGTACCTCGCGTAACTTGAAGTAAGGGACGAGATCCAACCGTAGCGTCCCTTGGAAGCTCCGCCTCTATTCGCGTCCACGCCGAGTTCTCTTCGGGATGACTTCGGAAAGCCACGAGTTTTGTGCCGACGAGAACTACTAGATTCTCTAAAGGCACAACTAGAAGATCAAGAGAGAAGAAAGGAAACTAACCACCAAGTTAACGGAATCAAAATTCCGGGAAAGGAAGGAAGGAGTCGCGATCCGCTTCTTCTTCTTCTTCGGCATGAACTTGCTGGAGGAAACTCACGGGCACCCTAGGTGCTTGCGCCGACCCTAGGGGATGAGAGAGAGCCGACCCTAGAGAGAGAAAGGGCACCGGCGCTAGAGAGAGAGAGAGTTAATCTCTTGATTACTCTATTGAGGAATTCAAGCCTAGCCTTGGTTCCTTTATATAGTGTTCTCTCCCTTGCCAAGTCTCCCCTTTAACGGAATTTTCCATAAGAAATTTATCCTATAAATTTTCTTATGAATTATTCCGTTTAAGCCAAGTTTTATTATAACTAACTTTATAATAAAACAAATATATCTCTCCTTTTCTTATGGAATAAATTTTACAAGAAATTTATAAATTCTCTTTATTATGGAAAAATCAATTCATAATTGATTTTATAAAATTAAAATAAACTATTCCATGGATCATTTTAATTTCTATAAAAAGAATAAATTTCTATAAATTTATTTATATAAATTTCTTTATACAAATTTATTTATCCATAATTTATAAAACAAATCGCACTTGATTTATTTTATAAAATAAACCAAATAAATTGGTTCTCTCTTTTATTGTGGCCGGCCAAACCGCACCCTCTTTGGTCGGCCACTTCATGCCCAATCCCTCGCGAATTAAACTCATTTAATTCGCCCGATAAGCCTTCAAAAGACTTAGTCATTTCAAGCTTCCATTGCGCCTCTGATTAATTCAGATTCGACTTATTTCTCTTGATTGAAAAATCCAATTTTCAACTCGTTTTAAATCCCTCGGATTACTCGTAGTGCGTGTGACTAAATAGGCTTTCGATTTATGTTGGCCGTCTATAATCAACCAATTATAGAACGATCATGAGTGGCACCTAGTAATACATCATGACCCCCAATTAATCGAAAGATCAACGGTTGACCTCAGAAATATTTCTGAAACCCTTCAGCAGCTCTAATAAATCGTGCCCCATTCCCTTCACCATCTTATACCCACTTGGTTCAGGACATGGTTTGTTTGTGTCAGTCCCCACTAGACTGACTACGTCACACCTAGCCCAAGTAGTGTCTTTCCCGTCCTTTGGATTTCTAATTACTCTCATGTATTTAAGAGACTCATACTCTAAACATGATATGCTCTGGCCAGAGACTTTGAGTAACAATCCGACGATAGGCCTGGGTATACATCTCCTCGCAAGGAGTGGTGAATCCTTTGTAGGCTGTTCAAACATCTTCGGGCACTTCGGCTTATACCCAATCATCCTGGGTCCACACCTCCTTGGAGATGCTTGCTTAAGATGTTAAAGTATAAGTCTCCATGACCAAGATGACTTGAACACCGCAAGTCAAAGGAACATCGCACTTAAGCTGCAGTAAGAACTTCATTGACATATCTATGTAGATTACTATATGAAGTTTTACAGCTAGTCACTCCAATGAACTAGTTCCCTTAACTAACATCCATGTTTATCTCCGGACATCCCAATGTCGCCAGCCAGTGAGAATCAGCTGATTAGAGAATAACCCATGCTAGTCTCAACAGAATTGATAGTGTCTGTATTTATCAATTCATCGACTAGGGATATTTTCAATACTTCACAATTGCACATTTAGAGATAATCACTAGTTGTGATCCCATCACAAATTCTCTTATGCTGTGAATTGTATTGCGGACATTCAGTAGATGAGTTTAAGATCCCAATCAAATACACAAACATGTATACTCAAATAGTGAATTATCATTTATTAAAATAAATGTTTACAATTATAAGGCGATTGCCTTAGGACACTTCTCTCATATCACTAACAATACATACATCATAAGCGCGCATCCCTAAGTAGATACGAGGTAGCGAGCCCCGACCTACTAGGGTAAGGACAGCATAGTCGGTAGTCCTAGAACCGGGGCGTTCTTAAGGTGCCCATCCCTGTTGCACAGCTTCGGTAGTGCCAGAACCGTGGACAGCATAGTCGGTAGTCCAAAATCGGGGCGTTCTTAAGGTACCCATCCCTTGGACCAATACTTCGGTCCGGTACAAGCCCATTCATAAAGTAAAATAACTTCACATGCTTCGTTATTCATGGAACATTCATGGCATACTTAAACATAGCATAACTTTGTTACATGATGCATGACATAAATCATACTTGACCTTTCATCGTTCATACTTAATACATAGCATCATGATGCCTTAAGGCATAAGCATTATCTTCATTCATAAACATGGCATGCTTACATAACATCATTCTTGTTCATAGTGCTTGCATAATCATGATACATAAGGTAAGCATTGCATTGTATTCATAACACATGACATATTCACATAGACCATTCTCCTAATTCATCTAACTTGCATGATCATGATACATAAGGTAAGCCTTGCATTACGTTCATAAAACATGACATATTTACATAGACCATTCTCCTAATTCATCTAACTTGCATGATCATGATACATAAAATAACCATGGCATCTAACATAAACATATCAAACATGAGCTATAACACCTAAGGTTAGGGTTAAAGGTAACATAATTTCTACCACATGCTTGAACCTATATATCATAATAAGCCATAAACCATCATTCTTGAAACCCTAACTCCACCTAAACCCCATTTACATGGCTTGGCCGAAACTTGTAAGACAAGGGTTCAACCATTCAAATGACATGTAAGGTAGCATAAGGTAAATACAAGACCATACATTACTTATAAAGTCATAGGAAGCTATTAGGGCTCATGTTTTAGGGTTAACCCTAACTCTTAGCCCTTCTTCCTAGGGTTGGCAGAAACCCACATGGACCATAGGTCCATGGAAAATTCATAAAAATCCTAATTAAACATCTAACACCATCCATATCATACCATAGGAGCCATTGGAACCCATACTTGCAACAAACCCTAACTCCTTGCCCTATTATCCATCTTGGCCGAAACTTGTAGAGCCTCTAGGCCATGTGAAAATTCACATAAAACATCCCCAACCTCCCTTGTATCATTAGGGTATACAAGACATGCTCTTGGAGGGTTAAATCCAACCCTAGCTATGGAATCCTTATCATGGTCCCAAGCCCTAAAGGGCTTAGGGTACTCCAAAAATTCCCAAAAGTTATACTTATTCTCTAAACATCATGAGAACACCTTAGAAAGCATGATTTAGATTTTTAACATCATCATGGATCCAAAACCCATGGTGGCCGAATACTTTAGGGGTCCAAAACATGGTTTTCTCAACATCAAACCTAAAACCAACTTTATATTATGCTAAAAATCTCAAAGGAACTATTATACCACAGGTGAGGGAGTCTTACCTTAGATTATCTTGGTTTTAGACCTTAGATTTGGCAGAAGGATGAAGACCTTTTTGCTTTTTAATCACCTCTAGCTTTTGTAACCTTGAACAAGGATCTTGGATCTTGAAGGAGAGGACTTCTTGTGGACTTTTCTCCAAGGAAAACCCCTCCTATGGGGTTCAGCTAGAAGGAGGAAGAAGGAGGAGAAATGTGGCTTGGTGGATGAGGAGAAGAGAAATGAACCTTAATGGTTAAGTTATCTCTTATTTATGCACCATGAAGAGGGGTAAGTGAAGAGACATGGTGCCTTCTCTCTTGTGACTCCTCACTTTCCTTAGCCTTAACAAGAATTCACTTCATTCCCTCATAGCACTCCCTTGCTAGGTGAATTGGTTAGTCCATGCATGGTTGTAGAAGAGGTCCAAGGTTCAATCCTTGGTGCATGCACTTTATTTTTATTTTATTTTTATTTTATTTTCCATTATTTCTGAAAATTCCCCTAAAATTCACCCATAATCATGCTAATATTCCCAATTACAATCCATGTAGATTTATATTAAATTTTGCACCAAATCAACTAATAACCATGGTACTAAAAAGCCCATATAAGACCCATTAGTACTTAGTTTCTCAATTTAACTGAGAAAATCATGGATTTCTAAACTAAGGTTCGTACTAATATCTCTAGGTCCATCGAAAAATTATCTAGACATGCTCATTATTTTAAAGAAAATATTAAGAGAATTTTCGGGTCGTTACATATACTTACTTTGTATTTGTGCCAAATTACTAAGTATAATAATGTCCTTGGGAAGTTGATTCTTATCTACATTATATCGATTGATTGAATCGATAGTGAGATGATGTAGAGAACACTATTCTAAACCATTCCTAGTCAAGTATTAATATTCAAGGATAATATTAATGCATGGAGACTAGCATGTAGGTCAACTGATGACTTGAGCTCACAAGTCATGGATATGTGATATCAAGTTGACATAAGAGTATAAATTGGAGAATGTGTACTAAATGACCCGCCATGAGAAAGTTTCATAAATTGTCATATGAGTGTCATAAACTTTCTCATGTGACTATTAGTATGAATAGTCCTTAGACCTGAAGTCACTACGGTTCCCTACATAAGGAGTTAGGTACTTTGGTATCGTCAAACCTCACCCGTAACAGGGTAACTATAAAGGTAATCACTGGGTATGTAATGAATTATGCGGAGGGATGTGAGTGATGTAGATGGGATCTATCCCTCCCATATGAAGGGAGTGATATCTGTGGGCCCCTTGATTGAGTAGGACTACTAAAATGCATGTCCATGCTCAAATGAGTCAATATGAGATATTGAGCTCATTTGTTTGAGTGAGTCTACTCAGGGATCAAGAAACACAAGATTGATTGAGGATGACATGGTCTATGCTTCATTGGTCAATCAAGATATCAAGTGTAACGCCCCAAAATTCCCATTTTTAGTTCTTAAAGTCCTTAGAATTATTTAAAAATGGTTTAGAAAAATTCTAGATATTTTTAGGAATTTTTAGAATATTTTTATGGAATTTTCCGAGTCCGTTTAGTATTTTTAAAAAAGGAAAAACATTAAAGGGCAACAGGGGGTTCGAACCCGCGACCACCGGAAGAGCAAGCGCGCGCGAGACCGGCTAGGCTAGGGTATCAAGCACAACAAAAGGTGGAGAGAAATATATTTATAGAGTAGTTACGTTTTTTCCATAAAGATAGTATAAATAGATAAGTTAAGAGAGGAAATTGGATTTTTGGTTTTCTATCTTCCTCACCCTAGCCGCGCGACACACGCACGGGAATCCTCTTCCCCTCTCTTGTGCGCACGCCAACACCAAGACGAGACTTCCTCTCCTCTTCCAAGGGGGCGCCGGCCAAGAGGGAACCAAGGAGACGGAGCGTTTCGTCCGTCTCGACGAGAAGAACACGTAGGCGCGGACGGTTCGTAGAGATTTCAAGCTTCTCCCGAGCCCTAGACGTCAATTTTGGTTGTAAGTTCAAGGAAACCAAAGTAAGTACTGCTCACCTGCAGTAAGAGGCGGTTTTTCCGCAAGTTTTTCCCGTTAGAAAGTTAAAAGTGCAATTTTCCTTGAGTTTATGATTTTGCATGTAACTCTAGTTTAATCCATGCTTGTATAAGTTTAATTAAGTACCCTATATGAGGTTAGGGTCTAAGAAAAGTTATGAGAAAAGAAAAGAGAAGATAAAGATAAGAAAAGAAAAGGCCAAGGCCTTAAGAAATCCCCAAAAGTCAAGACTTAGGGATTTGGGCACACAAGGTGCTCGTTAAAATGCCAAGGCATTCAAGATAAGAAAAAAGTAAGTATTTTATTTTCTAAGGCCAATACCCGGCGTCCAAGGGCGTCGTTAAAGAAATCCAGGTGTCCAATTTCAAGGTCTTGGCCCTGGTAGACCAAGGTCTGCTCTATTAGGATTGGTGGCTCGCTACCCCAACCTTTTAGGGAACGCGCATAAGATGGTACTTACGTCTTAAGTGGATCCAAGTGAGTTATTATTTCAAGTATATGCTTCAGCAAAGTTTTCTAAA
>JAGFNQ010005203.1:0-28527 GCA_024364735.1 Boesenbergia rotunda | reverse complement strand
TGAATGGTCAGATAAATGCGAGCACAGTTTTCTAGAGCTGAAGAAGAGACTGACCAGTGCTCCCATCCTGACTGTTCCAGAGAGTGACAAGGCCTTTGACATCTACAGTGATGCATCCAAGATGGGCCTTGGAGCTGTCCTCATGCAAGACGGTAAAGTAATAGCATATGCCTCCAGACAGCTCAAGGACTATGAGAAGAATTACCCTACCACGACCTTGAGCTAGCAGCTGTGGTTTTTGCACTGAAGCTCTGGAGACACTACCTGTATGGAGTGCAGTGCAGAATCTTCGCAGACCATCAGAGTTTGAAGTACTTCTTCACTCAGAAGGATCTGAATATGAGGCAGCGCAGGTGGCTAGAGTTGGTCAAAGATTATGACTGTGAAAATCCTCTACCACCCAGGTAAAGCTAATAAAGTGGCAGATGCACTGAGCAGAAAACCCTGTGCAGCACTTGATGTCCTATCGTCACTGTCTCCACCACTTCAGAAAGAAATAAAGGATTTTGGAGTCGAGGTAATAATTAGGCAACTTTCTGCATTGACTCTAGAGTCAACCCTGCTTGTGGATGTACAAAGAAAGCAAAGTCAAGACCCAGAGATCCAGAAGATCAAGCAGGAGATCCAAGAGGCAGAAAATTCAGAGTTTCAAGTATCAGATAGTGGCATCCTCTATCTTGGAGACCGCCTTTGCGTCCCCGATGATGAGGAACTAAGAAAGAATATTTTAGAAGAAGCCCACAGTACCCCGTACTCTATGCATCCTGGTTCTACCAAGATGTACCAAGATTTAAAGCAAAGGTTCTGGTGGTCTGGACTCAAGCGAGACGTGGCCAGATATATCAGTACCTGCTTGACCTACCAGAGAGTCAAAGCAGAGCACCAGAGACCAGGAGGAGTTCTATAGCCACTTCCCATTCCAGAGTGGAAGTGGGAAGAAATATCCATGGACTTTATCACAGGTCTTCCAAGAACCACCCATGGACACGATGCAATTTGGGTGATAGTGGACAGATTGACCAAGTCTGCCCACTTCCTAGCCATCAAGTTATCGCATTCGGTAGAGCAGTTAGCACAGCTGTACGTGAGAGAAGTAATCAGGCTTCACGGAGTTCCGAAGTCGATCGTTTCTGACAGAGATGGGCGGTTCATCTCCCATTTTTGGAGGTGTGTTCAGGACGCCCTAGGCACCAGACTTCAGTTCAGCACAACCTTCCATCCCCAGACTGATGGACAAACAGAGAGAGTAAATCAGATTTTAGAAGATATGCTCAGGGCTTGTGCATTGGACTTTAAAGGTAGTTGGTGCAAATTTCTTTGCTTAGCTGAGTTTGCCTACAACAATAGCTATCAGGCCACCATCAGGATGGCGCCTTATGAGGCATTGTATGGCAGAAAATGCAGATCACCCATATGTTGGCAGGAAGCTGGTGAGAAGAAAGAGATGGAGTCAGGACTAGGCAGCCAGACTGAGCTTATAGATGAGACCACTCAGGCTATCCAGACGATCCGCCAGAGGATTGAGACTGCCCAGAGTAAACAGAAAAGTTATGCTGACACACGCCATAGGCCACTTGAATTCCAAGTTGGAGATTCAGTATTTCTCAAGGTCGCTCGTATGAAAGGAGTGATGAGATTTGGCAAAAAGGGCAAGCTGAGTCCTCGCTACATAGGACCCTACAAGATTATAAAGAGAGTTGGGAAGATAGCCTATGAGCTGGGCTTGCCAGAGGATATGTCAGCTATCCACAGTACCTTTCATGTCTCTATGCTAAAGAAGTGTATTCACGACCCTAGCCAAGTGATTCAGCCTCAGTCAGTACAGATCCAAGAAGATCTTAGCTATGAGAGCAGACTGACACAGATAGTGGACAAAGCAGTTAAAAGATTAAGAAACAAAGAAGTGCCACTAGTGAAGGTCATCTGGCAGAATCAAAAGCATGAGGAGGCTACTTGGGAACGTGAGGACAGCATGAGAGAAAGATATCCAGAATTATTCTAAGTTCGAGGACGAACTTTTTATAAGGTCTGGGGGATTGTAACGCCCCAAAATTCCCATTTTTAGTTCTTAAAGTCCTTAGAATTATTTAAAAATAGTTTAGAAATATTCTAGATATTTTTAGGAATTTTTAGAATATTTTTATGGAATTTTCCGAGTCCGTTTAGTATTTTTAAAAAAGGAAAAACGTTAAAGGGCAACAGGGGGTTCGAACCCCCGACCACCGGAAGAGCAAGCGCGCGCGTGACCGGCTGGGCTAGGGTATCAAGCACAACAAAAGGTGGAGAGAAATATATTTATAGAGTAGTTACGTTTTTTCCATAAAGATAGTATAAATAGATAAGTTAAGAGAGGAAATTGGATTTTTGGTTTTCTCTCTTCCTCACCCTAGCCGTGCGACACACGCACGGGAATCCTCTTCCCCTCTCTTGTGCGCACGCCAACACCAAGACGAGACTTCCTCTCCTCTTCCAAGGGGGCGCCGGCCAATAGGGAACCAAGGAGACGGAGCGTTTCGTCCGTCTCGACGAGAAGAACACGTAGGTGCGGACGGTTCGTAGAGATTTCAAGCTTCTCCCGAGCCCTAGACGTCAATTTTGGTTGTAAGTTCAAGGAAACCAAAGTAAGTACTGCTCACCTGCAGTAAGAGGCGGTTTTTCCGCAAGTTTTTCCCGTTAGAAAGTTAAAAGTGCAATTTTCCTTGAGTTTATGATTTTGCATGTAACTCTAGTTTAATCCATGCTTGTATAAGTTTAATTAAGTACCCTATATGAGGTTAGGGTCTAAGAAAAGTTATGAGAAAAGAAAAGAGAAGATAAAGATAAGAAAAGAAAAGGCCAAAGCCTTAAGAAATCCCCAAAAGTCAAGACTTAGGGATTTGGGCACACAAGGTGCTCGTTAAAATGCCAAGGCATTCAAGATAAGAAAAAAGTAAGTATTTTATTTTCTAAGGCCAGTACCCGGCGTCCAAGGGCGTCGTTAAAGAAATCCAGGTGTCCAATTCCAAGGTCTTGGCCCTGGTAGACCAAGGTCTGCTCTATTAGGATTGGTGGCTCGCTACCCCAACCTTTTAGGGAACGCGCATAAGATGGTACTTACGTCTTAAGTGGATCCAAGTGAGTTATTATTTTCAAGTATATGCTTTAGCAAAGTTTTCTAAAGTTTAAAGAAGTTTTCAAAAAGTTAAAGGAAGATTTAAAGTTAAAGAATTGCTAAAGTCTCAAGTTAAGTCAAGGAAGGTAAGTTAAGAACTTTAAAGCTTGTGTATGCATGTTCTTAGTTTTACATGTTTAAGCATCTACTTCAAAAGCATGAAAGTATTCCATTTATAAAGTATGTTTGCACATTTCGAGATTTTGTGAGCTAGATAGTACTTACTAAGCTTTATGATTATTAGTTGCATTTCCTCTTACTGCAGGTAAAGGTAAAGGCAAGCAATTCTGAAGGAAGGCGACAAGGCGGTGCTGAGTGACGTGTGTGTGGTGGCTGACCTTGGAGAGGTCCTTGGGACAAGATGAATGAAGGACTTAAAGTGCATTTATTATAAAGTCTTAGTTTAAGTTAGATCATATAGCATTATCCAAGTAATTGCGTTTTAGATATTTTGCACGTCATAAAACCATGAGTAAAGATTCCATGTCATTTTATTTAGCATACATATCCTTATGATTGCATTGGATGAGTATAAGTGTGAGTAGTTTTGAATATTGATACTTGATGGAGCTATTTGATGCATGTGCCAAGATATTGTGAGTTTCCCTTTGAATCAAGTTTTTATTGCTATAAATATGCCTAGAAAAGTTGCATTACATTCCAAAATGCTTTAGTAAGGTGTAGAACATGTGTTTTGGTGTTATGAATGCATAGGAGTGAAGTTTGGTACAAAACTCTAGTTTAAAGTTCATATAGATTTTTCATAACTTATTTACTTCCGCAAAAGTTCTAATTTCGAGTTTATGAAGTTGTTTTGATTGGCTAAAATGTTTAGGAAACTAGTATAGAGTATAGAAATGGTGTTGTGTCTTTGTATGGCTTGAAACTATAAGTTTGGTGGACTATTGAGACAAGGTTTTGAATCTGAATTTCAGATTTTCAGGCGTGCCAGTCGACTGGTTCAGTATCAGTCGACTGCCCTATCGAACAGTAACTTCTGTTCGATGCATCAGTTGACTGCCAAGAGGCCAGTCGACTGGTGCCGCGCCCAGAAACTTTCTGTGGCCGATACCAGTCGACTGGTTAGATGGCAGTCGACTGGTACCATTGCAGTGAAGTTCTAGAGAAAGGAAGTATGTCATTGTATCATGCATGACTATTAGAGTTAGAATATCATCCCTAGATGAATTTAAAAGAAAAAAAAAGAAGGTCCGCATTCTTAGTCGTGCATTAGAGTCAAGAAGTAGATAAAGTAGCGGACCGTCTAAGGTAGAGAAGGCGGGTCACTATATCAAGGATAGAAGGACAATGTCATACATTATCGTAGTCACGGAGGTTTAGTCGGATCTCGACTTTTCTTGTTACTTGGGTAGCAAGAGGCTTGGTATTCATTAGATGAATAGAATATTAAGAGTCTCAAGGAATACCAAGATGCTTGGTATTCATTGGGTTTTATTGTTGGGATCTATAGGTAAAAACATTTAAAATCGCAGCAGAAATAAGATCCCTCGAGCGATCATGCGAAAGAAAAACTCA
This sequence comes from Boesenbergia rotunda, assembly GCA_024364735.1. Classification (NCBI taxonomy): domain Eukaryota; kingdom Viridiplantae; phylum Streptophyta; class Magnoliopsida; order Zingiberales; family Zingiberaceae; genus Boesenbergia; species Boesenbergia rotunda. The sequence goes on along the minus strand of JAGFNQ010005203.1, from coordinate 23,840 downwards.
TACAAAGTGATCTATAATTCCTATCTTATAGGAATACCTTTGTCGCGTGCCCTTTGCTTATCACGCTAGTCCTTTGGTTCGCCGGATCTCTTGCACGTTCAAGTGTTCGTGCCTCTATGTGTATCCACACGAGCACGATCTACGCCTCGGAGAAGAACCACCTTAGTTGTGCTAGCAACTTGGGATGGTTCACAAAGCACAAGAACCTCCACTAGGGAGTTATGGACAAGGAGGAAGAAAGAAGAGGAAGAGAGATGCACACTCTAGCCTTTGACAAGGGGGGGGGGTATTTATACTCATCTAATGAATACCAAGGGTCTATGTTCCTTGAGCTCCTCTCATCCAATTCGAATCAAATCTTAGTCAAAGCAAGATCAATTAATCTCCGAAGCATCGTGTCCTTAGTGTGTGACCCAATATGTTCTCGTAACGTTGGCAATGTGTCTAAACTCCTTTAAACACATAATGTAACGCCCGCCCATTTACAGCCTTACGGCGGCGCTACGTGACGTACATATACGCATATGGACTTCTTAATGCAGCGGAATAATTTTAAAACTTTATCCACATGCGTTTAAACCATGCACTTATAACTTAAATCATGTTAACACATTCTTAGCTATCATTCTTAAACATAGTGACATGATAAACTTAGCATTCATTCTTAATCATATAGCATCATTCTTAAACATGTTTGCATGGTCATCATGTAAAGGGAGAAAAAACATAGGATCTTTCCTTTTCTTTTGCCAAGTCATTGCCACACACACACACTTGCCCCTCCTGCTGCTTCCCTTCATAACCTCTTTCTTGATCTGCGGTACGAGAAACATAAGACTATAAGCACATAGGCTTAGTAAGACCCTTTCCTACTCACTAAAACCATACGTCATATCATACATAAACATATGAAACATTCATCGTAGCATAATTCTGAACATAAAACATAATCTTACTCTTAACGTAAACATGGGCATCACATACTTATCATTGCATAAATCTTAACATGAACATAAGCATAATCATACTTATCATGGCATATTTCTTATCATGAACATAAGCATAAACATACTTATTATGACATGATACATGACATAAATAGAAACATAAAACATACTTAGCATGGCATGATACATGGCATAGATATCAACATAAAACATATTTAGCATGACATAAATCTTAACATACATGAACCTAAGACATACTTATACATGGCATAATTCTTAGCATACATGAACCTAAAACATACTTATTCATGGCATAATTCTTAGCATACATGAACATAGTCTTATCATAGCATAAACATAGAATATACTTACCCTGGCGCGATGCATAACATGAATGAATGCATGAGTCAATGCATTTACTACATAAGGATGCTTAGTTTTTAAATCATACTTTTTAATGCATAGCATAAACATAACATTATTGGGGTCCCCGGCTTGTACCACATACATACATCATAAGCACGCATCCCTAAGTAAATACGAGGTAGCTAGCCTCGACCTACTAGGGTAAGGACAACATAGTCGGTAGTCCCAGAACCGGGGCGTTCTTAAGGTGCCCATCCCTGTTGCACAGCTTCGGTAGTACCAGAACCGTGGACATCTTCGGTAGTCTAGAACCGGGGCGTTCTTAAGGTGCCCATCCCTTGGACCCTTACTTTGGTCCGGTACAAGCCCATTCATAAAGTAAAATACATATGCATACTTCATCATTCATACTTGACATATCATAGGAACAGCTACGGTAGTTCCAGAACCGTGAACAACTTAGTCGGTAGTCCAGAACCGGGGCGTTCTTAAGGTGCCCATCCCTTAGTATGACATAGACATACTTAACATTTCATCATTCATACTTAACATCATGATGCCTTAAAGGCATGAACATTCATCATCATTTTTCATTTTCATTCATAAGATATGTCATGCTTACATCATTTTTTCTTAGGCCATGGTTATCATTTTCGTTCATCATCTTCATTCTTAAACATAGCATACATACATATCATTCATAAAGCATGGCATATATACATAGCATTCATGAGACATGACTTACATACATATTGTTAGTAAAACATAGCATACATACATGTCATTCCTAAAGCATGACATACATACATAACATTCATAAAACATGCATGGTTAGGGTACATAGCATACATACATGTCATTCCTAAATCATGACATACATACATAACATTCATAACACATGCATGGTTAGGGTACATAGCATACATACATAACATTCATAAACCTGCATGGTTAGGGTACATAGCATACATACATGTCATTCCTAAAGCATGACATACATACATAACATTCATAACACATGCATGGTTAGGTACATAGCATACATACATGTCATTCCTAAAGCATGACATACATACATAACATTCATAACACCTGCATGGTTAGGGTACATAGCATACATACATGTCATTCCTAATTTACATGACATTAAGTTTCTAGGTCACATAAAATTTCTACGACATACTCAATCATATACATACATCTTAGTGATCTATAAACATGCATTCTTGAGAACTTAACCCCAACCAAGCCCTAGATTAGGGACTTGGCCGAAAACCCTAGAGGGCCATAGGTCCTTAGAAAAATTTGCATAACCATGGTTATCCTCCAATACCTTACTTATCATGTCATAGGAACCCACTTGGGCCCTTAATTGGTTTTAACCCCAAAGTCCAAGGCCTTATTCATGCTTGGCCGAACCCCTAGGGGAGTAATAACCCCTAGAAAATTCATATAAGTCTCCATTATCATCCATAGTCTATCATAGCAAAACATACCAATCATGCTTGAGGGATTAAAATTAATCCCTAGCCCAATACTTGATGTGGCCGAAACCCTAGATGGGTTTTAGGGCACCAAAAATTTCCCTAGATCATAATCTATGCCTTACATAACATCATGAAACATTTAAGAGTACAAAAGAAAATTTACATCATCCCTAAGCCCAAGCAATAGCCTTGGCCGAAACCCTAGGCTCCACTTCATGATTTTTTTCCCAACTTAAATCTTAAACAAACATCTAAATCTTGTTAAGCATCAAGAACAATCATACGACAGGTGAGAGGGGTCTTACCCTTGTTGCCTTGGTTATAAACCTCAAAATAGAAGGAAGGAGACCTTCTTGACCTTAGAATACTTCCTTGTCCTTGTAACCTTGTAGGGAACTTTGGATCTTCAAGATGGAGTCCCTTGTGAAGTTTTTCCAAGGGAGAATCCCCTTGGTGATTTTCGGCAAGAAGAAGGAGGAAGAGGAAGATGGATTTCGGTGGGGTGGAGAAGGAGAAAGAAAATCCATTTATAATGCCCTTTTGTCTCCTCACAAGTACCTTTTCATCTTCTTCACATGGTGACTCTTCATTTTCCCTAAGCCTTAACCAAAATCCACTTCATTCCCTACTAGCACTCCCTTGCTAGGTGAATTGGTCAGTACATGCATGGTGGTACCATAGGTCCAAGGTTCAATCCTTGGTGCATGCACTTTATTTTTATTTTATTTTTCTTATTTTTGAAAATTCCCTAAGACTCAACCATGCTAATATTCCTAATTAAATTCTATTTATATTTATATTAAATTCTACCTAATTAAAACCTATTTTTGGAGCCCCTATAAGGCCCCTTAGTACTTAGCTTCTCAATTTAAATGGGAAAACCATGGATAATTGCACTAAGGTTTATACTAGTATCTCTACGTTCCTCGAAAATCTATCTAGACATTATCAATATTTTAAAGAAAATATTGAAAGGATTTTGCGGGTCGTTACACATAAGCAATGAGCGGCATCTAGCAATGCATCATTGCTACCCAAGTAACAAGAAAAGTCGAGATCCGACTAAACCTCCGTGACTATGATAATGTATAACCTTGTCCTTCTATCCTTGATATCTAGATTGACCAATGAGACATAGACCTTGTCATCCTCAGTCAATCTTGTGTTTCATGATCCCCGAGTAGACTCACTTAAACAAATGAGCTCAATATCTCATATTGACTCATTTGAGCATGGTCATGCGTTTTAGTAGTCCTACTCGATCAAGGGGCCCACCGATATCACTCCCGTCATATGGGAGGGATAGATCCCATCTATATCACTCACATCCCTCCGCATAATTCATTACATACCTAGTAATCGCCTTTATAGTCTGCCCTATTACGGATGACGTTTGACGATACCAAAGTACATAACTCCTTATGTAGGGAACCGTAACGACTTCAGGTCTAAGGACTATTTATACTAATAGTCACATGAGAATGTTTATGACACTCATATGACAATCTATGAAACATTCTTATGGCGGGTCAATTCAGTACACATTCTCCAATGTATATCCTTGTGTCAACTTGATATCACATATCCATGACTTGTAAGCTCAAGTCATCAGTTGACCTACATGTTAGTCTCCATGCATTAATATTGCCCTTGAATATTAATACTTAACTAGGAATAGTTTAGAGTAGTGTTCTCTACATCATCTCACTATCGATTCAACCAATCGATTTGATGTAGATAACAACCTACTACCCAAGGATATTATTATACTTAGTCATTTGGCACAAATACCTAGTAAGTATAATAACCAATCATGCCATTATTAATTATAGAATATGATACAAAATGTCCCTAGTCAATCATCACATAATTGGCTATAGGGCTCCTACTGGAGCTGGGATATGCGACTCTCATTTATATGTCCTGAGCGACAATGCCTGTGATATGTTTGGTTCAAATCATTTGGTTTGAACCATTTGGTATTTATGTTATAGATTGGGTTCTCTAGATCTAGAACATAGAATTCATTTATTAGTGGTGCATTACAATAGAACATATCATTCAACATTACAGAACAACATTTGCCCTTTATGTTAAATGAAAAACCTTTCTTGTCCAAACAAGATACTGAAATTATGTTCTTAGTTAATACAGGTACATAAAAGCACTATTCTAGCTCTAAGATAAGCCCAGTGGGCAAAGACAAGGAATATGCTCTTACAGCAATAGCGACAACTCATGCTCCATTGCCTACTCATAGGCTCACTTCGCCCTTCGTCAATGATCTAGCTCTTTGAAGGCCCTGCACATTAGTATAAATGTGAGATGTGCATCCGGTATCTAATACCCATGAAGAAGAGATAGATAGATTGACTTCTATAACAAAAATACCTGAGGCAGAAGTCTCACTTCTTTTCTTCTTTACTTCCTCCAAGTAATGTTTACAGTTCCTCTTCCAATGTTCGGTCTCACCATAGTGGAAGCAAGTCCCTTCCTTAGACACCTTATCTTTAGCCTTAGATGTAGTATAGTTGGCCTTGCCTTTGGCTTGGGTCTTACCCTTGCCTTTAGGATTCCATTTGCCTTTGCCCTTTTGTACCATCAGTACATTACTGGTTTTGGTTTCCTTGAGATTAGGTTCAGCAGTTCTTTACATACTGAGCATCTCAGGCAAAGGCTTGTCAATTTCATTCAAGTTGTAGTTCATGACAAATTGATTATACCCCTCCAGCAATGATTGCAGGATAAGGTCCGTTGCCAATTCTTAGCCCAATAGAAATCCTAGTCTTTCATGGTTCTCGACATACCCAATCATCTTGAGTACGTGAGTTCCTACAGGAGTTCCTTCTTGCATCTTGCATGCAAATAGGACTTTTGACACCTCAAACCGCTCATGCCTAGCTTGCCCTAGATATAGTTGCTTTAGATGCTCAACCATCTCATGTGCATTCATGTTCTCATGTTGCTTCTGAAGCTCAGAGTTCATGGTGGCAAGCATAAGGCATGATACATCAAGTGCATCATCTTGATGCTTCTTGTAAGCATCCTTTTCGGCACGGGTAGCGGTAACGGCGGGTGCTTCTAGAAGAGATTGCTCTAGGACATACAGTTTTCGTTCTTGTTTGAGAACTATCCTCAAGTTTTCGTACCAGTCGAAGAAATTAGCTCTGTTGAGCTTGTCCTTCCCAAGGACGGATCGCAGAGAGAGAGTATTTGACGTGTTAGATAACATGGTGATCTACAACAGTAAAATTATGCAGAAATAAGTATCATATCTAATTCATTTAATTAGACCTTTAATTAAATGATGCTCCCACTGAATCATAGAGCTTTAGTTGGGCTAGTCATGGATGTAGGCAAACTCAATTTACCAATACTACTAGCTCCAAACCAAATAGAAATCATTATTCATGTGGGGCTTGGTATTCATTAGGTTTTATTGTTGGGATCTATAGGTAAAAACATTTAAAATCACAGCGGAAATAAGATCCCTCGAGCGATCCATGCAAAAGAAAAACTCATACAAAGTGATCTATAATTCCTATCTTATAGGAATACTTTTATCGCGCGCCCTTCGCTTATTCCGTTAGTCCTTTGGTTCACCGGATCTCTTGCACGTTCATGTGTCCATGGCTCTATGCGTATCCACACGAACACGATCTACGCCACGGAGAAGAATCACCTTAGTTGTGCTAGCAACTTGGGATGGTTCACAAAGCACAAGAACCTCCACTAGGGAGTTATGGACAAGGAGGAAGAAAAAAGAGGAAGAGAGATGCACATTCTAGCCTTTGATAAGGCGGGGGGGGGGGTATTTATACTCATCTAATGAATACCAAGGGTCGATGTCCCTTGAGCTCCTCTCATCTTAATGCTAATAAAACCCACTGAATACCAAGCCACTTGGTATTCCTTGAGACTCTTAATATTCTATTCATCTAATGAATAGAATGTCTCTTAGCCTTCCTCTTAAATAATATTTATTAAACCCTTTAATGAATATTATCCATAATTAAGTGGTTAAGTCAAATCTAGATGAGTCTAACTCAAATTAGACTCAATCCCATAATCTAATTGGATTCACATGAGTCTAACTCAATTAATCCAATTCGAATCAAATCTTAGTCAAACCAAGATCAATTAATCTACGAAGCATCGTGTCCTTAGTGTGTGACCCAATAGGTTCTCGTAACATTGGCAATGTGTCTAAACTCCTTTAGACACATAAGCAATAAGCGGCATCTAGCAATGCATCATTGCTACCCAAGTAACAAGAAAAGACGAGATCCGCTAAACCTCCGTGACTATGATAATGTATAACCTTGTCCTTCTATTCTCGATATCTAGATTGACCAATGAGGCATAGACCGTGTCATCCTCAGTCAATCTTGTGTTTCTTGATCCCCGAGTAGACTCACTTAAACAAATGAGCTCAATATCTCATATTAACTCATTTGAGCATGGCCATGCGTTTTAGTAGTCCTACTCGATCAAGGGGCCCACAGATATCACTCCCGTCATATGAGAGGGATAGATCCCATCTACATCACTCACATCCCTCCGCATAATTCATTGCATACCTAGTGATCACCTTTATAGTCCACCCTGTTACGGGTGACGTTTGACGATACCAAAATACATAACTCCTTATGTAGGGAACCGTAGCTACTTCAGGTCTAAGGACTATTAATACTAATAGTCACATGAGAAAGTTTATGACACTCATATGATAATCTATGAAACTTTCTCATGGCGGGTCAATTCAGTACACATTCTCCAATGTATACCCATGTGTCAACTTGATATCACATATCCATGACTTGTGAGCTCAAGTCATCAGTTGACCTACATGCTAGTTTCCATGCATTAATATTGTCCTTGAATATTAATACTTGACTGGGAATAGTTTAGAGTAGTGTTCTCTACATCATCTCACTATCGATTCAACCAATCGATATGATGTAGATAAGAACCTACTACCCAAGGATATTATTATACTTATTTATTTAGTATAAATACATAGTAAGTATAATAACCAATCATGCCTATATTAATTATAGAATATGATACAAAATGTTCATAGTCAATCATCACATAATTGACTATAGGGCTCCTACTAACATTTATTAGAATTAAGATGAGAGGAGCTCAAGGGACATAGACCCTTGGTATTCATTAGATGAGTATAAATACCCCCCCCCCACCTTGTCAAAGGCTAGAATGGGCATCTCTCTTCCTCTTCTTTCATCCTCCTTGTCCATAACTCCCTAGTGGAGGTTCTTGTGCTTTGTGAACTATCCCAAGTTGCTGCCACAACTAAGGTGGTTCTTCTCCAAGACGTAGATCATGTTCGTGTGGATACACATAGAGGCATGGACACTTAAACGTGCAAGAGATTCGGCGAACCAAAGGACTAGCGGGATAAGCGAAGGGCGCGCGACAAAGGTATTCCTATAAGATAGGAATTATAGATCACTTTGTATGAGTTTTTCTTTTGCATGGATCGCTCGAGGGATCTTATTTCCTCTGCGATTTTAAATGTTTTTACCTATAGATTCCTACAAAGACCTGGTGAGTGAAGCTGGGCAAAAGTCCAATCGGAGGTGTCGGTTGGCAAAAAAGGTAAATTCTCCCGAGAGGAGTAGGTGAGGACGCGTTCCCGGTAGAGGGAACATTAGGCGTCGGTTTGACCTAGGGTTCCATTTGGGAGAACCAGAGTCAAAACCAAGACAGCTTAGGCTGTAAATAATGTCTAACATATACTGTATGTTTGCTTCTTGTGTTTTTGAACTAACCCGGGTTGCAGGAAACGAAGGGGCTGTATTTCTGCAACTCAGGCGCCTCATTGGTAGGAGGCGCCTCACTGGGCTAGGCGCCTGTAAGGATACAGGTGCCCCAGTGCAAGACCAAACCGAGACCATCGAAGCAAACTACCACGAAGCCTATGGACCAAGTCAAGCTAGGCGCCCCAGACAGCTCAGGCGCCTCAATGAAAGGGATAAGCGCTGACCGAGCTTGCGGATCAGTGTTCGCGCAGGAGAGGCCATGTGTCAGGTGCCCCCTTCAACACAGGCACCTAGGAGACGACTATAAAAGGGGGTTCAGCCCCAAGGCTTCAAAACAACTCGCTCAATATGTTCTCAACACTTTCATTCAAGCGCTACTCTCCGACAAGCTCCGTACTCGCGATTTCAGCACCGACGACGACCCGCTGCTCCAAACTTCCATCCGCTCTGGTCGTCGGTAAAATTTAATTTAGTTAAGTGTTGTAATGTCTTTTTCAATTCTATATTTTGTAATCCAACTTGTAAACACTCTTTCGAATATGGAATTGTCTATCGTAAACGGTCAAGGACCGTGGGCCTTGGAGTAGGAGCCGACTGCGACTCCGAACCAAGTAAAAAGAAAAATTGTTAGCGATTGCTTTTGTGTTTTCCGCTACGTATTTCTATTAACTAGTCTGAAAATTTTAGTTCGATATTCACCCCCCTCTATCGATTTACTCCGATCCAACAAGTGGTATCAGAGCGGGTCGCTCAAACTTGGTGCAACCACCAGTTTGAGATTTTCTTTCGGATTTACGAATTTTTTTTCTTTTTCGCTCAAATTTTCTCGTTAATTGAGGTTGGTGCAACACCACTCGATCTTTTTCGTTGTTATTAATTTTTTCCGCACTGCTAATCCAGGACTCAGTCTTGACAAGTTTTTTATTTTATTTCTATTTCAGTAAATTCTAATAGTCATGCAAGAGGGATACAACACTGTCAAACCTCCTCTTTTCAGTGGAGAAGATTTCTCCTACAGGAAAAGCAGGATGAAAGTCCACTTGAAAACTCAGGTGGAAATGTGGATAATCATCCAGTCTAGGCTGGAAATTTCCAAGAACGCACAAGGTGTGGTGCGACATTACACCGAATGGGGCGCGCCACTAAAGAAGAAAATCGGCCCTATGCAAAGGCAACCCAAACTTTGCAATGTGGCTTAACCAAGGAGGAACTGAACCGGGTGGGACCCTTCAACAGCGCGAAGGAGCTTTGGAACAAGCTGCATGAAGGCACTTTCGACACTAGGATCAGTAAAAGAGATCTGTTGCTGAACAGACTCTATACAATCAAGATGGACGACGGTGAGACAACGGCCCAACTCCATGCCAAAATTCAAGAACTGATGAATGAGTTGCACACGATAGGTCATATGGTTGAAAACCTTGACCTGATAAGGTATACGCTTAATTCTTTTCTGAAAAACTCACTGTGGGTGTCTATGGTAGATGCCTATAAAGTTTCAAGGAACCTATCTGAAATAAAATTAGACGAACTTTTTTCTGAATTAGAACTGCACGAACAGACTAACACTACCTTGATCGAGAAAGGTATATCTTTCGTTGCAGGTAAATCTCAAGGCAAAGCTCCCATGAAGAAGACTCAACCAACACCCGAGTCTGACTTAGACTCGGATTCAGAACATAGTGAAGGGGATCAACCCAAGCTGGTTCGGCTAGCTCAAGATTACTACAAAGAGCTAATGCACCAAACGAACAAAAAGAATGTAGGCTGAAGAATGGAAGATCCATCAGAGCCTTCAACAAGCTCAAAGAGCAAGACTAATGTCACCTGCTACGAATGCAACAAAAAGGGGCATTTCAAGTCAGAGTACCCCAATCTGAAGGAAACAAAGAAGGCGCGAAGAAAGAAGGCTCTCCAAGCCACTTGGGATGAATCCTCCTCCTCTGAAGAAGTCCCGCACGCGAATCTTCTCGCCCTAACCGCCTCGGAAGACGTCGACTCCGGATCGGAATTGGATCCAGACGATGGAAGAGTCACAATCTTGGAAAACGGGCAAATCATGGTAAGAGGTTACTCAGAATATGAACTTTCAAAATTAATTTCTTATTTATCTCGCAACTTGGCAAAAGTCAAAATTCGGGTTGAGTCCCTCTGACAGGAAGTAAAACTCCTGAAAGAGTAAGTCAACTCGAGGTTCTTGACCGAGCAAATTCAAGAAAGAAACTCAACTCAAGTTAAAAAGCTCGAGGAAGAGAATTCTTCCTTGAAAACTCAAGTCAAGGAGCTCAGAGTTGCCTTAGAACGGTTCACATCGGGTTCCAAGGGTCTTGACATGATCCTTGGAAAGCAGAAGTCCGTTCTTAACCGATCCGGACTCGGTTATCGAACCAAGTCAAGGCAACGCTCTTATTATGCTATATTGAACCAATCTAGAACCCAAGTCCAAGCATGGGTCCCCAAGCTCTATTTGAACAAACAAGTTAGACCAAACCCATATTGGATCCCCAAGGACAAGATTCACATCTTGCCTAACCATTATCGAGGCTATAGTCCAGGGGGAGCCAATATAAAAACCATATTTATAATTAGATAATTTTTTAGTTAATTGCATGCTTGATTGTTTATTTTTGCAATTTTTTTATCATGCTTAGATTTAGGACTGGTTAGTTTAAGAACAAAATGATTTATTTGAAACTTGAACAATCTAGTATTGGGTGGAGGTGAGATGATAGTACGTTAGGGAAGCCCTTCTAATAAGGTTAAGTATACTCTACTTGGTCTGTTTAGTCTAGTGGAACTAGCCGAAGCTACCGATCCAAGACCCAACTAGTTTGACCAAAAATTCTCAAAAAGGAATTTTGAAAATGAAATTTCGTTAAAAGGCTTTGTCAAGGAAAGGGTTAATGATCCAATAAGGCTACGGTCAAAGAAGGCCTTGTGCCTCGCCAAGACCTGGAAGCCAATTTTCTAAATTCAAATTCAATTTACTCATTGTCAAATTTGAATCTAACACATATTTCAAGTAATCTTAGAGTCAACCATTTTTCAAAATCAATAAACTTAAAATTTATAAATTTTTAAAATTAATTCATTGAAAATTAACGTCTTTTATTTTTTTAAAACCTATCTCACAAATCCTATAAGGTTAACGTGATTGATAACACTAGATCGGGTGAGACAGACTAGGTTGTGAAAATCAATTTTAAGTTATCCCTAACTCTAATTGGATCCAAATCAATAAATACTTTATGTGTAGGAACATAAAGATTTGGACCAATGGATGTTGGATAGTGGATACTCCAGACACATGACTGGAGAAAAATTGATATTCACCAAAATCAAGTTCAAGAACCTAGGCTCAGTAGCATTCGACAACAATGCTACATTCAAAGTCATTAGTCAGGTAACATTGAACTCAAGTCTGATTTTGTGATTAAGAAAGTACTCTTGGTTGAAAATTTCAAGTTTAATTTGCTTAGTATAAGTCAACTATGTGATACTGATTACATAGTTACATTCACCAACTCTGACTGCCTGATTAGAAACCTTCAAGACTCAGAAGTCATGCTTAAGGGTACTAGAAAAAATAATGTTTATACCATTAATTTACCTTCAGTACCAAAATGCCTCTTGACTCAATTAGAAGAATCCAACCTCTGACATAGGAGATTAGGACACACTCATGTTAAACTAATTTCTAAAATTACCCAACTTGGTTTAATTAAAGGTGTACCAAAAATTAAGAATTTTGAAAACATAATCTGTAACTCATGTAACCATGACAAACAAACCAAGTCTGCTCACAAATCAATTCAATCAGACTTAACCCAAACCACACTTGAGCTCCTGCACCTTGACCTATTTGATTCACATGGAGCTAAGTCACTAAGCGGGAATCGGTATTGCTTAGTAATTATTGATGATTACTCTAGGTTCACCTGGGTTAGGTTCCTAAAAACTAAAGATGAAACTTTGAACTTATTTATTGACCTATGTAAAATGATTGAAAACCAGAATGATACGAAAATCAAAAGACTTAGAAGCGATCATGGGGTAGAGTTTGAAAATCAAAGGTTTGAAGAATTTTGCAAAATAAATGAGTACATACATGAATTTTCCTATCCTAGAACCCCCCAACAAAATGGGATAGTGGAGAGAAAGAATAGAACCCTTCAGGAAGTCGCTAGAACTATGTTAAATAAATTTAACTTAGCTAATCAATTTTGGGTAGAAGCGGTAAGTACGGCTTACTACATCCAAAATAGGGTTCTAATTAAGAAAAGGCATAATAAAAGACGTTATGAATTATATTATCATAGACTGCCTAACCTACACTACCTAGAGTCTTTGGGTGCAAAGTCCATATCTTGAACACCAAGAACTACCTAGGTAAGTTTCAATACAAGTCAACCCCAGGGATCTTCTTAGGATACTCAACAACTAGTAGGGCCTATTGGGTTTACAATAAACAAACTCACAAAATTGAAGAAACGTCTAACATAATTTTTGATGAGGAAATTGAACCAAAATCAAACAATCAAAAATTAAACCAATCAAATAATGATCAGGAAGACAGTGAACCAACAATTGAACCATTGATTGAACCTCTAAATGAACTAACTCCTGAACCAACTACTGAGGTCTCAACTGAACCTATAACTGAACCGACCCAAGTAGTTGAACCAGACACTGAACCAAACCGTCCAGCCGGACCTGAGGTTGAACCTAGTACTAGAAGAACCAATAAACCCAGACTCAGTCACCCTTCTGATAAAATTATGGGTGATCCAACCTTAGGAGTCAGAACTAGGCTTCCTATAGAAATCTTAGTCAAATCACGTTAATTTCAAAAATTAAACCTAAGACTATAGAGGAAGCCCTACCTAACCCTGATTGGATCATAGCTATGCAGGAGGAGTTAGCCCAATTTGAAAGAAATCAAGTCTGGGAACTAGTACCTAAACCTGAGGGTAAATCTGTTATTGATACTAAGTGGGTGTTCAGAAATAAATTAAATGATCAAGGGAAAATAGTTAGAAATAAAGCTCGCTAAGTAGCTAAAGGTTTTAGTCAAGTCAAAGGATTAGACTATGATGAAACCTATGCCCCAGTAGCCAGACTTGAGTCAATTAGAATGTTGTTAGCCTTTGCAGTCCATAGAGGGTTCAAGCTATACCAAATGGATGTTAAGTCTGCCTTTTTGAATGGGTTCATCAAAGAAGAAGTCTATGTAGGACAACCCCCAGGATTTGAGGACTTAAAAAAAATTGAATATGTCTTTAAACATAGAAAAGCACTGTATGGGTTGAAACAAACACTTAGGGCATGGCATGAACGCCTATCAACTTATCTAATCTCTAAGGAATTTAACCAAGGTCAATTTGACTCCACCCTTTTTGTTAAAACATTAGAAAAAGACATTTTCATTGCCCAAAATTATGTCGATGATATAATTTTTGGATCCACCAACTCTAACTTTTTAAAAGAATTTGTAAAAATTATGGAAAGTGAATTCAAATGAGCGTGGTAGGTGAGCTCAACTTCTTCTTAGGATTACAGATTAAACAAACTAGAGACGGTAATTATGTTCACCAATCTAAGTATGCTAAAGAATTAATAAAGAAATTTAAAATGGATAACTCCAAAAGCATAAGTACCCCTATGGCCACAAATGTCAAAATTGATAGTGACCCAGAAGGTAAGTCTGTTGATCTTAAACTATACTGAAGTATGATTGACAGTCTACTTTAATTAACAGCTAACAAACCTGATATCCTATTTTCTGTAGGAATGTGTGCTAGGTACCAAACTTGTGCTAAGGAATCCCACTTAGCAGCTCTAAAACGAGTACTTAGGTACATTAAGGGTATCCTAAATGTAGGGATTTGGTATCCTAGGACTTTCACTTTTGAATTGTTAGGATATTCTGACTATGCTGGGTGCAAGTTAGATAGAAAAAGTATAAGTGGAAGTTGCTAACTATTAGGACATAGCTTAGTCAGCTAGTGTTGCAGAAAGCAACACTGCGTAACACTGGCCACAACAGAAGTAGAATATGTTGCTCTAGGAGAATGTGTAGCACAACTTTTATAGATGATGCACACTCTTAAGGACTTCCAGATTGACTACACCCAAACCCAATTCTATATTAATAACATTAGTTCAATCAACCTGACTAAAAATCCAATTCAACATTCCCGAACAAAACATATAGAAGTAAAACATCATTTTGTAAGGGATCATGTAGCCCGGGGTGAAATAGTACTCAAACATGTGAACTCAAAATCCAACTTAGCTGATATCTTTACCAAACCCTTACCTGAGTCTGAGTTTAGCTCACTAAGAAGGCAGTTAGGGTTGTGCTTAGTAGAGTAAGACTGATTTATATTGTTTTCTAAAAATCTTCCTATTTTTCTTATTCTTTAAAAATAATAATAATGATAATTTTTTTTTTGCAAATTTATCATTTTTCAAGTTTTTGAAATTTAAAATGGTTTTCCGACTAAGTTTTATTTCAAAAACTACCCCTTCAAAACTATGGCTTTTTCGCAAATGGGCTTAGCTTAGGCCTTAACCCTAGAACTGCATGCACCTATAGATCTAGAAGCCAACATCTCACAAGCACCTTAGGGTACTTTTGATTGATAACCTAGACTGGGTTGAGATGCTTAGGTCTATGCCTTGATTCAAGATGCTTTAAGTCAGTGCATTTGCAGCAATTGGGGCAATAAATACAAGTTGAACAACAATCAGGTTAAGTGTCAAGCTTAAAAATCTAACTTGATCAGATCACTTACCTTGACTAATCCTAGAGAAAGCTACAGTTTATGACAGTTAGTAAGTAGCTAACATGGTTAGACAGGACCCGAAAAAGACTGGTTTAATTTGGTTTAGTCCAGTTTTTTATTTAGAGTTGGTTCAATACAGAATTTTAAATTTCTTACTAGCTCTAATTTATTTGCTGTAATTAGTTTTTTTTATATATGGCAAAGGTGGAGAGAACAAAAGAAAGAGGAAAATGTTTTATGTTTTCAAATTTCTTAAATTTTTCAAAATTTTCTATCTCTTTTTTCAAAAAGTAATGTAGAAAGTTCTAAGTGCTAAGCTTTCAAGTACTTTTCAGTTTTAAATACTTCAAAGTTCTTTAAGTACTTAAAACTGTTTTTAAACTAATTTGAGTATTTCAAATTTATTCTAAAATTTTTTTAAATACTTAAAAAGGTTTTAAAATTTTTCTAAGTATGTTTCATGTGCTTCAAACTTTGTCTACTTCGAAAAGGCTTCAAAATTTCTAAGTGTATTTTGAAAAATATATCTAAAGAAGTTTTTTTGTAGTAAACAAATTTCTAAACTATTCTTCAAAAATTTGTTGGCAAATGTGCTATGCAATTTTGTTAACAAATTCCTTTTTGTGAAAATGTTTTTAAGCAAATTTTTCTAAGTTGGGAAAATTTTCCAAGTTAAAACTTTGCAAGGAAAATCAATTTTCAAAACTTGTTTTGCCTAAGTGTTCATAAGTACAATTGTATTATCTTCGAAAAAAACTTAGTCAAAAACTTAAGTTTTTGCTAAGAAAATTGAAAAACACTTAGCACTTAGAAAGTTTACAAAACCCACATGATGTTGAAAACTTCAGGGGGAGAATGTGAAATTCAGAGGGAGTTAAAATTTTGTTGTTAGTATTGTTAGATTACTATAATATGTTTTTAATTAAACTTTTTGAACCATGTTTTCATAAATCAAAAAAGGGAAGATTGTTGGTGCCGAAAGCACTAAAGTCAAACCTTTGTTTTGATAATGGCAAAGGATTCAGAAGTTAAGATTTGGTTGTGATCTAACAAGCTGATTAAGTGTGCAGGAAAGTCCTAGGTACACTAGGCACTAAGTCCTGGTTGATTGAATTGGGCACTAAGTTTTGGCCGTGAGCTGGGCAACTAAGTCCTGACCTAAAGTTGGGCAATAAGACCTGGTAAGTGAAGCTGGGCACTAAGACCTGGTGAGTGAAGCTGGGCACCAAAGACCTAGTCGAGGACTGGGCACCGAAGACCTGGTGAGTGAAGTTGGGCACTAAAACCTGGTTGAGGATTGGGCACCGAAGACCTAGTGAGTGAAGCTGGGCAAAAGTCCAACCGGTGGAGCCCATTGGCAAAAAATGAAAATTCTCCCGAGAGGAGTAGGTGAGGACGCATTCCCCGTAGAGGGAATATTAGGCGTCGGTTCGACCTAGGGTTCCATTTAGGAGACCCAAAGTCAAAACCAAGATAGCTTAGGCTATAAATAATGTCTAACATATGTTGTTTGTTTGCTTCTTGTGTTTTGGAACTAACCCGGGTTTAAGGAAACGAAGGGACTGTATTTCTGCAGCTCAGGCGCCTCATTGCAAGGAGGCGCCTCACTGGGCTAGGCGCCTGTAAGGATACAGGCGCCCCAGTGCAAGGCCAAACCGAGACCATCGAAGCAAACTGCCACGAAGCCTATGGACCAAGTCAAGCTAGGCGCCCCAGACAGCTCAGGCGCCTCAATGAAGGGGATAAGCGTTGACCACCCCAGACTGCCCCTATGCATGATTTATGTTGAATGTCATGAATCTATGAGTATGTATCATGTTCATATGGATCCTACCCATGCATGCTTTATGATAGATACCATGATCATGTATGCTATGTGATATGTACCATGTATATAAAAACTTATTTATGCATGCTTACCTTATGTACCATGATTATGCAAGCTTTATGAACTAAGATGATGTTTATGCCTTAGGGCATAATTATGTATGTAAGTCATGCCTTATGAATGAAGATGATGAATGAAGATGATGTCATGCCTCTAAGGCATAATGATGTATGCATGAACTATGAATGATGAAATGCTAAGTATGCTTTATACCATGCTTCATGTATTAAGATCATGTTTATGTTTTCAATTATGCTATGAAAGTTTTATGAATGATGAAATATGATGAAAAAAAGAGAAGCATGTGAAGCTATTTTACTTTATGGATGGGCTTGTACCGGACCCAAGTAAGGTCCAAGGGATAGGCTCCTCATGAAAGCCTCGGTTCTGGACTACCACAGTTGTCCCTAGGTTGAAGGTAACCTAGTACCCTAGTAGGTCGAGACTAGCTACCTCGCATTTACTTAGGGATGCACGCAAATGATGAATGTATGTATGTGGTACAAGCCGGGGCCCCCCATGATGTTATGATTATGTTTAAGTATTTAAAATTAGGATTTTCAAATAAGCATCTTTATGTTATGTGCATTTAACTCATGCATTCATTCATACTATGCATATATGTCATGTCAAGTATGTCATATGCTTATGTTTATGTCAAGAACTATGTCATTTCAAGTATGTTCATATGCTTATATTTTATGACAAGTACTCCTTATGTCATGAGCTCTATGCACCTTCATTTCATGTTAAGCACTTCTATATGATTATGTGTTTTCATGTACATCTATATGCCTCCTCATGTCAAATGCTTTATGAATACCTTCTCATGATATGCTTTTGTGTTATGTACACTCTCTATGTTATGTCTTTTCATTGACTGTATGCGACGTATGGTTTTAGTGAGTAGGAAAGAGTCTTACTAAGCCTATGTGCTTATAAGTTTTACTTTCTTATACCGCAGATCAAGCAAGAGGGTACTAAACTAAGGGAAGTAGCAGGAGGGGCAAGTGTGTGTGTGTGGCAGTGACATGGCAAAAGAAAAAGAAAAAATCCTATTACTCATAATTATCATATGTTTCATGTTTTGCATGGTCAACCTTCAACTTTAATTTCATGCTATACTTTATGATGGTTTTCCTAAAAACAACTTCTTATGTTTTGCATTATTAACTTTAGTTCCATGTTATACTTTATGTTGGCTTTAAGCTTGATGGTAGGATAAGTTATGTTTAATGCAAGCATGTTTAAGAATGTTATGTCTCACATGTTATGTCTTATTCTTTTTATGTTATGACAATGCTAAGTTTACCAAGTAACCATGTTTAAGAATGATAGCTAGGACATGTTTACATGATTCAAGTGTTAGTTGCATGGTTTAAATGCACATGTATAAAGTTTTAAATTATTCTGCTGCATTAAGATATCCATATGCATATATGTATGTTAGCGTAACGCCGCCTTCTGCCTACATCATAGGCCGGGAAAGGCGGGCGTTACATTATATTGGTTATTTATATGCATATTGTCTGATACTTTACATTATAGGTAACATGGTGTGTGGTGCCACACAGAAAATCATGTTATCAGTCCCTTGTAGAGTATAATTAGAGGCTCACAACCAATATGATATTGGACAACCTATTGGCATGGTTGTAGTGTAATTTGGTATTGGTTTATCTTGACCATAGAATTATACTAGTACACTTTGTGCGTATTGAGCAGGACCGATATAGAGGTGATTCAATTTATACTGACTATATAATTGAATCAGACCTCAGATATTATGGTGTACATGCTCTTAATTCCGATATAATAACGGGCACATG
This sequence comes from Boesenbergia rotunda, assembly GCA_024364735.1. NCBI lineage: Eukaryota > Viridiplantae > Streptophyta > Magnoliopsida > Zingiberales > Zingiberaceae > Boesenbergia > Boesenbergia rotunda. The sequence goes on along the minus strand of JAGFNQ010005203.1, from coordinate 4,749 downwards.
TACTTAATATCTATGTCTTTGATTTACCAATGGGCGAGATTTATTTGTTAAATCGATAGACTCGGTAAGTTGGGACATAATATTATTTACATGGTGTGTCATTGATTATAGAAGGAAATCATGTCCTAGTGAGTCAGGTTGATGATGTCCCCTTGAGGAGTTCATAAAGCTCATCATGTTAAATCCTACCGGTGGACTTGGTCCGACATGATGATAAGGTTGAGTGGTATTACTCATAGATTTAGATATTAATTAATTAAAATGTCAGTAATTTAATTAATTAATGGACACTCAATATCTTAAACATAGGGAGAATTTTGTACACATAATAGGTGGAGCCCATATTTAAAATACGGGGGTTGGTGAGGTAGATCAATGATGATCCTTTAGTGGATTAGATCATGATTAATGGATCAAGCCAAGACCCAACTCCTCTTTATGATCCCTATTGAAGCCTATATATATCTCATGGAGTCATGAGACCAAGGATACAACACAACCCTAGGGCCTCTCTTTTCTCTCCTCTCTTCCTCTCTCTCTCTCTCCTAGGTTATTGTGGTCGGCGATGAGGTAAAGCAAAAGGTGTTGGGTATGGCTTGACGAGTTTCCTTAGCGAAGACTTAGTTGTCCTTGAGAGACCTCTCCATGTCTACGAATTAAAAATTAAGCCGAATGGAGACCCATCTCCCAACGTCCATCTCGTGCTGTATGGAACGATCCAAATTACAACTCGGCTAATCACAAATATCGAGCCTTGTAATTTGCTTGACCGTTCGACCGCGAAAAAGGCGACGAGTGAATCAGCGGCTTTTGTGTTTATGGTCAGGGTCCAATTAGTTAATTATTATCCATGACAAACAATCAAAATAATTAACTAATTAACATGAAATGACGAGGTAATTAAAACATGGCACAATAATAAACAAGGAGCTTGGGAAGAGGTTATACCTTCCCGATCTCCTCGCGACCTTCTACCTTATGTCCCTACCCTCTCGGACATCATGTGGGCGATGAGCTATCGAGAATCGGATTCACGAAATCTCCAACTGTAACGCCCCGAAATTTCCATATTGAAGTTCTTAAAGTCCTTAGAACTATTTAAAAATGTTTTAGAAATATTCTAGATATTTTTAGGAATTTTTAGAATATTTTTATGGAATTTTCCGAGTCCGTTTAGTAGTTTTAAAAAAAGAAAAACTTTAAAGGGCAGCAAGGGGGTTCGAACTCGCGACCACAGGAGGAGCAAGCCCTTAAGGGCGTGCAAGTGACCGGCTAGGCTAGGGTATCAAGCACAACAAAGGGTGGAGAGAAATAATTTTATAGAGTAGTTAAGTTTTTTCATTAAGAGGTATTTAAACCCCGCTTAAGTCGCGTGAAACCCTTGGAGGAGAATTTTCGTCTGCGTGCGAGAAGGGGGCGAGGGAGGGGCGGTGAAAACAAAAGGGAACCTAGGTTTTCTTTCCTCCTCTCCTCTCCTAAGGGGCGCCGGCTAAGGGAATCTCAAGGGGGTCGGAGCGTTTCGTTCGTCTCGACTAGAAGAACACGTAGGCGCGGACGGTTCGTAGAGATCTCAAGTTTCACCCGAGCCCTAGTCGTCTAATTTCGGTTGTAAGTCCAAGAAATCAAGGTAAGTACTGCTCACCTGCAGTAAGAGGCGGTTTTCCGCAAGAATTTTCCCTTAAAAGTTTTAAAAGAGATATTTACTTTTAGTTTAAGATTTTGCATGTGATCTTAGTTCATTATATGCTTATATGTATTTGATAGAGTACCCTATGTGAGTTTAGGGTCTAAGAAATCTATAAGAAAAGAAAAGAAAGATAAAGAAAAAGAAAAGAGAAGGCCAAGGCCTTACGAAATCCCCAAAAGTCAAGACTTAGGGATTTGGGCACACAAGGTGTTCGATAAAATGCCAAGGCATTTAAAGATAAGAAAGAAAAGAAAGAAAAGCTATTTTATTTTCTAAGGCCAGTACCCGGCGTCCAAGGGCGTCGTTAAAGAAATCCAGGTGTCCAATTCCAAGGTCTTGGCCCTGGTAGACCAAGGTCTGCTCTATTAAGGTTGGCGGCTCGCTACCCCAACCTTTTAGGGAACGCGCATAAGATGGTACTTACGTCTTAAGTAGATCCAAGTGAGTTATTATTTTCAAGTATATACTTTAGCAATGTTTTCCTAAAGTTTAAGGAAATTTTCTAAAAGTTAAAGAAAGATTTAAAGTTAAAGAATTGCTAAAGTTTCATGTTAAGCCAAGAAAAAGTGAGTTAAGACTTATTAATGCTTGAGTATGCATGTTTTGAGTTATACATGTTTTAGTGTTTCTTTTAAGTATAAAAGTATCTCATGTGATTTCACATTGTTTAAAAAGCATGCTTGCATATTTCGAGATTTTGTGAGCTAGATAGTACTTGCTAAGCTTTATGCTTATTAGTTGCATTTCCTCTTGCTGCAGGTAAAAGGTAAAGGCAAGCAATTCTGAAGGAAGGCGACGAGGCGGTGCTGAGCGACGTGTGTGTGGTGGCTGACCTTGGAGAGGTCCTTGGGACGAGACAGTTTAGCTTATTTGAAATGCAATGTTTAAGATTTCCAAATTTCAAGTTATTGTGTTATGGAGTTTATTAAACATTTATGCTTCGGATAGTTTTACATGCTTAATTTTGTAGAATGAAGATTTCATGTCATTTCAATTAGTATGCATACTTTTGTGAATGCACTAGATGAGCAAGGGCATGAGTAGTTTAGCATGTGGATACATTGCATTTTAGACTTATTCTTGAGCTTATTATTCCCTTTTGGACTAGGTCCTAATTGTGCTTAAAATCTTGTAAATTCGGTAGAAAAGTAAGATTTACATTCTATGAAGTTCTAGAAATGTTATAGAATTTTATAAGTGGAGTTTGGATAGGGATGTTGCTAGTCTCCTTTTGAATTAAGTTTTGTTGCTTTAAATATGCTTAGAAAAGTTGCATTCATATTCCGTAATGCTTTAGTAATGTTATAGAACCCTGTGTGATGAGTTTAAATGGTTAGGATTGCTAGTAATGTACCATTGTATCATGCATGACTATTAAAGTTAGAATCTCATTCTTAGATAGATTAAATACAAAAAAAAAGAAAGTTCCGCATTTTTAGTCGTGCATTAGAGTCAAGAAGTAGACAAAGTAACGGTCCGTCAAAGGTAGAGAAGGCGGGGTCGCTACAGTTGGTATCAGAGCCAAGTTCCCATTCTCCAGCATCACACACACATCAGCATCAACCTTGCCGTCTTCAAGTAAGAAAGCTTTAAGTTTCAGTTTTTCTATTGCTCCTTTATTTAATTGCAGTATAGAGAAATGCTTAAGTACTTACTCATATGTGCATAGAACAAGGAAGCATGTTTAATACCTTAGTATCACGGAATCATGTTTAATCCCTAGAATGGATATTAGATTACTAAGTAAGAAGACAAGTTTATACCTAGAGATGTAGTAGTGATTTCTTGTTCCCTTATGCATTATTAGATGGCAAGAAGAGGCCGAGCTCCTAATGCAAGGAACAGAACTCCAGTTCAAGATAACAATAAGCCTGGCACAGAACAGCCAAACCTGATGGCAGTCATTGCTCAAATGCAAGCTCAGATTACAGAGCAACAGAAGACCATCGCCACACTGATGGCAAATCAGCACCCAGTGCCCCCTACACCACCCACAGCAGGAGTGGGAACTCCAGTGGTGGCTGAAGTTCCACCAGTCACACAGGAGACCCCTGCCGTGAACCGAAGACAAGAAGCATACCTCGTCCAGTGACAGAGGCTGAAACCTGAAAGTTTCTCAGGCACGACTGAGCCCTGGGATGCCCAGGCTTGGTTCAAGACTTTAGAGAGCACAATGGAGCTTCTTGACTGGCCAGAAGTCGAGAAGGTCAAATGTGCCTTCTTCTGCCTAACTGGAGATGCTCGTATGTGGTGGGAGCGGGTCAAGAGTAAGAGGATAGTCAACCAGATGAGCTGGACAGATTTCGAGCAAGAGTTCTATGAGGAGTTCTTCCACATGCGGGTTACCAACAAGCACTACGAGGACTTCATGGAGTTCAGACAAGGTAACCTACCAGTGGGAGAAGCAGTCGCGAAGTTCAACAGACTAGCTCTCCTCTGCCCAGAGCTAGTCAGCACAGAGAAGGAGCGAGTCAGTCTGATGCTCCGCATGTTGAACCCTGAAATAGCACTCAACGTGAACAGCGGGACGCACCGACCCCAGACCAGCGAGGAGTTGGTCAGTAGTGCTCTAATCTCAGAGCACTATCTGAATAGCATCAAGGCATAGCAAACACAGCAGAAGCCAGTCCTGATTGAGAACAAGACAACAGGAAGCCAGAAGTCTCAGCCAAATAACCAGAACTGGAAGAACAAGAACCACAAAAGGAATCAGTGGCCTGGCAGCCAAAAAGGAAACCAAGAGAACAAGCAAGCTAGGTATCCACCTTGTCCTAAGTGTGGGAGGACCCATCCAGGAGCATGCCTTTTGGGTGTAACTGGATGCTACTCATGTGGACAAGAGGGACACAGATCCAGAGACTGCCCAAACAAGTTTAAGGTACTTCCTCTGCAGTCCGTACAGTATGGAGGCAAGCCTCAGTTACATTACATGCCTACTATACTGGAGGGGCCTCAGATCAGTCAGGGAGGGTTGGAAGCAGCACCAGTTCCAACCAATGCCAGAGTCTTTTCCCTCACGAAGGAAGAAGCTGCCAGCGCCTCCACGGTCGTAACAGGTCAAA
>JAGFNQ010005202.1:30351-59327 GCA_024364735.1 Boesenbergia rotunda | reverse complement strand
TTCGATTATCTATTCGAGCACGTTTGTTGCTAACTCGATATTGAAAACGTCACTGGATAAATCTAACGTGTAGATACCATTGCACAAAGTTCCATTCCCATAAAGAACGCCATTTAAAGTTATGTAACAACAATTGTTACTAAAAGTTAAATGATAACCCTTTTCATTCAAACATGAAATAGATACAATGTTCTTTATTAACGAAGGAACAAAATAACAATTATCCAATTCTAAGACACGTCCAGTCGGGAGCTTTAGCAAATATGTTCCGATGGCAGCAGCAGCAATCTTTGCTCCATTTCCAACTCGCAAATCCGCTTCTCCCTTGACGAGTCTTCTTCTATTCCTTAGCCCCAGTATGTCATTACATATATGTGAGCTACACCCAGTATCAAGTACCCAGGTATTTGAGGAAATAGAGTGACATTCAATAACGAAGATACCTGAAGAGGATGGGGCATCGGATGCCTTATTCTTCAAGGACTCAAGATAAACCTTGCAGTTTCTTCGCCAGTGACCCTCCTTGCCACAGTGATGGCGAGTGCCTTTTGGTTTCTTTTCAGTTGTTTTGACCTTTTTCTTCTTCCCTTTATTCTGTTCTTTTGCTTTCCTCTTAGAACCTTTCTTCGAGGAACCAACTAACAGAACCGTCTTTTGATCCGGCTTTACAGAAGGCTCTACAGTCTTCAGCAAGTTGAGCAACTCAGGAATGGTAGTTTCCAGTTTGTTCATCCGATAGTTCATCACAAATTGTGAATAACTTTTGGGCAAACAATGCAGAATTAAGTCAATACTTAGTTCATGATCCATTGCAAAACCGAGTGTGTTTAGTCGCTCAATGTACCCCAACATCTTTAACACAAACTGCGAGGCAGAAGTGCCTTCCTGCATCTTAGTGGTGAAGAGGAGTCTGGAGACTTCGAACCTTTCGGATCTCGCCTGCTCTTCAAACAACTCATGAAGATGGAAGATGATGGTATAAGCATCCATATGCTCATGCTGCTTTTGCAGCTCAGGTATCATAGAGGCTAGCATGATTCAACTCGCAAGTTCAGAATCGGTCACATGTTTCTGATAGGCCACTAGCTGGTCTGGAGTTGCACCTTCTGGAGGTTGGTTAGGAAGTTGATCTTCAAGGACATAAGCAAGCTTCTCTGCCTTGAGGACTATCCTCAGGTTTCGAAGCCAGTCCATGAAGTTGGGCCCAGTCAATTTATTGGTGTCCAAAATGGAACGCAAATTCAGAGAAGACATGATCGAGTGATTAACCTAGAAATACAAATTGAGATTATGTGAGAAGATTGATTAAGAATGCATCAACATACATTAATAAAATCCTATTTATTTTTCAAATTGAATAACCCTTTTTATCAATTCGGGAGATCGTAGGAGCATCTCCAAATAGGTTGATATCCAACCATAGATAAGAGCAACCATGGTTGTGGCCATCAAGTTTTTCTTAGCTATGAAGGTAGGTAATTATACCGATTACACATCACATATATGTAACTATCACTTTATGCTATCAACTAATTGAATGTTTGCATAAATCATTGGGTTGTTAACTCATTAACAAGTATGCAACTTTATACATAGCACCCAACTGCACCTCTCTTTGCATCGACCTTGGCTGTGGCACAACAAATCGATGCTCCAAGCTTAAGGCTGACCCATTAATCAAGAAATAGTTTTAATATGGTTGGCACTCATTCAACCGCTTAGTCAGGCTTGGATGTGTCCAACAACCAAAACTAAGGATTGACCTCTGACTCCAACTATATTATTCATAAACTAATTCCATGGTTTGAACATGTTGAGGTTCAAGCCGGGCATGGATGTGTCCATCAACCCAAACGAGAAACAAAACTCTGATTCTAACCATATTAATGGAAGGTGTTGGCCTTAATATTTTGTAAGGGGTTTTGGGTCTCATCTTTCTTTTCTAAGCACATTCATGACATAGAATTATGTCATGACTAACAATTTCCTTAATTAAGTATGTATGAGACTTAAGTTATCAAGTCTCATTAATTGAATTAGGAACCGGATTTCCTAATTCCATTTCATACTTAATTAAAGGAATTGTTTTGGGAAACAATTTCCTAAATTGTCATAATTAATTTCGGAAATAATATGTTCAAGACTTTGATTTCTCTAAATCAAATCTTATTAAATTAATAGACAAATCCCTTAATTCAACTACATATTATTTTCATGAAAATCTCATTTAAGAAAACTCTATAGGAAACCATTTTCCTAATTAATTTTGGAGACAACAATATGTAAGAGCATCACCTCTTCAACATATTTTATTCATGGATTTAATTACAACAAATCGTTTTCTAAGGGTGGCTCCCCGAGGCTTAGATACCCAAAGAAAAGTAATGTGTTGTAAATCCAATTGGACGGCTCCCCGAGGCTCAATCCAAATCAAACATGACAATTTCAATTAAAAATTGGAAAATTAAATTACAACAACTAACTTTAAATTGGACGGCTCCCCGAGGCTCAATCCAAAATAAAGAATTTTGTTGTCAATTTAAAAACCAATTCAAATTTAATTGTCAATTAACTGTCCAAGAATTTGTCTAGACTTTCTTAAAAGAAAGTGCCCAAAATTGCGATATTTCAAAAATTGGTTTTCAGAATAATTGTAAGTTTCCGGTACAAAGAAAACTTACATATTTCCAAAATTGAAAAATTTCTAAAATAGAAAATTTTCCAAAATTGGAAAGTTTCCAAAGATGGGAAGTTTTCACAATTATTATAAAAATTTAGAAACTAGGATATTTCAAAAGTTTGCGAAATTTCATTAGGATTTCCAAACTTAGAAATTCCTAAATCTAAAATTTATTATAATTGGAAAGTTTCCATAATTGAAAATTTTTTCTGAAATTGAGATCATGACAAAGTTTTCCACAAAACAATTATATGATTAAGTCGAACACTAACCGGCTCTGATACCACTGTTGGGACCGGGTGCATGTTGACAAGGATACGAGTTCGTAAAATTTTAAATTTTTACGTGCAGCGGAAGAATTTGCATAAAATAATTTCCTAAATTATTTTAACTTCGTATCTAGCATGCAACCTTATAGTGTGTTGACATAATCATAAAATAAAACTTTGCAGAAAAGTAAACTAATTTACATTATACCTCTCGTAACTCGAAGTAAGGGACGAGATCCAACCGTAGCGTCCCTTGGAAGCTCCGCCTCTATTCGCGTCCACGCCGAGTTCTCTTCGGGATGACTTCGCAAAGTCACGAGTTTTGTGCCGACGAGAACTACTAGATTCTCTATAGGCACAACAAGAAAGATCAAGAGAGGAAAGGGAAACTAACCACCAAGAAAACGGAATCGAATTCCGGGAAGAGAGGAGTCGCTATCCGCTTCTTCTTCTTCTTGTTTCGTTTCTCCTTCTTCTTGAAGCTCACGGCAACCTTGCTTGGTGTTGATGGGGTGCGCCGGCCCTAGCAAGGAAGGTGGGAGCCGGCCCTAATTCTCCAAGAAGGGCGTCGGCCCTAGGGGAAAGGAGAGGGAGAAGAGAATAAGAGAGAGGGGAGAGAGGAAGTTACTAATCTCAATTAGTAATCCGTAATAAGGGCTTGCCTTTGGTTCCTTTATATAGTAGCAACTCCTTTGCTAAGTCTCCCTCTTAACGGAATTAACGGAATTAGTTATAAGAAATTTATCTTATAAATTCTCTTATTAATTATTCCGTTTAAGCCGAGTCTTATTATAACTAATTTATAATAAAACGAATTCTTCTTCTCTTTAAATTATGGAATAAATTTTATAAGAAATTTATAAACTTTCTTATTATGGAAAAATCAATTCATAATTGATTTTATAAAATTAAAATAAACCAATTCATGGATTATTTTAACTTCCATAAAAAGAATAAATTTCTACAAATTTGTTTATATAAATTTCTTTATACAAATTTATTTATCCATAATTTATAAAATAAATCGCGCTGGATTTATTTTATTAATTAAACCAAAATTAATTGGCTTTCTCCTCTATTGTGGCCAGCCACCCAAGGGGGGTTTGGCACCCTCTTTGGCCGGCCAAACCAACCCGAACCGGTCACGAATTAAACTCATTTAATTCGCCCAAAAAGCCTTCAAAAGACTTAGCCATTTTTAGCTTGCATTGCGCCTCCGATTAACTCAGATTCGACTTATATCTCTTGATCGGAAAATCCAATTTTCAACTCGTTTTAAATCCCTCGGATTACTCGTAGTGCGTGTGACTAAATAGGCTTTCGATTTATGTTGGCCGTCTATAATCAACCAATTATAGAACGATCATGAGTGGCACCTAGTAGTACATCATGATCCCCAATTAATCGAAAGATCAACGGTTTGACCTCAGAAGAAGTTATTCTGAAACCCTTCAGCAGCTCTAATGAATCGTGCCCCATTCCCTTCACCACCTTATACCCACTTGGTTCAGGACACGGTCTATGGTGTCAGTCCCCACTAGGCTGACTACGTCACACCTAGCCCAAGTTGTGTCTTTCTCGTCCTTTGGATTTCTAATTACTCTCATGTATTTTAGAGACTCCCACTCTAAACATGATATACTCTGGCCAAAGGTTTTGAGTAACAATCCGACGATAGGCCTGGGTATACATCTCCTCGCAAGGAGTGGTGAATCCTTTGTAGGCTATTCAAACATCTTCGGGCACTTCGGCTTATACCCAATCATCCTGTGTCCACACCTCCTTGGAGATGCTTGCTTAAGATGTTAAAGTATAAGTCTCCATGACCAAGATGACTTGAACACCGCAAGTCAAAGGAACATCGCACTTAAGCCGCAGTAAGAACTTCATTGACATATCTATATAGATAACCATATGAAGTCTTATAGCTAGTCACTCCAATGAACTAGTTTCCCTAACTAGCATCCATGTTTATCTCTGGACATCCCAATGTCACTAGCCAGTGAGAATCAGCTGATTAGAGAATAACCCATGCTAGTCTCAACAGAATTGATAGTGTCCGTATTTATCAATTCATCGACTAGGGACATTTTCAATACTTCACATTTGCATATTTAGAGATAATCACTAATTGTGATCCCATCACAAATTCTCTTATGCTGTGAGTTGTATTGCGGACATTCAGTAGATGAGTTTAAGATCCCAATCAAATACATAAACATGTATACTCAAATAGTAAATTATCATTTATTAAAATAAATGTTTACAATCATAAGGCGATTGCCTTAGGACACTTCTCTCATATCACTAACAGTTTGTTCTTTCTTGTATTTTCTTTTATTGCATGTTTTATTTTTATGCTTTCTAGAAGTAGAATTTTCTTTTAAATTGAGTCCTTGTCAATAAATGCATGTTAGTTCTCTTGGAAATTTGTTTCTTACATGAGTGGAAATAAATGTATCCCTCTAGGTTATCTCCATAGCATTTTAGAATCTCTTGGAAAATAAATTAAATTTAGTTGTTAAAACTTAGGGTTTGAGCTAACGGATGAAATCTTGGATGCTTGAGTACTACTTTGCTTTAGATTCTTAATTGAAGACTTGAGATGAATTATTTTTGCCTAGTGAGAATTAGCCTTATTTTTGTGACACACATATGTAATTGTACTCTAGAAATTGCTTAGGTTCTTTCAAAACCATATTTCAATGATTGGATCACATCTATGGAGGCTAATCAATTTGTTTCCCTTTTCCATATTATTCTTAGCAATGATCATACTTGATACATACTCTTTTCAATTTTCCATTCTATTTTCCTACTCTTAACCCCATTTTTCTATGGATTTGTTTGCTTGGGATGTTTTCTTGATGCTACTTTGCCCGAGACAGACAAAGATTTAAGTGGGGGGGAGTGATTAGTGTTTTGGAAAAGTTTTGTATCAAGGAGGCATTTGGATCCAAAAGAAAATTTTTTTTTCTTGCAATGGAAGGATGGAAACAATTACATATTGAGTTGAGTTTGGTGTCAAGAATGAGCAAGAGAGGTGGAAGCAATTGGAGATTTAGATTCTTTACTACATTTTGAAGATTCAAGTGGCAAGCAATGGAAAAATCTGAAAAAATGGCACACCAACAAAGAAAAAAATTCTGTGCCAACAAAGAAAATTTTCTTTGCCAAAGAAAAAAAAAATCTGCTACTTGGAGCATGTTTCGGCCAGCTTACTAAATGCTGAATGGTAGTTGGACAGGTTTGAGAACAAGGGCAGAAATTTTGAGTTGAGTGAATTCAGAAAAAAAAAAAAGAGAGAAGATGAGCAGAAGTGGAATATAAGCTGAGAAATCTGAAAAATCTGTGCCAAGAATACCAAGAAAATTTTTGTGAAGCATGTTTTGATCAGGGATTGAATTGACTACAGCTGTTCTTGGCTAGGAAGATCAGTAACAATTTGCTAGGATCCGAATGGCAGCTGAAAATAATCTGAATGGAAACTGAACACAGCCTGAACCGAAGCTGTTAAGTTTGAAATGCAGTTGAGAAAAAGCTGAGAAGAAGCTGAGAAGCAGGAAATTCTGAGCTGAACTGCAAGGATAGCTGCTGAAAATTGAGAAGTAGACTTTTACCAGCTACCAGGAAGTCTAAAAAGTAGTTGTGAAAAATCAGAAACATTGTGAGAAAATCTGGAATTCAGCTGTGCAAAAATCGAAACTAAATGCAAAGTTTGCTAACAATTGAAGAAATCTGAATTGCATGGAAAAGGTTGCTGCCGAGTGTTGAATTTGGAGCTGCTGAAATGATACAAACTGAAAAGGGAGTAAGCTGCAAAGTTCTAATCTATTGAAGGACTATTGTGAAGCTGAGTTGGAGGACTCAGATTGGAAAAATGCAGCTGGGAAAAGAAAAAAATTCAGAATGATTTGTTTCCATACAAGTAGTTTGGTATCAACTTGAAATGAAATTGAGTTTTCAAGGGCTGTGAATCACGAAATGAAGTGTATGAATGTATCACAATTGTAAGCACATCACAGCCTATCAGAACAAGAAAAAAATTGTGGCTGCTGGGATGTTTTACATCAGAACAGAAAAAAGAATCAGAAAAATTATACTGCCATGGTCTCAAGTGAAGCAAGTGCATTCTCCACTATTGTTTGATGCTAGGATCAATTGTGTAGCCGTTGTGAAGAAATCAGAGACTTGAAATGATTTTCATGGAGCTGAAGACTTGAAAGAGGAAAGAAACAAATGATGGAAGTGTGCCAACTAGAGAAGGGGATGTATCACAAGGGAGTTGTAAGAATTGTTTAGTGAGGGTTAAAAGTGGAGCATCTAATTTTCTAATTGTTACTTGATTTCTCAAGTTTTCTGATTTAAATCTGATCTGCAATGCTCCAGTAGAAGAATTAAGAGCAGAAGAAAAAAAAAGAAGAGCAACAATTTGAAAGAAAAAAAACAAGGGAACAAGTGGACACAATTGAGTTGGCACCATGAAATCAAGTGAAGTTTTTTTTTTCTCATCCAAATTAAAGCCTTGTTCCAATACATTTTGACCTTACAAGAAAGAAAGAAAGCAGAAAACGAATTCAGCAGCTGACCAAGAGAAAAAGAAAAGAAAAGAGAAAGAAGCACAAGTGGCACGCAATAGCACAAATTGGCACATTCGAACAATTGGAGTTTTATTCATCCAAATCAAAGGCATTGTTCAAGTTGGATTTCACCACACATTTTATAGCATTAGAGGACTATAAAGAGAAGCAAAGAGCATCAAAAATATCCTTGAGCATTCAAGTCTCCCACTTTATCAATTTTTCCATTTTTTTGGCTTTTACTCCATTTCTTACCATTTTCTATGTCTTTCATTTGTTTTTGTAGATGTTGATTCTAATCATGAATAATGGTGGAGAGTAGATAATAAGTAAGCCAATGGTAGTGTAAGAAGCATGTGTGTTTGAGTGAGCTCTACTTCCATCATCAACTTATAACGTAAGGAGAGAGCCACCAAAACTTCCCTTGAAAGGCTAGTGAGTTAAATTCATCTCAATGACTCATGAAGGATGAAAAGGCTAAGTTGTTGATTTAAGGATGAGATACTAATCCATAGGGCTTGGATTTTTGAGAATTGACATCCTTAGGTAATTTCTTTTCATTTGCTTCTAATTATGCTTAAGAAAATCTAGGGATACATACTTAGTACTTTTCGCGAGACGCTCAAGCTTAAGTGTGGGGGAGTTGATAAGTATCATTTTATGGATTATTTTAGTTGCTAAAATCCATGTTTGACCCATGTCTTTCTTGCTTAATTGTGAAATTACCCTAGGTTTTAGAACTTACTTTTATTTTGGACTTAATTACAAATCTGTACACATTTGGATTATTTGGCCACTAAATTCTTGATCTATTTTTGTAGGCATGAAAGGTTCATGGACCTAGGGCATACTGGGTCAAACTTGAGTCGGAAGTGGACCCGGATCGAGTTATCAAGCTTCGGATTAATCCAGGTCGTCTGATTCAAAAGCGGGTAGATCTGAGCCATCTGGGACCATCTGAAGCAATCCAAGCAGGGTTAGGGCTGATCAAGCACTCTGATCAAGATCTGAAGGTTTCATCCCAATCAGAGCTCATTCAACCGTTGGATCAAGCTCAGAGGGCTCTAGACTGTCCATTCAAAAATTAGGTTGATCTGAACCATCCGTTGCAAATCTGAAGGATCCGAGCTACCACGAGGCAGATCCTGACCATTGATCAACATCTGGAAAGTTTGGGTCAGATCGGATGAAGATCAGCCGTTGGATTTTCTCTAAACAATCTGGGTCGTCCATTCCTATCTATTTAATCAAAAATCACCCACAGAGCACAGTGTTGCGTCTTCGCCGCAAGCTTCGTTCTCTTTTGTTTGTTCTTCATTTTCTTCAGTTTTTTTTCTTCAATCCGAGGCGCGACCACCTCAATTCTTTGCTTGGATCAAGATTTGAATCATTAGAGGATAGTTTTGTTGGAGATTTCAGCTCAAATTGCGCCGGAACAGGGTTGTTTGAGGGGTTCAGCAGTTCTGCTACCCAATCGTTTGTTTCTCATCCGCGAGCCTCTTCCGATCATCGTAGCCGTCTGTAGGGGTTCTCAGGTAAGCTCAGATGATCCTCAAATCATCATCACAATCCATCCATTGAGATAGAGGAGATTGGATTGGAAAATTCCAGCTGTGCGCAGTTTGAGCAGAATCGACTGACTGAGCTGTTTTCCAATTGGTTTGCTGAGCTTAGGGGTTTGAGGCCAGCCCTTGTGTGACGAACAAGGAGATCTTGAGCTAGGGAAGGATTGAGGAGTAGTTCCATTGGTTAATTTTAGTTCTTTAGCTGTAACTTCAATTCTGTTATTTCATTTCTAAATTTCTGAGGCAATTTCTGTAGTATTTCGTTTCTGAACAGTTTTTGCTTCAATTAGAGTTTACTTCAGTGCTTTTATTAGCTAGATTGTTTGTGTAATGAACAAGTGTATTTAGATCAGTTTGTTTCGCTGCAATTCATTTCTGAATTTAGTTTCAAGCTTGCGTGCCATTTCATTGTTGCGTATCAGCTCCTGTCCTACAAATTCAGCTTGATTTCTGAGTTTTTCAGTTTAGCTCCGATTCGATTTGTGTTTAGTTTACTCCCTGCAATTGAAGATAACATTTAGGGTGTTAATGCATTAGATTTGAGGTGATTTCTCATTCAGTTTTATTTCTGAATTTAGTTCATGCTTGTATGCGTATCGAAATCCATTTCTAAAATTTCAGTTCATTTCTGCAAGAACTGATTAACAGGTTTCCGAGTTGCATGTTAGTGAACATTAGTGCTTCATGATCATTGCTGAAACATTTCATTTTGTGCCTTTGATTCTGAAGTCAGTTTGTTGCTTAAGCTTTGATCTTATACTGAATTTTCTGCACTCTTGCTTTGCAATGGATTCATTTCTGCACATCATGTTTAGTTTCTGGATTTTGTTTCACCAGAGTTTGTTTCTACATGTATTGGTTGATGAATCCTGCACCCGAGTTGTTAATCTCACATCCAATTGCTTCACATCAGCTGCTGGTCTGATTTTGCATCGCATCTTGTAGCTGCATTTCTGCTTCATGAATCTGATTTCATTCATTTGATTTCTGCAATAGGTCTGTTTTGATTGATCAGACCTCAGATTTCGAATTTCTTCATTCATTTCTGCAATTCTCTTCGCTAGCAGCTGTGTTTTTCTAAAACTAAATTGATCAGTCCAATTCCTGCTCTTAGTATCAGATTTTTATATTGGCACATAAGTTTGAATAATTGAGTATCAAGTTTGTTTCAAAGCCTTACATTGTATCAAGTCTTATTCCTGAAATTAGGTTTATAATCTTGCATTAGTTTCAACTAAAGATTGCAGCCCTGTTTAGATGCATTTGCTTAGCAATTGTTTTACACTTGAAATCAGATTCATTTTCCAGAAATTGGGTAAGTGTTTTAGTTGATTAAGTGGTCTATTGGTTGAGTTATCACTTGCTATCATTTGTTTAGTTTATTAGTTAAGTTCCTTTCTTTCCATAGCATTTTCCATTTCTATTTGAAACCGAATCCAAATCACATTTGAAACCCAAAAATATCAATGACACATAAATACAAGCTTGAATCACACAACATCAACTAGTCCCTAGGAAAAATACGACCTGTGGCCCCTTTACTACGTTTTCATTTTGATTGCAAAAAGGGTTTCCAGCTTTCACATATTCTAAATTTTGAGACCCATTTTCGTGATATCTAGTTCGGGTCGATCAGTGACATTGGGATGTCCGGAGATAAACATGAATGCTAGTTAAGGGAACTAGTTCATTGGAATGACTGGTTGTAAAACTTCATATGGTAGTCTACATATAGATATGTCAATGAAGTTTTTACTGCAACTTAAGTGCGATGTTCCTTTGACTTGTGGTGTTCAAGTCATCTTGGTCATGGAGACTTATACTTTGGCATCTTAAGCAAGCATCTCCAAGGAGGTGTGGACCCAGGATGATTGGGTATAAGCCGAAGTGCCCAAAGATGTTTGAACAGCCTACAAAGGATTCACATTCGAAAGCGGCTAGATCTGAGCCATCCGGGACCATCTGAAGCAATCCGAGCTAGGGTTAGGGTTGATCAAGCACTTTGATCAAGATCTGAAGGTTTCATCCCAATCAGAGCTAAATCAACCATTGGATCAAGCTCGGATGGCTCTAGATCGTCCATTCAAAGATTAGGGTGATCTGGACCATCCGTTGCACATCTGGAGGATCCGAGCTACCACAAGGCAGATCCTGCCCCTTGATCAACATAATCAAACTTTGGTTCAGATCGGATGAAGATCAGCCATTGGATTGAGTCAAAGAAATCTGAGCCGTCCATTCTTATGTATTTAATCAAAAATCTGCCCAGACTTCTCCTTGTCGCGTCCTCGCCGCAGCTCGTTTCCTTCGTTTCTTCTTCGTTTGCTTCAACAAGTTCTTCATCCGAAGGCGTGGCCTCATCAATTCCGATCTTAGAGCAAGTTCTAGATCGACAGGAAGAGCTTAAAGTGAAGAATCTAGCTCTAAATTGCCCAAAAACAAAGCTGAGTTGGATTGGTTCGCAGAGTGCTTTTCCCAGCGATTTGTTGCGCTTACGGGTCCGAAGCTCGCCCTTGTGTGACGACAAGGAGTCCTTGAGCTAGGAGAGGGGATTGATGATAGTTTCCTTTATGAATTTCCATTATTTAGCTGTAGTTTCAATTTATGAACATTAATTCCAATTTCTGCACATTGTATCAGTTGAAGCAGTTTTTCTTAATCAGTTCTGCATTTATAGCTTTTCATTTTGCAATTCGTGTTAGGTAGATGCTTGTTTAGTGAACAATAGTTTTTACTTTCAGTTTCTTTCATGTTTAATTGCTTGCGTTCCCAGTTTTTTTTGCTGCGTATTGGATTATTCAGCTGCGTATCAATATCTGTAGGATTTTGTTTCAGCTGTTTAGTTTTGGTTTCTTAATTGTTTTGCTCTAATTAGTGTCTCAATTCTGCAAGATTAATCAGTAGGTAGCTTGCCTAATGAACAATTGTTTTAAATCACAGTCTATCTCATGTTTCAATGCTTGCATTCATTTTTGTTCAGCATCCTGCCCTGCGTATCAGCCTGTTAATTCTGATGTTTTGTTGCAGTTATCTTTTCTTTGCTATCAGCTAGTTTCTCATACTAGAATTTCAGATAGTTTAGCATGAAACTTGTTTCTGAATTCCAGTTGCTTGCACTTAGCTCAATTTACGGTTGCGTATCAGTTTTCTGCTGTGTGCTAATGTCATTTCTGCAGCACTTCATTTAATTTCTGAATTGAGTATTAGTTGTGAATTCTTGCAGCTGGATGTGTGAGTTTCAGTTCTCATGTATTCTACTTAATGTCTGCATTCGAATTTACATTTCTGCAGTCACTTATTACTGCATTTTCATGATCAGGTTCTGCATTACTAAACTTACTTCTTCATTTTGTTTTCTCTGAATTGGAACCTTCATCTTTGCAACTCCAAGTTTGTTCCTTCTTAAGCTAGATTCGAAATTCCCTTACTGCAGTGTGTTTAAGGTTTTGAGTTAGTTTCAATTGCAAACTCAGTTACTTTGTTGATTAAACTGTTAGGCATTAGATTTGCATCTGAATTTATAATTGTTTCCCAAAATTTGATTTGCATTAGTTTAGTTCTTAATTGTCATTACCTAGTTTAAGTCAATTAGTTAAGTTTCCTTTATTCCGCATTGCTTCTTCATTTCTCATTGCAACCCCAAAACCCAATTTTATTTGAAACCCAAAATTCACAAACGACACATAAACACAAGCGCGAATCACACAACATCAACTAGTCTCGAGGAAAAATACGACCTGTGGCCCCTTTACTACGTTTTCATATTTTGATTGCAAAACGAGTTTCCAGCATTTTATAAATATTCTAAATTCTGATAGACCCACATTCGTGACAGTCTATTTCGGGTCCGTCAAATTTTTAGCGTCGTTGCCGGGGAACTACTAATTGATTTGTTTGATTTTTGCTTGTGCATTTATTTCACATTTTTCTTGATTTATTTCTGTGCTTATTGCTATATCTGGTGATTTGATTTTATTTGTTTTATCACTTTATCGACTTTTACTGCGATTTGTTTTGGTTTTATGACCAGGTCTACAGGTGGTGATCTAGAAGAATTCGACCCTGAGATTGAGAGGACTTTCAGAGCCAGGAGGAGTCAGGGCATTCTTTCTGAGACTACAGATATCCCTCCTATTCAAACTATTTTCACTCAGTCAGGCAGTATCATAGCAGACCACCAGAGAACTATGAAGGAACTCGCAGCACCAGATGCTTCATTTCAGTACTCCAGCATTGCTTATCCAGAGCTGGCGGGAGATTTTGAGCTCAGATCTGGACTCATCAATTTGATGCCCAAGTTTCAGGGATTATCTGGAGAGGATCCAAATAGGCACCTGAACGAATTCCATGTTGTATGCTCTACTATGAAGCCTCAGGGCATTTCTGAAGAAGATATCAAGCTGAGAGCTTTTCCCTTCACACTGACAGGAGCAGCAAAAGATTGGTTTTACTATCTGCCCACGGGGCACGTGTCTAGTTGGATCTCTATGAAGAAAGCATTTTTGGAAAAATATTTCCCAGCCTCCAGAACAACAATAATCAGAAAAAATATCTGTGGCATTCAGCAAGTGGTGGGTGAGACACTCTATGATTACTGGGAGAGATTCAACAAGTTGTGTTCTAGTTGCCCCCGGCATCAGATCAGCGAGCAACTTTTGATTCAATACTTTTATGAGGGACTCTTACAGATGGACAGGATTATGATAGATGCTGCAGCTGGAGGAGCCCTAGTGAACAAAACGTCAATTCAAGCTAGGGAGCTCATTTCTAATATGGCTGAGAATTCCCAACAATTTGGAAGCAGAGCCTTGACCACCAGAGGAGTGGGTGAAGTTTAGGTAGTTCCTACTGATCAGAAAGAGATAAGGAATTCATTGGCAGAGATCACATCACTTATTAAGCAAGTGAAGGTTAATAATGCAAATCAGAGTTTAAATATTTCGGCTCCTCCACAAGCTAATCAAGTGATGAGTGTGTGTGGCATTTGCTCTAGTCAAGAGCACAACTCAGACTTGTGTCCTACCCTCCAACAAGATGAGACGGTCGCGGCATTGATTAGGGGATAGTTTCCATCTCGGAATAACCCCTACTCTCCCACTTACAACCCCGGTTGGAGGGATCATCCAAATCTGAGGTACGGGAATTCTTTCTACCAACAGAACCCCACTCAACAGCAAGGTCAGCAGCCTCAATCATTTTTCCAGCAACCACAGCAATTTCAAGCTCAAAATCTGCAAAATCAGCCTCCAAATCAGCATTTCCAGCAAATAACTCAGCCCCTATTTCAGCAACCGCAGCCTCAATTCCAGCCATATCAGCAAGGGCAGCAAGGATTTCAACCATTCTCAACTTTCCAACCTCAAAACCAACAAACTTTCCAGCCTTCACAGCCCTATACTCAGAATTTCCAGCCTTACAATCAAGGGTTTCACCCTATGCAAAATCTGCCCTCATCACAGGATTTTCCATTGCAAAATCAGAATTTTCAAGGATATAACTCTCAGCAAAGTTTTCAGGCATTGCCACCCTCTTATCAGCCATTTCAACAACCATTTCAGCCCTCCAATCAGCCACAACAGCACCAAGTCCAACAATCACAGCAGGATGATATCATTGGAGCTTTACAAAACCTCGGAAGGCAAATGGGACAATTGGCTAATGAAGTGAATCAAATTAAAGCTCAAAGATCAAGCCAACTACCTTCCCAAGCTGTTCCTAACCCTAAGGGAAACGTTAGCGCAATTTATTTGAGAAGTGGGAAGGTTGCATCAACTCAAAATGACCCAAGAGTTGAATTTTTTGAAAACAGGGCAGCATCTTCATTTCCATCCCAAATCAATGCCGAAACCACTCCAAATTCAGTGGATACCACCCCTAGCCCGTGCCCAACCTCTTCATCAAGCAATCCTGTAATTTTGGTGGAAAACGAAGGACAAATCAGCCCCAAAACAGATTTTACAGCAGCCATTCCAAGTGGGGCAGCAGCTCACAAATCAGCCCTTCCATCTTCGGTTCAAGAGGAAAAATTTAGGGTACCCTTACCTTTTCCACAGGGGAGAACTCCAACCAAAAGGCACGTGGAGGAGGAGAAAGCAAAAGAATACAATGAGCTGGTAAAACTTTTTAGTAAAGTCGAAATTAATGTACCCTTGCTGACAATGATTAAACAGGTTTCTAAGTACGCAAAATTTTTGAAAGACCTTTGTATTCACAAGAAGAAGCTTAAGGAAAATGAGTTGGTCAGCATGGGGAAGAATGTTTCATCACTTATCCATGCCATACCTCAAAAATGTGAAGACCCTGGGATGTTTACTGTATCTTGTGAGATAGGGAGCACCACGTTACATGATGCCATGCTGGATTTAGGAGCTTCCATTAATGTCATCCCCAGGACAGTCTTCCAGATGCTTGGCATTGGTACTCTACAACCCACTGGAGTTGTGATTCAGCTAGTAGATAGGAGCCAGACCCGCCCGGCAGGAGTTATTGAAGATGTGTTGGTTAAAGTGAAAGAGTTGATTTTCCCTGCGGACTTCTACATTCTAGACATGGAGGGAGAGTACCTTGCACGTAGATCCCCACTTATCCTTGGAAGGCCTTTTCTGAAGACTGCTAGAACTAAAATTGATGTATATGTTGGCACCCTTTCGATGGAGGTGGGAGACACAATAGTCCAGTTTAGCATTTTCGACGCCATGAAGGACCCTAGGGGAGATCACTCTATTCTGAGCATAGACACCGCAGATGAGACTGTTGAGGCACAGATCATTGATGATGATGGTACATTTGACATGGTGGGAGAAGAGTTGGTTTCAGAGGAAGCTTTACCTGATTTTTCTGGTTTTCTATTTTGTGATGATATTGTTCTTGATAGCCCTAATCTTTTTAATAAGGTTGTTGCAGGTATTGCTAAGGAGGCATGCACAGGAGATTATTCTACAGGTGTAGGGGATTGCACAGACCCCCAGGGACCACCACCATTTCCAGAAAGTGTAGGGACTTGCATGATTGGAGCAAGTACCCAAGGATCGCCTATTCTAGTTGAATGTCCACCGAAATTTGAGCGTGAGATGGAGGTATTTCTTGTAGACCCAACAGACATTTTTCAGCATGATCAGGTAAGTATTTCTTCTTTTCCTTTAGAAAATCTCAGGAAGATGTCTAGAATTGCAGGTGAAGCATGTATTGATACATTTTTGTGAGAAATAATGATGAAAATTCCATAGAGGCACCCAGGCTTGATTTTATTCGTTGTGACACATTTATTGATATACCTTATGTAGAAACTGAGTGTGAAAAATTTTTGGAGATGCCTGAAATTGATGTTATTTATTGTGATGAATCTCTTGCTATATATTATGCTGAATTTGAATGTGAAAAAATTATAGAGGTGCCTCAAATTGATTTAATGAGTTATAATGCATTGTTTGACACATTTTTGGTGGATATTAATTGTGAAAAATTCCTTGAGGTGTCGAAAATTGATTTTATTGGATGTGATGCATTTTTGGATACATTTTATACAAAGACTGATATTGTTTCATTTCTTTCTTACCTTGTAGGGTCCCAAAGAATTCTGCAGTGGGTGCTTCATCTGAACAGGTTCAAACCTCCTGGAAGGTGTTCCAAAAAGAATAAAGAGGGAGTAAATTTTACTTTAATTCGAAAAACTTTACCTCTTAAATGGGTCTTGTATCTAAATAACCTTCGGCCACCTGAACAGATTGCTGTCAAGTCCAAGTGTGGGGGAGCGATGCACCGTAAAGTTGAATAAATAAAAGAAGCTCTTTCGCACACCCAGACTCCTCCACTACCACGGTGGAGGCTATTTCTTGACAGACTCCGATCGTCAGAGATAAAAGGGAGTTTGATCTTTCTTGCCTTTTCCTTTATTGCATGTTTTCACTTTTAAAATGAGTTCTTGCTAATAAATACGTAAGTAGAGTAACATGAATAAAAGTCATTGTAAATATCTTGTTATTTCTTTTGTCACTTTTTCTTGCACGACTAGGAATAAATGTATCCCTTTAGGTTATCTCCATAGCATTTTAGAGTCTTTTGAAAATAAATTAAATTTGGTTGTTAAAACTTAGGATTTGAGCTCATGGATGAAATCTTGGATGCTTGAGTACTATTTTGTTTTAGATTTTTAATTGAGGACTTGAGATGAATTATTTTTACCTAGTGAGAATTAGTCTTATATTTGTGACACATATATGTTATTGTACTCTAGAACTTGCTTAGGTTCTTTCTAAGCCATATTTCAATGATTGGATCACATCTATAGAGGCTAATCACTTTGGTTACCTTTCCATAACAATTTTGGCAAAAATCATGTTCATTCCATTTTTCTTTACTTATTTCCTACTCTTACCCTCACTTTTCTATGGACTTGTTGTTTGAAATGTTTCTTAATGGTATTTTGCCCGAGACGGACAAAGATTTAAGTGTGGGGGAGTGACTAGTGTTTTGGTATCGAAGAGGCATTTTTATGTCAAGAAAAAATTTTTTGTGCCAAGCTCAATTCGGTTGAAGAAGAAGAATTTTTGTGCCAAAGTCCAAGTGGCACGTGAATAAGTAATTGAAGCCAAATTCTGGAAGAAGTCAAGCAATAAGTTGAAGATCTAAGCAAGATTGTGCTATTATGAAGTCGGCTGAAAGAAAAAAAACACAGAAAAAAAATCTGAAAACACATCTTGCTACAAATCTGTGCCATTGAAGGAATAAACTTTTTGGATAGCATGTTTTGGTCGGAATGCTTTGGATTTGCAGCTGCTCTTTGCTTAGAAATCAAACACATCTTGCTAAATGGTTTGTGGAGCTGGAAAAAATCTGATCCAATGCAGAAAAATATGTGCCAAGTTAAATCCGGCAGAATCTCCATTAAAGCTGTGAGATTTGAAGCTGAAAATTTCTGAACTAAATTGCAAGGATGGCTGCTGGAAATTGAGAAGTAGATCTTCACCAGCTACAAGGAAGTCTGAAATGCAGCTATCCTATATCAGAATGTCAGAATTGAAGTTAAACAAGCTGAGAATGCAGCTGAAAAAGGCAAGAAAAATTAGATTGGAAGTGCTAGGACTGTGGCTGAGTTTTGGCACAGATTAGTATCAAATGAAAACTGAATTTGGATGGAATTCAGTAATCCAGTGTTGATATAGACGGGATCTGCCGAGTGGTTTTTCAGATTGGACTCAATCTACTAGAAACAGATTTGGAGCTACTGAGGAAATCAGTCAAGGATGAGGGCAGTGCAGTGTATCAACTTGAAGATGAATCTAACTTTCAGAAGCTATGAATCATGTTATCAAGCATAAAAATGTATCTGAAATTGTTAGGCACATTCACTGCTGATCGAATCTAAGGAAAATGTAGCTGCAAAAATTTTTTTTGGACCAGAGTAGAAAAGGAAAATGCAGTGAAGGCTGTGGTTGAAATCAAATCTGCTGATCAGGAATTCGAATGGAACAACTGAGATTCTCCACTGATAGTTGATGCTAACTGATACTTTGAGAAATCAGAGAATTGCAAGACTGAGGTACTTGCGTGGAAGTGAACCTGAAATAGAAGAAAAAAAAATCAGAGAAGAGAAGAAGGATCCAAATGGCACGCAATAGAAGAAAATGGCACATTGAGAGAAAAAGGGTTTTCTTCATCCAAATCAAAGGAATTATTCAAGTTTGACTTCGCCACACGTTTTGATATCACTAGAGGACTATAAAGAGAAGCAAAGTACATTGGAAACATACTTGAGCACTCAAGTCTCCCACTCCAATTTTCTATTTCCTTGGCTTTTATTCCATTTCTTACCATTTTCCATGTTTTCACTTGTTTTTGTAGATGTTGATTCTAATCGTGAATAATGGTGGAGATTAGATAACAAGCAAGCCTATGGTAGTGCAAGAAACATGTGGGTTTGAGTGAGCTCCACTTCCATCATCAACTTAGAACAAAGGAGAGAGCCACTAAAATTTTCCTTAAAAGGCTAGTGAGTTAAATTCATCTCAATGAATCATGATGGATGAAAAGGCTAAGTTGTTGATTTAAGGACAAGATACTAATCCATAGAGCTTAGATTTATGAGAATTGACGACCCTAGGTAATTTCTTTTCAATTGCTTCTAATTATGCTTTAGAAAACCTAAGGAATACATACTTAGTGGTTTCGCGAGACGCTCAAGCTCAAGTGTGGGGGAGTTGATAAATACCATTTTAGTGATTATTTGAGTTGCTAAAATCCATGTTTGACCTATGTTTTTATCGCTTAATTGTGAAATTGCCCTAGGTTATAGAACTTTCTCTTATTTTGGACTTAATTGCAAATTTACACATATTTGAATTGTTTGGCCACTAAATTCTTGATCTATTTTTGTAGGCATGAAAGGTTCATGGACCTAGGGCATATTGGGTCAAACTTGAGTCGGAAGTGACCCGGATCGAGTTATCAAGATTAGGATTAAATCTGGGCCGTCCGATTCAAAAGCGGCTAGATCTGAGCCATCCGGGACCATCTGAAGCAATCCGAGCTAGGGTTAGGGTTGATCAAGCACTTTGATCAAGATCTGAAGGTTTCATCCCAATCAGAGCTAAATCAACCGTTGGATCAAGCTCGGAAGGCTCTAGATCGTCCATTCAAAGATTAGGGTGATCTGGACCATCCGTTGCACATCTGGAGGATCCGAGCTACCACGAGGCAGATCCTGACCCTTGATCAACATCATCAAAATTTGGTTCAGATCGGATGAAGATCAGCCGTTGGATTGAGTCAAAGAAATCTGAGCCGTCCATTCTTATGTATTTAATCAAAAATCTGCCCAGACTTCTCCTCGTCGCGTCCTCGCCGCAGCTCGTTTCCTTCGTTTCTTCTTCGTTTTCTTCAGCAAGTTCTTCATCCGAAGGCGTGGCCTCATCAATTCCGATCTTAGAGCAAGTTCTAGATCGACGGGAAGAGCTTGAAGTGAAGAATCCAGCTCTAAATTGCCCAAAAACAAAGCTGAGTTGGATTGGTTCGCAGAGTGCTTTTTCCCAGCGAATTGTTGCGCTTACGGGTCCGAAGCTCGCCCTTGTGTGACGGCAAGGAGTCCTTGAGCTAGGAGAGGGGATTGATGATAGTTTCCTTTATGAATTTCCGTTATTTAGCTGTAGTTTCAATTTCTGAACATTAATTCCAATTTCTGCACATTGTATCAGTTGAAGCAATTTTTCTTAATCAGTTCTGCATTTATAGCTTTTCATTTTGCAATTCGTATTAGGTAGATGCTTGTTTAGTGAACAATAGTTTTTAGTTTCAATTTCTTTCATGTTTAATTGCTTGCGTTCCCAGTTTTTTTTGCTACGTATCGGATTATTCAGCTGCGTATCAGTATCTGCAGGATTTTGTTTCAGCTGTTCAGTTTCGGTTTCTTAATTGTTTTGCTCTAATTAGTGTCTCAATTCTGCAAGATTAATCAGTAGGTAGCTTGTCTAATGAACAATTGTTTTAAATCACAGTCTATCTCATGTTTCAGTGCTTGCATTCATTTTTGTTCAGCATCCTGCCCTGCGTATCAGCCTGTTAATTCTGATGTTTTGTTGCAGTTATCTTTTCTTTGCTATCAGCTGGTTTCTCATATTAGAATTTCAGATAGTTTAGCATGAATCTTGTTTCTGAATTCCAGTTGCTTGCACTTAGCTCAATTTACGGTTGCGTATCAGTTTTCTGCTATGTGCTAATGTCATTTCTGCAGCACTTCATTTAATTTCTGAATTGAGTATTAGTTGTGAATTCTTGCAGCTGGATGTGTGAATTTCAGTTCTCATGTATGCTACTTAATGTCTGCATTCGAATTTCCATTTCTGCAGTCACTTATTACTGCATTTTCATGATCAGGTTCTGCATTACTAAACTTACTTCTTCATTTTGTTTTCTCTGAATTGGAACCTTCATCTTTGCAACTCCAAGTTTGTTCCTTCTTAAGCTAGATTCGAAATTCCCTTACTGCAGTGTGTTTAAGGTTTTGAGTTAGTTTCAATTGCAAACTCAGTTACTTTGTTGATTAAACTGTTAGGCATTAGATTTGCATCTGAATTTATAATTGTTTCCCAAAATTTGATTTGCATTAGTTTAGTTCTTAATTGTCATTACCTAGTTTAAGTCAATTAGTTAAGTTTCCTTTATTCCGCATTGCTTCTTCATTTCTCATTGCAACCCCAAAACCCAATTTTATTTGAAACCCAAAATTCACAAACGACACATAAACACAAGCGCGAATCACACAACATCAACTAGTCCCGAGGAAAAATACGACCTGTGGCCCCTTTACTACGTTTTTATATTTTGATTGCAAAAAGGTTTTCCAGCATTTTATAAATATTCTAAATTCTGATAGACCCACATTCGTGATAGTCTATTTCGGGTCCGTCACTGTGCCTTCTCTCCGGTGAGCGTGTAAACTCGATACATCGACCTGCTGTGCCTTCTCTCTAGAACTGATGGTGGCATCGTCAGAAGAGGCAGTGGCCGAATCATCTGAATTGTTGCTAGCTTCATAGTCTGAGGTGCTGGAGCTCCCATCGTCTGCTGAGTCTGATAACTTGTAGCTTCGACTATCTGCTGAGGCTAGTAAACTGAAGACTAATATGTTAGGCACAGCTGATCTACACATAACTAATAACTAAGATAAACCCTAATTATACCTCCAACTAAATATGATTAACCTAATCATCATAATTACGTTAAACTCCTAATTCTAAATATGATTAACCAAACTCAATTCTTTCAAGAATCAAGTTCCCATCAACCCATGTCCACCACAACAAACCTAGTAAAACCTCACCAAGACAGTAAACTGCTTCCTTATCACAAATCTGCCACAATGAAATCTTATGGCATGAATTCCAATCCGAACAGTTCAGTATAGATCTTTTTCCCAAAATAGAACAACGAAACTATCCTACAACATCAACCTATTCAAAATAGGATTCTACTAGCTCGGTCGCAAGTGAACTATTGTTAGTCAACAGGTTCAATGGAGAGATAAGTAACTTTCCAATTTATGAGGTCATATGTCAATCAATTGACTAAAAAGACAAGTTTGATCAATATGTATGGTGAGTATGACCTATTGTTTGATTCGCTAATCCACCCAGTTTGCTCATTCCAAGCACTAGTTACTGATTAGAAATCTTGTCTTTTACAATTATATTTTTAGTCGATTGTAAGTTTTCATGCATTGGTGAGTTTGACCTATTAACTAGCTCGCTCAATCCACACAGTTTGGTTATTCCAAACTACTTGCGGTGCTTCTAATCTAGGTTAATCTATTTGGTGAAATTGATCTAGATACCCCTTTTCATTAACTTAATTCAGTTGGCATGCTCGATCAGCCTAATCTAATGATCCATTTAGTTCATCCAATCTGACTAGTTGCTTTGAGAAACTTCATGAGTGAAGTGCAAGATGTACTAAAATTGATATCTAAAGGATTATCAAGAATTCATCATACTTAATGTACCACACAGAGTACACGCCGTCAACTGAACAAGTTGGCCACACCACAATTTTGAAAAAAAAAATACTGCATACAGTCAAGTTAATTACAACAATATATATGTACCAATTAGTTTCTATTGTATTAATGATCAGTACATAAGAAACAAACTTTAGATAGTATAATTAACTTACGATTCATGTGCCACTAAATTCAGGGATAATCTACTTCAGATATTTCTGTACTAGGAGTCACAAGTTCATTTTCTTCTTGTATTATCATTCAACGTATTTAATGCCACGATTTGAATATGTTTCCAATTTTCATATTCTTATTCAAAAAAAAAATTTATTGATTTATTTTATTATTATTATTATTACTATTATTATTATTGTTGTTGTTGTTGTTGTTGTTGTTGTTTATTTATTTGCCATGTTCCAACACAAGTTACATTATCTATTGGCCACTGTGGTTTTTTTTCATGTAAACTTAATCTTTTTTTTTCATGTAAACTTAATCTAATTATCCTCTTGATGCTATATTAAGTTGATGGTACTCTTTCATTTTATTTGTTCTCATTTTGTCCTAACTTCACATATTTATTTGTGAGAATTTAATGGATCACTTATAAAATAGTCCACCAATTATGTACAATGATCACATATGAGGTCCTGTAGTATACAAGAAACTTGGTCAATTTCATATGTCCCATAGAGGGGAACAGATGCGGATGCACAATCTAAAGGCACAGGTATTTAAAAAGACTTGTATCAGTGTCCCAGTTATTTTATGATTTTTTTTTCTATTCCACTGGTTCAAAAGTGTATCATTGTCTTTTGCATGGCATAACTTCTTTATCCTCAACAAATTATCTATCTTTTATTTTGCCTCAACGTCATATTGGGACAAAATTTCTCATTTATATCTACCCATGTGTTTTACTAATAATCAAACAGCATTACCATCCTCTTCATGACACCTCGCAATAAGGGTTGAGGTTGACCATGAGAGACGCAGACCCTTAGAGTTCTCGGTGAGTGATCATGTAGTTTTACGAGTGTTACCCAATAAGGTGTGAAGAGATTTGGGTGGCGAGGTAAGCTAGTTCCGTGCTACATTGGACCGTTTTAGATTCTGAAGTAGAGTGGAGCAGAAGTTGCCCGTCTAGCTTAGTTGGTAGAGTGCAAGATCCAACACATGTTTTATCAGGGGTGACAATTTTTGGTATCAGAGCAAGGTTTGCGAGTTCCTTTGGGATCTGTGGATTTTTATGATGTTATTTTTGGTGTGTCAGTTTGTCGAGGTTTTGCGATGTTTTGGTGTCTGTGAGTTTATGGAGTTGTTTTACGAGGTCAATCTGTATGTTACAGATTTGTTTATTTTTGCGGAGTCTTTTTCATGTGGGTTAACGAAGCTGTTTTGTTTTACGAGGTATATCGGTATTTTACGGATTTTGTCGTATCTTCGCGGAGTCATTCTTTGGTTTGGTTGTGTTTTGGGACTTGACAGCGACAAGATC
Source organism: Boesenbergia rotunda (assembly GCA_024364735.1). Lineage (NCBI taxonomy): Eukaryota > Viridiplantae > Streptophyta > Magnoliopsida > Zingiberales > Zingiberaceae > Boesenbergia > Boesenbergia rotunda. The sequence continues at coordinate 35,246 of JAGFNQ010005202.1, read as the reverse complement.
TCTCCAAAAGCGACAGGTATTCTCTTTGGTCTCTCGTATACTCTACCTTATTTAGGTATGGTTAGAGATTCTTCCATTTGAATTTTTCAATGATAGCTTATAAAGCTAGGAAACTTTCCATTCCATTTCTGAACCTGCTGGACATTTCTTTCATCTTCTGAAGGATTGGTTCCTTTTTCTCTTTCGACAAATATGTGGATTCTGTTTATAGTACACCAAATTCATTTACTTAAAAACGCATGAGACCTTGCACACTATTTTCAAAATTTCAGGTGTTGTAGTTGATGAGCCTATAACATCTTGTGCTAGGAAAGTAAAATAATGACCTTCTTAATGAATGAAAATAGAAAATTACTTGTTTACGTTTGTTTTCTTTGAATGTTTGCTTTATGATATGTTGATGACGCTTTATCATCTGATTCTAAAGAATCAAATTTGTCAGACGTGTATGGCTTATCACCTTTTTCTCCAATACTTGTTGTCAATAAATTATCAGTGGCAAACCTTCTCCAATCAGATACTTGTTAGTGAGCATCAAGCTACAAAGAGATCACACTCATATTTGCCACATCAGAAATGTTCTTTGTTTCCTCTATAGTGTTTGCAAATCAGCTATTCATCTCTTCTTATGACTTAGAAGCTCACCCATTAAAACAGCTACGTTTATTTAAGTTTTATGAAGCCTATTTTATTTCATAAAAATAAATTTTAGGGCTGGTATAGAACTTGTTCTTGAGTTTGGAAATATATACACATCACATTTGATAAAAAGACTAGCAATCTGGAAACTCGTTTGTACTTCTTTGCCCTTTTAGAGACTTGGTATTGAACAACTATGATTTGTATTAGCTTCTCAACAAACTCTGCCACATGATATCCTTTGCTGATCTATAATTGCAGTTTATCTCCTTCTGAATAAAATAATTTTTTTTTAAAAACAATCTGTAGTTTTGGTCTTTTGGATGAATTGCTTTCCTAGCCGGGCTTAAAAAGTTATGAAGTCCAACACAAACTAAGTTCCCTTTAGAAAGCACTTCCGCATTTCCTTATCCAGTCCCTGAGGTTAGAGAGATCTGGTTGAGGTTTTTTGGGACAAATTCAACAGACATTTACTGTTGTCCTGTCAACTCTTCGGTCCTATATTCCCTTGTCTTGATGGCAGAAGTGAAAGCAATATTAACTGGCCATGATCATACAATAGAGTTCTGTGCAAATTCGAATGTTTTGTGGTTTTTGTTATGGCGAGGTGTCGTGAAGAGGATGGTAATGCTGTTTGATTATTAGTAAAACACATGGGTAGATATAAATGAGATCTTTATTAAGCTTTCATAACCCACAAACTGAAAATAAAAACCTCTAAAAGGTATATGAGTAGACAATAAATATGGCATAATATAAGATAACCATGTAGAGAATCCAAGTACAGTCCATAAGGAAATATAGAAATCTAATCATGCATAACATATGTAAATCAACATGGTATAAAGTCCAAATAACGACTAAGCAGGTATAGAACAACTCAATAACAATAAAATCAAGATATACATGCATGTCAAACATGTGCAACAATCATAGCTCATATAAGTGCATCAAACACAAGCAAATATATAAAAGAAATACGTATGCACATGATGCAATGACATGTGTCACCCCTGTAACGCTCCAAAATTCCCATTTTTAGTTCTTAAAGTCCTTAGAATTATTTAAAAATGATTTAGAAATATTCTAGATATTTTTAGGAATTTTTAGAATATTTTTATGGAATTTTCCGATTCCGTTTAGTATTTTTAAAAAAAGAAAAACATTTAAGGGCAGAAAGGGGTTCGAACCCAGGACCACCACGAGACCAGGCGCGCGCGCGACAAGCTAGGCTGGTTCGTTTTGTTGATAGAGAATAAGCGAACCAATAGATAAGTTGTGGTTAGGTCAATCCGCCCCATAAGTATAAATAGATAAGTTAAGAGAGGAAATTGGATTTTTTGATTTTCTCTCTTCCTCACCCTAGCCGCGCGACACACACACGGGAATCCTCTTCCCCTCACTTGGGCGACGCCGACCAACACCAAGAGGGAACCAAGGAGACGGAGCGTTTCGTCCGTCTCGACGAGGAGAACGCGTAGGCGCAGACGGTTCGTGGAGATCTCACGTTTCTCACGAGCCCTGGATCTCAATTTCAGTAGTAAGTTCAAGAAAACCAATGTAAGTACTGCTCACCTGCAGTAAGAGGCGGTTTTTCCGCAAGAATTTCCTTTAAAAGTTTTTAAAAGAGATATTTCCTTTAGTTTAAGATTTTTCATGTGATCTTAGTTCAGTATATGATTATATATGTTTGATTAAGTACCCTATGTGAGTTTAGGGTCCAAGAAAAGCTATGAGAAAAGAAAAGAGAAGATAAAGATAAGAAAAGAAAAGGCCAAGGCCTTAAGAAATCCCCAAAAGTCAAGACTTAGGGATTTTAGCACGCAAGATGCTCGAGAAAATGCCAAGGCATTTACAGATAAGAAAGAAAAGCTATTTTATTTTCCAAGACCAGTACCCGGCGTCCAAGGGCGTCGTTAAAGAAATCCAGGTGTCCAATTCCAAGGTCTTGGCCCTGGTAGACCAAGGTCTGCTCTATTAGGATTGGTGGCTCGCTACCCCAACCTTTTAGGGAACGCGCATATGAGATGGTACTTACGTCTTCAGTGGATCCAAGTGATTATTATTTTCAAGTATATGCTTTAGCAAAGTTTCTAAAATTTAAAGAGTTTTCAAAAAGTTAAAGAATAGCTAAAGTTTCAAGTTGAGCCAAGAAAAGCAAGTTGAGATTTATTAATGCTTGAGTATGCATGTTTTTAGTTATACATGTTTAGTTCAGTTTTCTTTCAAGCATATAAGTATCTCATGTGATTTTCATATTTTTCAAGAAGCATGTTTGCACATTTCGAGATTTTGTGAGCTAGATGCTTATAGATGCATTTCCTCTTACTGTAGGTAAAGGTAAAGACAAGCAATTCTGAAGGAAGGCGACAAGGCGATGCTGAGCGACGTGTGTGTGGTGGCTGATTTTGGAGAGATCCTTAAGACGAGACAATTTAGTTATTTGAATTACAATGTTTTAGTTTATTCAAATTCCAAGTTATTGCTTTATGGAGTTTAGCGAACTTTTAAGCTTTAGATAGTTTACATGCTCAATTTCGTAGAATAAAGATTCCATGCCATTTCATTTAGCATACATATCCTTATGATTGCATTGGATGAGTAGAAGTGTGAGTAGTTTGAGATATTGATACTTTATTGGAGTTATTAATGCATGTGCCAAAGATAGGACTAGTTTCCCTTTTAAATCAAGTTTTATTGCTCAATTATGCTTAGAAAAGTCGCTTTCTCATTTCATGATGTTTTAGCAATGTTATAGAATCTTGCATGATGAGTTTAAATGGTTAGAAGTTAAGTTTGGTACAAACTCTAGCCTAAAGTTTAAATAGTTTTTCATAACTTGCTAAATCTCGCAAAAGTCCTAATTTCGAGTTTATGAATTCGTTTTGATTGGCTAAATTGTTTAGAAAACTAGTATAGAGTATAGAAATGGTGTCATGACTTTGTATGGCTCAAAAGTATGTGTTTGGTGGAGTTTTGAAACTAAGTTTCGAATCTGAAAATTTCAGTTTCAGGCGTGCCAGTCGACTGGTTCAGAACCAGTCGACTACCCTATCGAGCAGTAGCGTCTGTCCGATACACCAGTCGACTGCCAAGAGGCCAGACGACTGGTGCCGCGCCCAAAAACTTTCTGTGGCCGATACCAGTCGACTGGTCAGATAGCAGTCGACTGGTACCATTGTAGAAAAGCCCTATATATGTAAAGAAGTATGTCATTGTATCATGCATGACTATTAGAGTTAGTATATCATAGATAGATTTAAAATTTGAGAAGAAAAAAAAAAGATTTCCGCATTCTTAGTCATGCATTAGAGACAAGAAGTAGACAAGAGTAACGATCCGTCTGAAGTAGAGAAGGCGGGTCGCTACAGGTGGTATCAGAGCAGTTCCCATTCTCCAGCATCACACACACATCAGCATCAACCTTGCCGTCTTCAAGTAAGAAAGCTTTAAGTTTCAGTTTTTCTATTGCTCCTTTACTTAATTACAGTATAGAGAAATGCTTAAGTACTTACTCATATGTGCATAGAACAAGGAAGCATGTTTAATACCTTAGTACCACGGAATCATGTTTAATCCCTAGAATGGATATTAGAGAAATGCTTAAGTACTTACTTGATTTGCCCAAAAGTAAGTTTTGGGATTATGGCACGCATGGTGCTTGATAAAAGTTTTGAGTAAGACCAAGGTCTTACTAAGCCCTAGAACGAGTTCTAGGACTAAGAAATGAGATAAGATTCAAGACCAAGGTCTTGTTATATCCTAAAGCAAGTTTGGGAACATTACCATTAAGTGTTAAGTTATACATTGAGGACGTCCTAGAAAGGCCCAAAACGAGGAGCAAGCTTCTAGAAGGCAAGAAGCGTACCTCATTCAGTAGGAGAAATTGAAGCCAGGGAACTTCCCAGGCACAAGCAAACCATGGGATGCTTAAGCATGGTTCAAAACGTTGGAAAGATAAAGTGTGCATCTTTCTGCCTTACGGGAGATGCTAGAATATAGTGGAAGAGAGTCAAGCCAAGAGAAATGTCAGCCCAGATGACATGGGCCGACTTCGAGACTGAGTTCTTCGAAAAATACTTCACATGCAAGTAACCAACAAGCATTATGATGAATTCACGAAGTTCAGACAAGGAGAACTATCCGTGGATGAAGCAGTGAAGATGTTTAAGCGGTTAGCTCATCTGTGCCCAGAGCTAGTTAGCACAGAAAAAGAGATAGTTAGGCTAATGCTCAAGATGTTAAGGCCTGAGATA
>JAGFNQ010005202.1:0-21601 GCA_024364735.1 Boesenbergia rotunda | reverse complement strand
CACCGGGATTTCCATCACCTGGCTTCACTCACCAGGACCGGCTCCACTCACCGGAATTTCAACCTAGCTTCCCACTTGGATTTCCTGGCTTCACTCACCAGGGTTCATGCCCAGTCCCCGACCAGGACTTAACCCAAATTCGTCAACCAACTTAAATCAAAACTTAAATCGTGTCAACACCAAAACAACAATCAGGGTCAAACTGCACATCACAATCTCCCCCTTTTTGTTGTTTGACACCCCGATTTAAGTTTAGGCATTGATGATCAATTGAAGGCAGTTCAATTTTCGTAAGGGAATCAAAATCCTCCCCCTACAATAACCCTAAACTTAATCAACCATTTTCTCCCCCTTGTCAAACATCGAAAAAGGTATGTTTATTAAGTTTGAACATACCTCCCCCTCAAACACGGGTCTCCCCCCAAAACCCAAAATAATCAAAGGATAATTTTTGAATTGCATATGAGAGGCATATACCATAAATGTATCATGGCAACAACGTATATGCATCATACGTCAATAAGTGTGAATTGCACATGAAAACATATACAGAAATATATCATGGTCAAACATGTATATGTTTCATATGACAAGTAAGGAATGCATCTGTATCCGACACATAATCCTGAGTGGTCTCCGTGACCAATTAGGTTCATTGATTACTTGATACAGAAATATTTCTTATTAGTCTGGGGAGCGATCAAATTTCAGAAAAATTCCTGAAACTCTGATACATTCCTGATCAGACTGCATTAACCATTTGCATTCCACAATAGGGGTGTAGACTCTATTAATATTCGACATTTCAGAAATATTTCTGAAACACGACATTAAGAACAAGAGTCATGACTCAACAAATCCTTTCTTATGAATTTGAACATTCCAACATAGGTTTGTATCAAATCAGTATTTAGGTTTTGTTTCAAGTACCACTTGAACAAATTTGTACTTCCTTAGTACTAGGATTGTACCAATGGAGGATCAAATATGTTTCAATTGTAATTGGTTTGTATCAGATTTGTTAGGAGTATGATCATTAAACTGATACAATTCGATGAGAAGAGATTGGTTTGAGGAGGTTTTGGATCAATTTGGAACGATCTGGGAGTTCCTTGATCAGAGTTGGTCTGATCGGTCACCAGACCGATCAGAAGCACCCCTGATCGGTCGGTGGACCGATCAGGATACAGAATGGTTTCTGAAACTGATCAGTTTCAGAAACAAATTTGTTTCAACTCTTAATCACTCTAATCCCTAATACAATCAGATTTACTCCCTAAATGAGTTCCATTAACCATAAATCATTTAATCAAAACAAGCAATCTGATTTGGGTCTCTTAACTATGCTTCATTTCATATCAAGGATTAAGAATTTCCATGGATTAATATACCGTCATAAAATATGTGAGCATGCTGTTCTTAACCATAATTTTCATGCCATAGATAAATGTTAATAACACATACAGTTAAACCAGGGCATGCTCAACTAGGTTCATCTCCAAGATATTAGGAAAAACTTAAGCCTAACCCTTAAACTCATGTTCTTTGTTTGGTGACATATTGTGAGATTTGCATAGTGATCATCAAAAACAATGTGCTCTTCATGTTGGCATAATACATACAAGAAAATCATGGCATACTTGATCATGGAAGAACTTAAACACTAAAGTAGATTATACCATGACTAAGTACTTTAACACATGAATACCATAAAAATCACTAACCAATGGATTATATTGTCATAAGATCTAAAGCAATGGAGCTCAAAGCATTTAATTCGAATTTTCCATACCCATCCATATGAATGACAATTCTTTTCCTTGGTCATGGGTTTGGAGCACCAAATATCAACCTCCCATGTTGATAGATGCTCCCCCTCAAATAATGCTTATACAATTCTAAATATGGAGGTTTTAGGTACCCAAATTTTGGGACCTAAAGCATCAATAATGAAGGACTTAGGCACCCATGCCTTAGTCAATTTCTTTTTGACCTTTTGAACCCTAGAGTCATTTGATGATCTAAATTGGGTTCTTGACATTAATGATACAAAGGTTGGTTCTTTAGGTCGGTAACCTATACTGGCCCTATTATAAACCGCCCTTTGGGAGTTTAAGATCATGCCTAATGTTTTAGAGCTAGTTGAATACTTCTCAAGAATATTCTTGAGATCCTCAATTTTGCTCCTCAAGTCCTTATTGTCATTCTCAAGGGTCTTAACATGTGAGTCATCAATTACCTCATCCTTAGAGGTTTTCAATTCCTTTACTTCTAATCTTAATGATTTAACTTTTGCCTTAGATTTCTTAAGCAACTTAGTTAGGCATGCTATTGTTCTATAACACTTATCCAACTCGGGAGAGATTACCTCTTCATCATCCGAAGATGATGAAGGCGCGGTTGAGGAGCTACTTGATTCGTTATCACTTCCTTCTCTCGAGTCCTCTAGTGCTATGAATGTCATGTGATAGTGAGTGTTCTCCTCCTCTTTTTCCTTTTTCTTCTTGTTGGATCGGTCCCCTGCAACTAAGGCAATCCCCTTCTCCTTGGGGCCTTTGTTAGCCATCTCATGCAATTCCATTTCACAAAACAAATCATCTAACTTAACAATTGATAAATCCTTGGAGACTTTGTAGGCATCCACCATGGATGACCACAAAGCATTCCTTGGAAATACTTTTAGCACATACCTCACAAGGTCGCGATTCTCGACCTTTTCATCAATCGAATGAAGCCCATTTAATACCTCTTTGAATCTGCTGTGGAGCTCACTTACAGTCTCATTCTCCTTCATGGAGAGGTTTTGAAGTTGATTGAGGAATAAGTCTCTCTTGGCAATTCTTGAGTCTCGGGTTCCCTCATGGAGTTCGATGAGCTTGTTCCACAAGTCTTTAGCACTTGTGAATGGACCAACCTTGATGAGTTGGTCTTTGTTCATGCTGCATTGTAAAGTGACAACCGCCTTTGCGTCGGCTTCACTCTTTCGAGTTTGTTCAGCTGTCCACCGCCACGATTCAAGTTCTTTGCCTTCATCATCCTTAGGAGGGGTGAAACCCTCTTTCACAGCGAACCAAGTGTTGATGTGCATCTTAAGGTAGTACTCCATCTTTGATCTCCAATATTGAAAGTCAGCGCCATCAAAGAAAGGAGATCGGGTGGTGGAGAAACCTTCTCTCAAAGCCATGGATGATAGCTCTCGGTTGTTAATCCGAAAAAACAGAGCCCCAAGCTCTGATACCACTTGTTGGGGTCCGGATGGCTAGAGAGGGGGAGGGTGAATATAGTCAATCACTTAAACTTTGGCTCTTATCAAGTTTCTGCACTTAGATTTGTTAGTAGCACAGCGGAAGTAGCAAAAACAGAGTATGCAGAAAAACAGAAAACAAAAGCAAACTAACACAACTAGCAAGATCGCTAACAAGGAGGGTTTACAAGGTTCGGGGATAACTTACCCGTACTCCTTGGCGTGCCAGTAAGGTGGGCGATCTCTTGATCATCGGCATATCAAGCCCCGGTGAACACCGGATAGAAAGCAACCTACTTCTCAGTGGAGAAACCTCTCCACAGCGTTTCAATCAAGGATATAGATTAAGCACAATGAAACACAAGAAAGATCTTACTTAGCACTTAGCAAAGACAAGAACACAGCAAGCTTTCTCCGAGCTTCACCCAGCGACGATCTCACGCAAGAACCCTTTCTCCGTGTCTTCTCGCTGTTGAACTCAAAGCCTCTTGTTCCTTCCTCCAAGTGCTCAAGCAAGGGACGGTTGCTTCACTGATTTCAGATGCTTGCTCAAGATGATGAAACTTCAGAACACGCAAGCAAAGTGTGGAGAACCCAAATGCGCAGCAAGAACTCAAGCCAGAAAATGATTTAGTGAACTCTACTTTGCTCTTCACCTCTACGCCCTTTTGTTTCTCCACTGAGCACAGGTGACACCATCTCACAGCAGCCTCCAGCTGCCTATCTGCCAACGCCAGCTACCACTGAGCTCTGCCTGGACTCCCTGAGCTTCCCTCAGCCAAGCTCCAGTCAGCAGCTCCAGCCATTGCAACCTGAGATGGAAAACGGACAAACCTGCTCCAAGGAAAGACCACCATTGACTCTCCTTGAGTGTTTGAATCCTTCCCTGTCACCTGCAGCTTCATCAGATCATTAGAGCAGTATATCAAACAGAAAATCAAACATCAGAGATGATACGCAGAGAATCGGATACGTTTAGACGTGATCAGAGCGTCTGACAGTGCATTTTGAATTAAAGTGATCGGTCACCAGACCGATCCAGGGCTTGTGGGTCGGTCACCAGACCGATGCACCGCTTAGCTGGGACTCCCAGCTCTCGCGGCGACACAAGCCTGATCAGTCACTAGACCGATCAGAGTGAATCATGATCGGTCACCAGACCGATCAGGTAGCTCCCTGTCCGATCAGGCTCATGCCTGATCGGTCCACGTCTGAGTGAACAGTAACTGCGGAAATCAAATCCTAAGTCGTGGATCAGTCACCAGACCGTTCAGGAGCTGATCAGCGGGGGAACTCAACTCACTGTTCGCTCCCTAATCGGTCACCAGACCAATCGGAAGCAAGGCAGTGAGGAAGCTGCCTGCTCCCTGATCGGTCACCGGACCGATCAGGAGACAAGCAGCGAGGCAACAGCATGCTGCCTGATCGGTCACCAGACCGATCAGTCATCGCTGGATTGATCACCAGACCAATCCACGAAGGAGCAGCGTGCCAACATCCCTGATCGGTCACCAGACCGATCCAAGGACTCAAACCTAGCCCTCCAAGCTAGGGTTTCATCCAACCTAGCCCTCCAAGCTAGGACTTTTCCACCTAACCAGGGTTTCGGTCACTCGGCTTCACTCACCGGGATTTCAACCTAGCTTCACTCACTAGGATTTCTAAACACCTGGCTTCACTCACCAGGACCCGGCTTCACTCACCAGGATTTCAACCTAGCTTCACTTACTAGGATTTCCAAACACCTGGCTTCACTCACCAGGACCCAGCTTCACTCACCAGGATTTCAACCTAGCTTCACTCACTAGGATTTCCAAACACCTGGCTTCACTCACCAGGACCCAGCTTAACTCACCGGGATTTCCATCACCTGGCTTCACTCACCAGGACCCGACTTCACTCACCGGGATTTCCAACACCTGGCTTCACTCACCAGGACCCGACATCACTCACCAGGATTTCCATCACCTGGATTCACTCACCAGGACCCGGCTTCACTCACCGGGATTTCCATCACCCGGCTTCACTCACCAGGACCCGGCTTCACTCACCGGGATTTCAACCTAGCTTCACTCACTAGGATTTCCAAACACCTGGCTTCACTCACCAGGGCTTCATGCCCAGTCTCCGACTAGGATTTAACCCAAATTCGCTCAACCAAACTTAAATCAAAACTTAAATCGATGTCAACAGCAAAACAACAATCAGGGTCAGACTGCATCAACACTCACTGGTTCGTTCCTCGAGTGACTTACCTTACTTACCTCGTCCAGCTCTACTCAACTTCTTAACCCTCCAGGTCTTCCCGCCAGGGCTCAACCACCTTGGTCTTTTTGCCAAGTTTCAACCAACTTGGGCTTCAACCAGTTGTCAGGCCTCGTGAACTCAACTGGACTCAACCACCCTGGACTTCAGCCTGGTGTCAGGTCCTAAGTCTTTCAACCATGCACACTTAGTAAAGAGGTCAAAACCAAAAGCAAGCCTAACTTTAACCTCTTTGTCATTCATCAAAACTTAAGTTTAACTATTAGTGCAAATTGCACCAACAATCTCCCCCTTTTTGATGCAATGACAACCTGGGTTAAAGTTGGAAAATATCAGACAAAGCAATGAGTCCAAAAAAGAATATGCAAATGACATGCTCTAAGATCAGGAATTTTTAATTTTCTAGCTTAACCCTTAAACTCTCCCCCTTTGGCATTCATCAAAACAAAGAAATAATATGTGCGCAAGCATCAGAAATAAAACACACATTCAAGTAATATGCCAGCCAAAAAAAATACTTTAAGTATTTGGGGAAGAAAAAAAAATTCTTAGCACGCATTTTTAGGATAGGTGAACAATGATTTTAAGGATAGGTGAACCAACATTTTCAAAAATTATTTATTTTTTAACATATTCGAAAGAGCACAAAAAGTGAAAGATTTTAACTCATGCTCCCCTTGAACCAAGTAAGAATTTTAGCCCTTTTTAGGTGTCTAACCTTAGTTACTAGCTAACTATCTAGATGATAGTAGTGTTTACTGGGTTAGTCAAGTCAAGTAATAATGTCTAGCTTAGATTTTAATTCACGACTACTTGACTTGATCACTGTAATGTCGGTATTTTACGCCCAGACTTACTGCGATGCACAGACTTAAGCATTCTGAAGTCCAGGCAAAGTCCTTTGCATCTCACAACCGTTCTATGTTTTACAAGCACAAACAAGTTATCCTTAATGTGTTTTGTGAGATGCGGCTACCTAAATCTATAGGTTCATGCAGTTTTAGGGGTCAAACTTAGGCTAAGTCCACCAATTTTTTTTTAAATGCAAGTTTGAAATACTAAAATTAAGTCAATTAAACCAAGAATCAAAGTAATTAAGCTAATGGTCAAACAAAATATGCGAGCTGATTGTTCAAAAGAAGTAAGTGTGATCAGGTCAGTTCTAGTCTATAACGCACATTCCTATTAACCTTCTTAAGTTACTAAATTCAGATTCAGGGAGTGATTTAGTAAATATATCAGCTAGGTTAGCCTTAGATTCAACATAGTTAAGTTCAATTTCTCCTTTATTAACATGATCTCTGACAAAATGATGTTTAATTTCTATATGTTTGGTCCTAGAGTGGTGGACTGGGTTTTTAGTTAGGTGAAGGTTCAGTCAGATCATGGTCTTGGTCCTTAATTGGGCTTTCATCTAGGTCAGTACTGGACCTAACAAAATCAATTGGTTGGTAGGTGGTTTGATCAGAGTTATTTGGGTCAGATTTTTCATCAAATTTTACATTTGTAGTTTCTTCAATTCTTAGGGTAGTTTTGTTATAAACTCGATAGGCTCTACTAGTAAGGGAATAACCTACAAAGATACCTTCCTCAACCTTAGATGTAAACTTTCCTAAGTGTTCTCTAGTATTTAATATATACACTTTACATCCAAATACTTTAAAATACTTAATATTAGGTTGTTTGTTATAATAGATTTCGAAAGATGTTTTTCCTAGATTTTTATTTATAGTTATTCTATTTTGTACATAACAGGCTGTACTGACAGCCTCAGCCCAAAGGTATTTAGGTAAGTTGTATTCATTAAGCATTGTTCTGGTTGCTTCTTGTAGTGTTCTATTTTTTCTTTCTACAATTCCATTTTGTTGAGGTGTTTTAGGGCAGGAGAATTCATGGTGGTAGCCATTTTCTAAACAGAATTGATTAAATTTTTTATTTTTGAATTCCCCACCGTTATCGCTCCTAAGTCTTATAATTTTAACCCCTTTTTCATTTTCTGTTAATTTACAAAATTGAGTAAATATATCAAACGTTTCATCTTTATTTTTTTAAGAATTTTACCTAGGTGAATCTTGAATAGTCATCTATAATTACTAAACAATATAGATTCTCACTAATTGATTTTACCCCATGTGAGTCAAATAGGTCTAGGTGAATTAATTCAATAATTGATTTAGTTTGAGTTTGATTAGTTGGTTTGTGAGTTGATCTAGTTTGTTTCCCTTGTTGACAAGCATTACATAAGGTTGTCTCAAAGTTAGGTAACTTTGGTAGGCCTCTAACTAAACCATTTAGTTTAGGTAATTTTCTGAAGTTAGTGTGTGAAAGTCTCCTATGCCAGAGCCAAGTCTCATCCTTATGTGTTAAAAGACAATTTGCTAGGGGACGGTTAACCTAATTTCATAGATGTTATTGTGTCTATGTCCTCTAAGTGTGATGTTTGGGTTGTCAGTGTGTTTGATCAGACATTCATTGGACAAGAACTAAACCTTATACCCAGTGTCACACAATTGGCTAATACTTAGTAAATTGAAGTGAAAGTTTTCAACAAGACATTTTTAATTATAAAATCAGACTCAAGTTCAATGTTACCTAGGCCAATTACCTTAAGTTTACCGTTGTTTCCAAACGCAACGGTCCCTAGACTTTTGTACTTGAGTTTTGTAAACTTGGTGGGATCCCCAGTCATGTGTCTGGAGCACCCACTGTCGATAATCCACTTGTTTTCCTACAGTTAGGTAGGAGATTTTTTAGAATTTAGTTTAAGTTTTGAATGAGTTAAAGGAATGATTTAAAGAAACTTAAGAAATTTGAACCCCAAAAAAAAACTTAAGAAGTTTAAAAGTTTGAATTTTTAAAACGCTTAAGGGAATTTGAATTTTAAAAAACCTTAAGAAATTTGAAGACTTGAAATTTTGAAAAAGTTAAGGAATTGAAAATTTTGAATTTTGAACAACTTAAAAAGGACTTAAGGAATTTGAAATTTTGAATTTTGAATTTAGTTGTCCTTATTCATCTCACTTGATCTAAGTTGTCAATCAAAGGGATCCTATGATTTGTGTGAGATAAGTTTGAGTTTGTTTTATAAAAGTTAATCTGACTTCTGTTAGATTCAGGTTTGACAAGAAGCAGTTTAAAAGTATACTTCCATAATTGGTTTCCAGACCGTGGCGAGGCACAGAGGTCTTCTTTGGCCGAAGCCTTATTGGATCAACAACCACTTTCTAGGCAAAACCGCTTAAGGAAGTTGTACTTTTAACCTACCTATTGAAACTCCTTGGTCTAACTAGTCTAGGATGTGGCGGGGTAGCTTCGGCTAGTTCCACTGGGCTAAGAAGACCAAATAAAGGATGTCTTCCCCTACCTGACTCCTTAGATCAGCTTCCCTAACGTACTATCAGCTCGCCCTACCCTGGTACTGAGAATGTCAAGTGTCAGACTAACTTTTGAAACTAGTCCTAGGTACCCAGACGGGTAAAGGGTGACTTTGAGGTGCCAACTAATTTGGTGCCTCCCCCTAAATTATAGGTAGGGTGTTTAGGGTCAATGTAATGAATGTCCTTCTTGGGGACATAGTATTGGTTCTGCCCTACTTGCTTTGTTAGGTAAGCTTTCGGGACCCACCCTTTTCGTCGATTTTCACGTGGGTGGACAAATGAGATAAAGGATTTTTGGGTCGATCCTGATTTATATCCTATCCCAGATTTATTGTACACGCTCTTTTGAGATCCAAGAATAAGGTCAAGATTCTTGGACCGGGTTGTAAAAGTTGTTAGTAAGTCCTTAAGGTTTTAAACTTCACCCTTTAGGGTGGAGTTATCATTTTCAAGTTCAATTGTTCTTTCATTTTGAGTTGATTCAGTTAAGGTTTTGGTATTAATTAATTGCTCCTTAAGGTCTTGATTTTCCTTAAGGAGCTGGTCATTCCTAGATTCAGATGCAAACACATTTTTATTTAAAACAGAGATAATCTTTAAAAACTTTTTATTAATTGAATCTAAGTATACCTCAGTCGAGCCGTCCGAAAAGAGTCCGATCTCTTGGCTCGACTCGTATTCGGAATCTTCGTCGCTCTCCGAGTCTGATCCAGGCCCGATTGCCATTAGCGCGAGGTAACTTGAATTTTTTGATGGTTCATTGTCGGAGTCGTCCGAGCTCTCATCCCAGGTGGCTTGTAAAGCCTTCTTCTTCTTGTTCTTCTTGGGTTGGTCCTCCTTTTTATAGGGGCATTCATGTTTGAAGTGCCCTTTTCTGTTGCAGCTGAAGCAGGTCATTTTGCTTTTACCTTCATTGCTGATGGGCTTCATTATCTTTTGGAGGTCCCTTTTTGAAAACTTGTTCTTTTTTTTGCAAAGACTTTTCTTACCAAGTTTACCATATGCTCCTCGTCGTCTGAGTCTGACTCTTGTTCTTCTTCGGATTCTTCTTGAATATTCTTTTTCGACTTGACCTTTCTTGAAGAATCTGCAAACAAAGCAAACCCTTTCTTGGCCTTGGCGTTAGTTTGTTCATGCAACTCTAATTCACAAAACAGTTCATCTAAATCTATTTTGGAAAGATTCCTAGAAATTTTATAAGCATCTACAATGGATGCCCATAATGAATTTCTAGGAAAGGCATTTAGTGCATACCTTATAATGTCTCTATTTTCTTGTTTGTGCCCAATCAGGTGGAGTCCATTTAGTATGTCCTTGATCCGAGCATGAAGTTGACTTGCAGATTCTCCTTCCTGCATTTTCATATTAAACAATTTATTTAAAAGCAAATCCCTTTTTGTTACCTTTGCATCAGTAATGCCTTCATGCAATTCAATTAGTTTATCCCAAAGTTTTTTTGATGATTCGATTGGCTCGATTTTGTTCAGCTCTTCTTTGGTTAGTCCGCACTGGAGGATGTTCTGCGCTTTGAACTCGATCTGAGTTTTTTTCTTCATTTCCAGGTTCCATCTATCGGGCTTCAGTGGCGCCTTGTTTCCCTCGTCCATTGGTGGTTCGTAGCCAGTTTGCACCGCGAACCATTGATCCATATCGATTTTGAGGTACACTTCCATTCTCCGCTTCCAGTAGGAGAAATCTTCCCCGTTGAAGAGCGGAGGACGAGCAGTGCTATAAGCTTCACTCCGGGCCATCTGTGATTTACAAAAAAAAATAACAAAACTCGTTCCAAGACTAAGTCTTGGATTAGTGGTGTGGTACGAAAAAAAAGGAATAAGAGAAGAGCGACTCGAAATGGTGTTGCACCAAATTCGAGTAAAACTGAACGAACAAAAGAAAAAGATCTAAATTTAAGCAACAATACCTAATTTAGATTGTGCAACGAAAAACACAAAATACGAAAAACTGGATCTCCCCCGGCTCTTACGGTGGTTGCACCGATTCAGAGCGTACCAGTGCTCTGATACCACTTGTAGGACCAATGCACGTGAGAGGGGAGGGGGTGAATCACGTGACTTTTAAAACTTTCGTTTTAAAATCAGAGTTGATAGAAAATCGTACGATGCTTTGAAAAATGTGCACGATGGAAGAATTAAAACGAAACACGAAAGCGAAAAATAATAAAAAATAAGCGATGAGTTTTACTTCATTCGGAGCCTTCGGCAACTCCTACTCGAAGGCTCAGGCTCCTTGAACCTTTCCTGTGGGAAATCCACTACAATTCTCTACCGGTAAACTCCCGGTAGAGCGATTCGAATACAAGATTAAGCGGAAGTGTAACAACCCTACACTTCCCCCTTAAATAATTTCAGTGCAGACAGAACAAATAAAAATGCGTTACCCAACACTTAAGATTATCTGAAGCAGCTTGGGTGTTGGGAGCGATCTTCCGGCAGCAGAGGAGCGTGGAAGCCAGAGAGCGCCAAAGCTTGAACCAGACTTAAAAAATATATATATCTTTAGAGGGCTCGCTTGCTTCTTTTTATAGTGCCTCAAGCTGCTAATATTCAATCTGATGCATGATCTTCTCAGCCCAAACTTTATCCATCAGCAAGCTATTCTTAAATAATTTAAAAATAGCTAATTAAATTAAGATAAGAATGCATTTAGAGTTAATTAAAAATGCTCCACTTAAATTAAGATAAGAATGCTCCACTTAAATTAAAATAAGAATGCTCCATTAGAAAAATAATTTAAATAAAGTTAGCAAGCTATTCTTTGGAATAATCCAAAGAAGATAACGTTTCTATCCTTTGCTCCACTTAAATAAAAAATAATTTAAATAAAGTTAGCAAGCTATTTTTTGGAATAATTCAAAGAAGATAACGTTTCTATCCTTTGCTCCACTTAAATTAAAAAAAATAATTTAAAGTTTAAACTCTCGTACAGAATAACATCTTATCATCTCAAATAAAATAAGAAATATGAATAATTTAAATGAAAGTTTATCCTCTACCGAGGCTTTAGATGAGGAATAATTTATAATTTTATTCTCAAATAAAATAAGAAATACGAATAATTTAAATGAGAGTTTATCCTCCATCGAGGCTTTAGATGAGGAATAATTTATAATTTTATTCTCAAATAAAATAAGAAATACGAATAATTTAAATGAGAGTTTATCCTCCACCGAAGCTTTAGATGAGGAATAATTTTGTAAAATTTACCTACAAAATCGTATTAGTTCACATATCAAATAAAACCTGTAAAATAGAGTTAATGCAATAGACTAAGATAAGAATGCTTTTAGAGATAAGGATCTAACCAGGACTCAACCGAGGTCACCAAAATGGGCCTAAGTTGGACCGCGCCTACAGTCCTAAAATAGGACCAGTCCTCACTGGTTCGCTCCTCCAGTGACTTACCTTACTTAACTCGTGCAGCTCTACTCAACTTCTTAACCCACCAGGTCTTCCCGCCAGGGCTCAACCACCCTAGTCTTTTTGCCAAGTTTCAACCAACTTGGGCTTCAGCCAGTTGTCAGGCCTCGCGAACCCAACTGGACTTCCCACCAGGACTCAACCACCCTAGACTTCAGCCTGGTGTCAGGTCCTAAGTCTTTCAACCCTGCACACTTAGTAAAGAGGTCAAAACCAAAAGCAAGCCTAACTTTAACCTATTTGTCATTCATCAAAACTTAAGTTTAACTATTAGTGCAAATTGCACCAACATGATTCTAAGTTCAACAAAGATGAAGATTGCAATCCCAGAAATAGAGTTCCTTGGAGCCATCATCGGTAATAAAAAGATTGAGTTCCAACCGCACATCATCAGAAAAAGAGCAGACTTCTGTAACAAGGAACTAACTACAAAAAATAGTATGCGCTCCTGGCTTGGACTTCATAATTATATCAGGAATTACATCCCTAATATTAGCAGATTGCTTAGCCCATTATATGCCAAAATCAGCCCAAGAGGGGACAACCGCATGAATGTGCAGGATTGGTCTCTGGTAAGATCAATCAAGGAAACAGTACAAAACCTACCAGACCTAAAGATTCCTCCAGAAGATTGCTTCATAATACTTGAAGTCGATGACTGCATAGAAGGATGGGGAGGAATTTACAAATGGAAAAAGAATAAATTTGACCCTAAATCCTCTGAAAAGATCTGCGCGTACGCAAGTGGAAAATTTTCTCCAATCAAATCCACTATCGATGCGGAAATACATGCCGTCATGAATTCCCTGGAAGTACTAAAGATCTGCTATTTAGACAAGAGGGAGTTAATTATTAGAACATACTGCCAAGCAATTATAAGCTTCTTCGGCATGTCATCAACAAACAAGCCCTCGCAAGTCAGATGATTGGCATTCACTGATTACATCACCGACACCGGAGTTCATGTTCAATTTGAACATATTAATGGAAAGGATAACCAACTAGCTGACACATTATCCAGACTAATCTCTTGTCTTGTGTTTTCAGAATGGCCGGACAAGGCACTAACCCAGCTGGAACTAGTAGCTCCAGCACTCGAAGAAGTACAGAAGAAACCCGACCCGAAAGCCCTGGACCAGATATCCCAAGCACTCCTGACCCTCTCAAACTCGCTTGGCAATACCAAAAACTGCTCCAAGAGATCAAGTATCCCGTCTCCCTCGACAACTTCGAGGAAAAACGATGGCCACTCCCTAAACTACCACAATGAGCGAGAGTACAGGTAGCCAATGCCATACAACAGCTTCGAGTATTGCACTCCATCAAGGAACAGGAGTGTCGATGACGGAGCACCTCAGATAATTGGTGGGGAGACTTGTATCCTATGGTCAAACAAGTCAACGAGCAACTTGAGACATCTTCCTGTTGGATCAGGTAGGACCGGCTAGAGGGGGTGAATAGACGGGTGAAAAAAATGAAAGTGGAGGCACTCGTCTTTAAAAAAAGAAACTTGGTCGCAACTGAGAACGTTGCTTCCAAGGCAGTGGACGCTCAATAAAAATCTCCTTGTGGCGGAGAAGCCTTACAAAAATAGCACGCTAGACTTTTAAAGAGTTTACAAGAATGAATTAATTGAATGAATAAAAAGGTTGAAACTCTAAGCATATTTATAGCCTAAGAGAATAAATCTGGATTGTTGATTGTTGAGGAATTTTCTCTTGGCCGTTGATCCATGGATGTAATCTGGATGGTTGATCTTGGATGGGATTAAACTGCATCCATTGGATCTGATTCAAGGATAAGGTTTTATCCTTTAAGTCTTTATCATCTGCTTTAGACTTTGATGTTATCATCTTCAAGTAGAATCATCGGCAACCTCTTAATATCAATAATTGCTATCCCAACTGGTAATCATGGTAACACCTCTTAGGTGAGGTCTTGGGATCGACTCTTTTTAGCTGCAATTATATTTTTCTTTTTTCGAGCGCTTTGTTTGACATGGTCAAACTGACCAGTCTTTTGGTTCTTCGTCTTCTGGGTGATTTCCGGCCAACCGGAGTTAGGCTCACCTGAACCCGACTCCGGCCTTTCGTCCCTCGAGCGTCCTTCCGCCCGGCTTCTCGTCCCTCGGACACCGCGCGCGTCCTTCTCGCTCCACCGGCGTACTCTTCCGCAGCTTCCGCGTCCCTCGGATTGTACCGAGCCCGTCGGCTCACTTCCCCGCACAATCCTTCTCGTCCGCTACGTCTTACGCTCGACTTCCTCCGTACCTAAGCTCCTGCACACTTAGCAGAGGGATTAAACATACCAGGACCTAACTTAAATCGGTTGATCACATCAAAATCAACCAGGGGTACTTACAATCTCCCCTTTTTTGATGTGCATCAATCCGAGTTAAGTTAGGGTAAACAAAATAAAAAAAACATGCATAATAATACAAACAGTTTAAGTTTAAAAAAACTTAAATTTCGAGTAAATTAAAATTCTACCCCTTAACTTAATATTATTCCTCCCCCTATGATCACATCAAAAAATGGAGAAATATAATTAGGGAAGAAGAAAATTTTGAGTGCGATAAAAAATATTCTAAGTGAAAAAATCGCATTGCCATAAATTTTTCAAATTTAAAATGGCATATTTTTTTCGAAGTTAATTCCATTTATATCGAAAAAATAGATTTCAATAAATGATTCATAAAAAATCAAACATCTATGAAAAAAATCTGAATATTTATGTCAAAGTCGAAGATGAAGATATGAGTTAGACAAAAATTTTGAGCTTTAAATTGGTTGATCAAGACCAAAAATAAATGAAAAAGCAACAGTTAAGAGTTTTTGAGGAATAAATTTTAAAAAATTCGAAAAATGCTTTGAAAAGAAGAAAAAAATTATAATGAATTCTTTCCACTATATCTGAATCCTAAAAAATTGCATCTATGAAAATAAATTTCAAATTTCGAGCAGAAAATCATAAAAAATATTTGATTTTTTTTTTTGAAAAATTTTCAATAGATGGATAACATAATTGTGCACAAAAAAAACATAATTTTTGAAAAAAAAAATCTGCACATAAATAATAAAAAATTTATTAGTTTAAAATAAATTTCGGAACCCAAAATAAGTTTCTGTCTACAGGATTAATTAAAAACTTAGGCAGAATATAGCTTTTGGGCACTTTTTTAAATTGACCCTTATGATTTTTAAAATGCCAATTGAAATTATTAGGAAAGCTATTTTTCTTTTGGCGTAAATATGCAATATCAAGTTCTAATTTTTGCACTAAGTTTTTCAAATTATCATTTTCATTTTTCAAAATTTTAGAAGAGGAAGTAAGTGTCAATTCATTTTTTAATTTCAAATTTTCTTTTTCTAATCTACAATTAGATTTGAGTAAGGCTTTAACTCCAGCATATAATTGATCATGAGGAAGAAAACAAACCTCACTTACTGGGTCGCTTTCAAAAAGCGAGGTTCCTATTTCGTCGTCGCTTTCTTCTGACGTCTTTCCCCCTTCATCAGTGCTCCCTTCTTGATGATTTGCCATCAGCGCAAGTCCCGTGTATTCTTGACCTTCCGACTCTTCTGACGAGGACTCATCGTCGAGTTGGATCTTCCTTATGTTCAGTGCGGCGATGTCTGATTTCTTATTATTTTCTTCATACAATTCCAGGAATTTCTCCCAGAGCTCTTTCACCGAGTTATAATTCTCGATGCGGTTAACTTCTTGCGCGGGAAGAACGGCTAGTAGATGAAATTCAGCTTTGCCATTTTCTTCAAAGTCTGATTTCTCCTTCTTGGTCCATGACTCTATTTCTTTATCCTTGCCGTTGTTGTCTTTAGGAACTGAAAAACCATTTTTCATAATTATTAGCAATTCAATATCAGTTTTAAAAAATACCTGCATTCGGCGCTTCCACATCGCGAACTCCCCCTCAAACTTCGGCGGGTAGATTATAGCTCCAACCATTTTCTTGAAATTGCTGCAGTCGGCGGTTAGTCCTTCTGCGGCGACCTTGGCTCTGATACCACTTGTTGGATCAGGTAGGACCGGCTAGAGGGGGTGAATAGACGGGTGAAAAAAATGAAAGTGGAGGCACTCGTCTTTAAAAAAAGAAACTTGGTCGCAACTGAGAACGTTGCTTCCAAGGCAGTGGACGCTCAATAAAAATCTCCTTGTGGCGGAGAAGCCTTACAAAAATAGCACGCTAGACTTTTAAAGAGTTTACAAGAATGAATTAATTGAATGAATAAAAAGGTTGAAACTCTAAGCATATTTATAGCCTAAGAGAATAAATCTGGATTGTTGATTGTTGAGGAATTTTCTCTTGGCCGTTGATCCATGGATGTAATCTGGATGGTTGATCTTGGATGAGATTAAACTGCATCCATTGGATCTGATTCAAGGATAAGGTTTTATCCTTTAAGTCTTTATCATCTGCTTTAGACTTTGATGTTATCATCTTCAAGTAGAATCATCGGCAACCTCTTAATATCAATAATTGCTATCCCAACTGGTAATCATGGTAACACCTCTTAGGTGAGGTCTTGGGATCGACTCTTTTTAGCTGCAATTATATTTTTCTTTTTTCGAGCGCTTTGTTTGACATGGTCAAACTGACCAGTCTTTTGGTTCTTCGTCTTCTGGGTGATTTCCGGCCAACCGGAGTTAGGCTCACCCGAACCCGACTCCGGCCTTTTGTCCCTCGAGCGTCCTTCCGCCCGGCTTCTCGTCCCTCGCACACCGCGCGCGTCCTTCTCGCTCCACCGGCGTACTCTTCCGCAGCTTCCGTGTCCCTCGGATTGTACCGAGCCCGTCGGCTCACTTCCTCGCACAATCCTTCTCGTCCGCTACGTCTTACACTCGACTTCCTCCGTACCTAAGCTCCTGCACACTTAGCAGAGGGATTAAACATACCAGGACCTAACTTAAATCGGTTGATCACATCAAAATCAACCAGGGGTACTTACAATCTCCCCCTTTTTGATGTGCATCAATCCGAGTTAAGTTAGGGTAAACAAAATAAAAAAAACATGCATAATAATACAAACAGTTTAAGTTTAAAAAAACTTAAATTTCGAGTAAATTAAAATTCTACCCCTTAACTTAATATTATTCCTCCCCCTATGATCACATCAAAAAATGGAGAAATATAATTAGGGAAGAAGAAAATTTTGAGTGCGATAAAAAATATTCTAAGTGAAAAAATCGCATTGCCATAAATTTTTCAAATTTAAAATGGCATATTTTTTTCGAAGTTAATTCCATTTATATCGAAAAAATAGATTTCAATAAATGATTCATAAAAAATCAAACATCTATGAAAAAGTCTGAAGGTTTCATCCCAATCAGAGCTCAATCAACCGTTGGATCAAGCTCGGAGGGCTCTAGATCGTCCATTCAAAGATTAGGTTGATCTGGACCATCCGTTGCAAATCTGGAGGATCCGAGCTACCACGAGGCAGATCCTGACCCTTGATCAACATCTAGAAAGTTTGGGTCAGATCAGAGAAAGATCAGCCGTTGGATTTCCTTCGATCAATCTGGGCCGTCCATTGATAAGTATTTAATCAGAAATTCCCTCAGCTTTCTCCTCGTCGCGTCTCCGCCACAGTTTCTTCTTCTTCGCATTTCCTCTTCATTTCTTCAGCTGTTCCTTCAATCCAAGGGGCGCGACCACCTCCATTCTTCATTAGAACAAGTTTGAGGTCACCGGGGAGAGCAATCGGTGGAGTTTCAGCTCGGAATTGGGCAAGAACAGGACTGAGTGAGGGTTTCCTCAGCTCTGTATTTGATAGCTTCAATTTCTGTTTTGTCAAGTTCTTCATCAATCCAAGCTATTCAGAGGGGTTCCCTGAAGTGTTTGGATCATTCCCGCACCTTTATTTCAATCAGACAAGGCTGAATTGAAGAAATCGATTGGGATTTCCTTCTTGCACAGATTTGAGCTAGATTCGACTATTGATTCAGTTCCCCAGTGAATTGCTGAGCTTACGGGTTCGAGGCCATGCCTTGCGTGACGAACAAGGAGACCTTGAGCTAATGGAGCGATTGGGGTTTAGATTTCTTGTTGCAATTTCATGTTTCTAGCTGTAATTTTCGAATTCTGCAGTGTTTTGTTTCTGTCTTTGTTTCAGATTGGTTAATTTCGTTTACTGCATTGTTACAGATTAAATTAGGGTTCAATCTTCAAGTTAAGTAGTTTAGAAACTTGTTTAGTGAACATTTGGGTTCAATTTCAGCCGATTTCCTATTCTAGTTCTTGCGTATCAGCCTTTACTCTATTCTGCAATTTCATGTCAGTTTTGAATTTCTTTCAGCTTGTTTCCAACTCAATTCGTGTTTAGTTTAATTCTTGAGTTTGAAGACAACATCTACTTAGCTAAAGCATTTGATCTGAGTTAGTTTAGCATTTAGTTCGATCCTGCAGTTAAGATTTTGCTAGTTGTTCAGAAGTTTTCAAATTGTTTAGCAGTTTCAGTTTGAGTTTTGAACTGTTTCAGTTTAATGTTTCTGAAATTTGAATCAAGTGAACTTTAGCTTTTTCAGAATCTTAATGGAACTTTAGAGTAGTGAACTCGAACGCAGCTTGTTTCTGAATTCGAGTTGCTGCTGAACCTTTACACTTAATTCTACAGTTTCTGAATTCCTGCAATGTTCCTGCAGTTTACTGCAGTTTCTGCAGTTGTGGTTGTGTCAAGTTCTTCAACATCTGTTTTGATTAGTTTGTTGGAGTCTGAATGTCTTCATTTATCTCTGCATATTGTTGATGCAGTCTGGCCCTGATTGCTGTTTTGGTGTTGACAACGATTTTAGTTTAGGAGGATGATTATGATATGGAAAATCCTAATCTGGGAGGTTAGGTGGATTATGATTAAGTCCTGATCGAGGATTAGGCATGATTTGGAAAATCCTAACCTGGGAGGTTAGGTGTGATAAATTATGATGATTGTGATTAAGTCCTGATCGAGGATTAGGCATGATGTGGAAAATCCTAGCCTGGAGGGCTAGGTGTTGGAAAATCCTGACCTGGAGGGTTAGGTGTGGAAAATCCTAACCTAGGAGGTTAGGTGTTGGAAAAGTCCTAATTCGGAAAGGTTGGGTGAAAAGTCCTAGCTTGGAGGGCTAGGTGAAAAGTCCTAACCTGGAGGGTTAGGTGCAAATTCTCATCCTGGAGAATTAGGTGAAAAAGTCCTGGCTTGGAGGGTCAGGTGCCTAGCTTGGAGGGCTAGGTTGGATGATGTTCTAACTCGGAAGAGTTGGGTGAAAAGTCCTAGCTTGGAGGGCTAGGTGAAAAGTCCTAGTTTGGAGGGCTAGGTGAAAAGTCCTAACTTGGAGGGTTAGGTGCAAATTCCCAACTTGGAGAGTTAGATGGAAAAATTCTTAGCTTGGAGGGCTAAGGTGGATGAATTCCTAGCTTGGAGGGCAAGGGTTGAGTCACTGGATCGGTCTGGTGACCGATCAGGGACATTGGCATGCTGCTCCTTAGTGGATCGGTCTGGTGACCGATCCAGCTATGTCTGATCAGACAGGTGACCGATCAGGGAGCGCACAGTGAGATTGGGAATCTACTGTGTGGCTCCTGATCGGACCGGTGACCGATCAGGGAGCAGGCTGCTTCCTTGCTGTCTTGCTCCTGATCGGTCTGCTAACCGATCAGGGAGCAAACGGTGAGTGAGTTCCCTTGCTGATCAAAGTCTTGGATCGGTCCGGGGACCGATCAGGCTTCTTGGATTTGATTAAAAAGTAATTGTTCATCTTGCCTGATCGGTCTGGGTGACCGATCAGGATCCAATCTGATCGGTCAGGTGACCGATCAGGATCCAATCTGATCGGTCTGGTGACCGATCAGGATTCACCCTGATCGGTCTGGTGACCGATCAGGCGTGTATAGCCGCGAGAGCTGGGAATCCCAGCAAAATAGTGGATCGATCTGGTGATCGATCCACACACCCTGGATCGGTCCGGTGACCGATCACTTTAATTCAAATTTTACTGTCAGACGCGGTCAGAGCGTCTGATCGTATCGGATTTGCTGATGTATGTGATATTCTGTGTGATCTTCTGCTCTAATGCTCTGATTGAGTTTCAGGTGACAGGGGAGGATTCAAACACTCAAGGAGAAGTCAAAGCATGCTTTCCTTGGAGCAGGTTTGTCCCTTTTCACATCTCAGGTTGCAACGGCGAGCCGGAGACTGGGGCTAAGACTGGAGCTTGGCTGAGGAGCTCAGTGAGTCCAGAGATAGCTCAGTAGAGGCTGACGTTGGCAGATGAGTAGCTAGGAGCTACAGAGATGTGGTCACTTGTCGCTTGGCGGAGAAACAAAAGGAACACGGAGTTGATTTCAGCACGACTTACAGTTCGAAGTTCTTCAAGTTTTTCGTGTTCTTGTGTTCTGCTGCTACAAGCTTGCTGTTCTTGAGTTCTTCAACTATTCTAAGCAAGCTATTGAGGAGCAATCATCATACTTGAGCGCTTGAAGGAGAAAACAAGAAGCTTGGAGTCCGACAGTGGGAAGACACGAAGCAGACAGGGGTCTGCGTGAGATCGCCACTGGGTGGAGCTCAGGGAAGCTTGCTGTGTTTTGTCCTTGCTAAGAGTTTGAGTAAGATCCTTCTTGTTGTTGTTTCATTGTGCTCATTATATATCATTGTGTGAAACACGCTGTGGAGAGGTTTCTCCACCGAGAAGGAGGTTGCTTCATATCCGGTGTTAACCGGGGCTTGATCTGCCGACGATCAAGGGATCGCCCACCTCACGGGCACGCCAAGGAGTAGGGGCAAGTTATCCCCGAACCTTGTAAACCCTCCTTGTTAGCGATCGTGCTAGTTGTGTTTGTTTCGCTCTCGTTTAGTTTTTCTGCATACTCTGTTTTCCACTCTTTCCGCTGTGCTACTGATATTTGAGTTGCAGAAATCGTGATAAGTTTTCAAGGGGCAAGCGATTGTCTATATTCACCCCCCCCTCTATAGCCATCTCGTTCCCAACAAGTGGTATCAGAGCAGGTTGCTCTGTTTACGGCTTAACAACCGAGAGTTCTCAACAAGATGGCTTTGAGAGAAGACTTCTCCACCACCCGACCTCCATTCTTTGATGGCGCCGACTTCCAATATTGGAGATCAAAAATGGAATACTATTTGAAGATGGATATCCATACGTGGTTCGCGGTGAAGGAAGGATTTATCCCTCCTAAGGATGATGAAGGTAAGGAACTCGAATCTTCGCGGTGGACTGCTGAACAAACAAAGAAAAGTGAAGCCGACGCTAAGGCGGTTGTCACT
>JAGFNQ010005201.1:37551-136246 GCA_024364735.1 Boesenbergia rotunda | reverse complement strand
GCTGGATTCTTAGGAGAAATGCTTAGTGCTGGATTCAATATTGTGGGTTTCAGCTGGCTCACTTCTCCTGCTGCCACAGAACTTGAAATTATTATTCTTGATTGGCTTGCAAAACTACTTAAGCTGCCAAACCAGTTCCTTTCAACTGGTAAATATTCAGACTTCAAAGATTAAATGAGCAAGATTTCTTGATACTAATATAATTATCCATTCACATTATTTCCTTTTCCATTTCTCTAAGGACATGTATCTATATTTTTTTTCTCATTATTCCATCTTGTTTTTGACTCCACATTTGTCTTGCTAGCTTCTGGGGTAAAATTCTAGGTGTATGTCTGATTTGGCTTCTATTGATGCTTTTCCTGTATGATAGATATCCTGACTCACCACATTTACTTACAAAACAAACTTATGCTTATGATATTAATGGTATCAATTAGAGAAACAATTCCTTTTATAGCACACTGAAAAAAAGCCAGTATAACAGTCCATCATCTGTAGTTTTTTTATATTTATTTCATCATTTATTCGCTGCACAATTCCAATGACACACCCTTTTGTCACTTATTAGACTGCTATGGAGGCATGTCTTCACACTATCATTAGTAGGTTGAATGATTCTCCCAAAACAGAATAACAATAATAGCACAATGTGCAAATATAGTAAAACTATATCAATGTGTACACCAAAGCTTTTCAGGTTAAATATGGAGTAGAAAGTACAAGTGTGTAGCAAACCAATGAAAAGCTGAAAGTGTCTAGAGAAACAATACAATAGTTGTGTGCATCCAGAGTTGTTTAAGGTGTGAGGTGCCCAAAAGCACAAGTGCTATGGGGCCTGAGGTGCACAACGCAAGGTGAGGCGCACACTTACCGAAGTAAGGCGCTCTAGGTACAAATATAGGGAAGTTTTGTCAAAATATTTCAACAACAAAATTATAGTCTATAAAATATTAAACAATAATATAAATATAAAATTCACTAGCAAATAAATACGTTATACGCATAATTCAAAATTTTTAAAAAACTTTAAATATCTAGATTATCAAAATCTTCTTCATCCTCCTTGATCATATCATCATCATCATCATCAAATATTTTAGATTTTGTATAATTGAATCTTCATCGTTTCCTCAAGACTGATTTCTTCTTCCTTTTCATCAATAAGTTGACTTGTGTAAGATCTTCTCTTAGTTTTGTTTGATGTAGTTGCCTTACTTCTTTTGAAGCAGATGACATTCTAGATCTAAAATGTAGGCAGTTTCACCAACACTAGAAGCTCGGGCAACTTCATTCCAAGTCAAATTATCATAATCAAATAGTAAATCATTTTCTTCATCTGTGTTATCATTCAATTCCCCCATCAATCATTCATTGCTATTGTCTATCTCATCCAAAGAAATAGGATCGGTAGTGTCATGCATATCATGTGGGCACCTCAAAGCCCTATTATACTTAATAAAAACTAAATCATTTTGTCTTTTTTGCTTCTTTCTTCTTTTGGAATGAAGCTTCACACAAAACAAAAAATTATTTTAATTTTGTTTTTATAATAAATTTATTTAATATTTCCTTATATATTTATACTTGCATGTTCAAAAACACTCTAGTTTCATTCACAAGTAAAGAAATAATTGTCGCATGCTTGCTACATAATTAATTAAAAGGGTAATTAAAGGTATGGACTCGACTTTTAAATTTTTTTTTGAACATGATTTGCATCTATACGTCTCGCTTCAATGAGACGAGAAAAATCGCGTCTCAACTCTTAAGCACACTTGTCGCCTTTCACAAGGTGCACGCTTAAGGCAACCATGCGCAAGAGGCTTGCTTGGCTACACCTAGGCATAGTCAGACGAGCGCCTTTAATAACTATGGGCGTGTCCACCCATTCAACTCACATATTGCCTCATCCATAGTTTCTGATGCCGAGTTGTGCTGATTGGCATGAGCAAAATCTACCATTCAGCCCTGATCGGCATGCAAGATGAGTTGGCATTGGTTGCACGTGTTATAATGGTGGTAAAAGAGGGAGAGAAGAAAGAGGGGAGCAGAGGGGCAAAACAATGGAAGAGAGAGAAGAGAGAAAGGAGGGGAGGGGAGAAGGTGAAGAGACGAGAGAACAAGAATAGGGGAGAAGAAGATGAGTATTAGATGACTATTGACAATAGTGTCCAATAGCAGGAGTCGAATGCATGTGGTATGGGGCATGTGTGGCAGCATGCATGGTGGGTGTTCTGTTGTGTGGGTGGTGTGAGTGCAAGGAAGGGAGGAATATTTAATTCCAAACTGTTTAATAATATTACTAACCTAATTAAATACAATTTAACCGAAATATTTAGGTTGGTTTTAAATTGGTTATATTAAATCCAAATTGAACTTACTTTGAACCGACTATTCACTTAACTTCAAAACTAAATTCTAATTTTTGAATCTACTCGATTGACTGCACCTAATATTAAATCAATTTTAATGGACTAATGCCTATTGTTTTATTTTGATAAGTAAATAAGTTAGGAGTAAAAGATATATGCACAGATCTAAACGCATATTGAACTAAAATAAATACATTTTTTTTTAAAATTTGATAAACATTTGAATTTATCCAAAATCTTGCATGAAATCATACTTCAAATTTGGCCCTAGGTGTGTAGGTAATTTTCTCCTCTGGATCGTTTATTGTTTTCGTCTTCATCTTGTACATCTAATATCCCATTGTCACAATGTGTTGACGCTCCAACATGGCATTGATACCATTTTGTTCCAATCTAAGACTAGTAACTTGGTAGATTGGAGTTTGGCTCGTGTGGATAGGTTGACCTAGAAAGAGCCACTCTTGTAGAGGAATAGGCATGGAGAGGGAGGGAAGACTTCAATCTACATCATGCCATAGTCCCCTTTCAAACTGAAAATACACTACAGGATTAGGGAGATGATTGTTGCTGAGATCCCATCATAGATTATGACAAAACATTAGTGTATTTGATATCATGATGATATTACATTAGATTTCTTTAATAGAGTTGGATGTCATGATAATAATGGGAAGAATATATACAGTAGATGCTAGTTTATAATTATAAAAGTGAATCAGCAACGAATTTGAGCATATTGGGAATGAGATTAACTGATATTTTCTTTCCTTTAGCTATATCCATTTCATTTCCAGGGCACTAGTTTGATTTGGATTTTTTCTGAACCTTTGGGAAAATATACATTTGCTTCATGTGCTTAATTTAGAACTATTTTCAATTTGTGAACTTATGTTAGATTCTTTAGTTATGTCTAGTTCTTTCGCTTTTTCGATAAGTCGGGATAGCCTTGCAGGGAAGGGTGGTGGGGTAATCCAGGGCACTGCTAGTGAAGCAATTCTTGTTGTTCTTTTAGCTGCTCGGGATAAGATTTTGAGAAAGGTAGGGAGGAATTCCCTAGAAAAGCTAGTGGTTTATGCTTCTGACCAGACACATTCTGCTCTACAAAAAGCATGCCAGGTATTCATCGATTTGAAGCAATAAAAAATTTCAATAAATTTATATGGGACCCAATAAACACTCTTCTGTAGTTTTACATATTGAGAAAATCACTTTCGTACATGTTACTTACCATTCCTATTAAACTTCCCCAAGTATAAAGCATTCGGATGATACTTATGCATTACATTAGAAAATTTAATTGACTTATCTATTAGTATAGAGACCCATCTTATTGACGAGGTTTGCTAATACTATCTTCTTAGTGTTTTATTGTGTTTTTCTAAATGTTGTCATGCTGTTGGTTGAAGGCATGTTTACTAAAATGGACAAAATTTGTGTTAATGCTTTTGGGACAAAAAATCAAATTGGACTGGGTATTGTGATTTTAGACAGGTAGAATCGGTGATGATTATTAAGCATAGCTTTCTAATGCACATTTTATGTGCTTTGTGTTATTTTTGGTCATTCAATTCCTTGATTTGGTATGACTTGCAATTGATCCAGTTTTAAAAGAGTCTAAACTATATATTAAAGGAGACAGGATTTATGAGGTAAAATTATTTGAATGTGATTATACAATAATTCCTGCAAAAATGAAACTGTTTGAACAATCCAAGAAGCATTTGTTATAATATAGGAATTGATGCAAAAGGATCAAAATTTATATGCCTGGACAATTTGTCATGCATCGAGAAGCCGCTCGTCTAATAAAAAACGGACAACACTTCTCTTGTACGACGGACAATATGAATCCTTATATACAAAGGCTCACACGGCCTACAGATACCTCAGCCAACACGGCTGACGATATCAACAAAAAAAAAAGACATTACATCACATCAGACAAAAGTAGCGTACCGGTACGACTTACCACAAACAAAACTCCATAAGCCTCTCCGGGGCACACAAACACACAATCGATCACAAGTACAAGATATCGAATCAAAAGGAAATACAAGTCTTCAAGTAAAAGTAAAATCAAATGTACCATCAGGTACAAACACGAAGTCGACTCAACTTGTCGTATAGGGACTAACTGTAGGGGCTCTCCTGGAGACTCCAAGTCTATTAGCCTGGAAACCAAAAACATTCGGGCAAACTCAGCGTGTATAGAGATGGATATGTATTATATCAAAAGCTATAAAAGCAGTATAGAAATAACGGATACAGTCTCAAGGAAATAGCCGAAAATGCATATTTGAAATACTGAATGCATGATATATGCTAGAGTTAGTTTAGCCTGTAGGGTACTAAAACAGAATCCCCGAATAACCCTCCCAGGGCAAACTCGTACGACACGAGCAATGCATGGTGAATAACCCTCCACGGGTAAACTCGTACCCCACGAGTAATGCAAGGTCACAAGACTATATGCAATATACCTCCTGTATGTGCATGTCCAACACATGTAGCATCCATATCTCAAACCAAATGCAACAAACACAACCAAATGCAACAATGCATCATATATACATGATTTAATGACCTGACTTGTACGTACTCCAGCAATCGTTACATTGGGAAGTCGGGTAGACAGGATGCAAGGAAGCCAAATAGAGCCAAACACTTGTCACATGCAAATAAACCAAACTAAGCCAAACACTCGTGGCATGTAAGATGAAGCCCAGCATTGGTGGCTATGCAATTATCAAGCCCAACACTCGTGGCTATGCAAGTATAACGCCTAGCATTCGTGACGATGCAAGTATCAAGCCCAGCACATGTGGCTGTGCAAGTATGATGCCCAACACTCGTGGCTATGCAAGTAAACCAGGGCATGACTGACGACCCGTCTCCACCACTAGGGAGCCAAGGGTTGACAACATACAACCACACCAAGACGATGATTGATGGCTCGTCTCAACCCTAAGGAGCCAAGGGTCGTCAACATGTAACAATACAAGGATGGCGTACGCTACTAACCCCTCCAACACCAACCAGATCATCAACCATACAATGGTATGAAATGCACAGGTCCAACACATGTATTGTGACCTATCACTCATACAACTAGGTATACTGGCAAGGTATATCTAGTGGTCAACCAATGTCAGGTATAACATACCAATCATTCCTATATACACGCTCACATGTGTGTACCCTAATGCACATGACCCCAACCAGGTCAACATCCATACAACGGTATGATAAACATGTATCTATCACGTATCATGACCAGTCAACCATGCAACAAGTATACCGATAGGGTATATCTAGCGACCAACTAAATGCCAGGTATAGTAAGTCCTATCATCACTCCTATGCACACGAACACACGTGTGTATATTCTACAGAGTAAGAGTATCAAAGTTGAGATTGTATGGACATGAATCCGAATATTTTAAGGTCAAGCAGCTAAGTATCAGACAAATATAAACAAGAGTAGATATAAGGTAATAAACCTACTGCAATTCATAACAACCCATGCATAACAAAAACAATATCTACGGAAACAAGTAGAAGGTATCCGTATCCGAAAAGAACCCTCACGTCCAGACATCCGTGTCAACTCAAATCAAGTGTCTCCATCAGTAGGTGTTATTTAGCTACTCATATATGAATTAACATCTACATCAGAAACCTAGCTCCATTGTAAACCGGATAATAAAACCAATCCACACCTAAACCCATCCGTGTATCACACGGCACAAACATGGGATCAAAAGACACAAAACTAGGCAATCATTCCAACCAACTCATGAATCAAATCAAATGGACTCCAATACCTCCCGGCCATCACACCCAAAAGACAACCAAGAACAGAGCTACACCCTATTCCAAGAATCGAATTGCTAATCCAATCAGATCATCACACTAGAGATCAATCCAACCAAATAACTCCAAAATTTGCAACTCACGGCAAGATGCAACCAGAACACATGATCACAAGCTACACATCCAAAATCCTTACCACGACCAACTTGAAACTAATCCAAAGACACACGGCACCCTCACAAACAGTAGGAGCAGAACCAAATTCCTAGCCCCAACCTTAGCAACAACAACCGGACTATCGAGAACTACAACCTGTGCAGAAATCCAAGACACAAAACCGAATCCGAAACCAAGAATTCTAGCACAGGATATTCCAAAACCAAATCAGAGTAATACTCTACCGATCCAACTCAATATTCCAACTTACTGATCTATGCAATGGCAACATCAACACATGAATTTAAACCCTAAATCCATAGCCTTACCTAATTGATGTCGGCAACGCCCCTCCTTCGCTCAGATCCGGCGGAAACAAGGCCGGAAAGAAGAATCTGCTACTGGAATCAAGGTTTAAAATCTCGACCCGTGCCTAGGTTTCGGTTCCATACCGCAACGATACGGTTTCGGTATCGTATAGTGTCGTGCCGGTACGGTTTCAGTAATTTTTTATTTATATATAATAATTATGAGATAAATATGTTTATTGCGTATAATTTAAAAATAAATCATATATTAATTTTATATAAGTTTTCAATTATTGAATAACTTAATATCGTTATAAAAATTAAATATAATTTTTTAAAAAAAATTAATTTATCAATAACTCGAATTAAACCTTACTAAGTTATTAATACCATAACTTTATATCTTCTGGAGCAAAAATGCTAAAAATAAAAAGTTTAATATCGTAATATTTATGCATCCAAATTTCAAATTTATTCTAAGATAAAAAATATTATCTATAATAGATATATAAATTAACATAAAATCAAGGTTGTAAAAATCGCTAGGCGGTAGTCGGGCGGAGAACCACCGCCTAGCGCCTAGGCGGCCTAGGCGGGGCCTAGGCGTTTTTACTGTTTATAAGGAGTCCAGTTAATGGTATTATGAATAAATGTATGCTTCTCCTTTGGACCCTTAGCTTAAGATATTTCTATCATTTCGCCTACTAAAAATATAATAAAATAGGTATATATCAACCAATTAAACATAGACTATAGTGGATTAGTAACAAAATGATAGTAATATTTCCTCTGAACTTAATCAGATAATTCAAAATGACAAGAAGCTTAAAGTGTTTAAACTGACCATGTGAAAATGCTTAACATCTTCCTCAAAGATATAAGTTTGCTGATATGATCTTGCTCATTATGAATATCAAAGTGAAATTGATGGTTGTTCATCAAGTAGTTTGGAAGAACATCAGTCTATGCACCAATGCTCACGTCAAAAAGTACATCCCCAGGCCAACTAAGTGTACCTTTAATTTTTCAACAACTGATATTGTAAAACTCCCTACCTATGCAACGCAGCTATTTAATCAAATAAATATCCAAGAACAACTAATATACATATGCCTATCCAATGCATATCCCACCTTTTCTATATTTTTTATATCAAATTTTCTTTAAAAAATTAAAAAAATGGCCTGGGCGCCTAGGCCCCGCCTAGGGCGCCTAGGCCCCGCCTAGGGCGCCTAGGCCCCGCCTAGGGCGCCTAGGCCCCGCCTAGGGCGCCTAGGCCCCGCCTAGGGCGCCTAGGCCCCGCCTAGGGCGCCTAGGCCGCCTAGACCCCGCCTAGGGCGCCTAGGCGCCGCCTAGGCGGCCCCCCGCCACAACCCTGCTGATTTGCACAAATTCGGAGCGACTGGGGGCCGATTGGCGCCTAGGCGCCCGCCTAGCCCGATTTTTACAACATTGCATAAAATACTACTTTACATATAATAATTATATAAATTATTTATTTGTTCATTTAATTAATTATTAATTTAAATAATATATATTTAAAATGATAAAAATATCATAATATTAATTAAATAATAAAATAGTAAATATATAAAATAATAAAAAATATATCAAAATATAAATATGATTTTTTAGAAATTTTTTAAGGTTTTTTTTTAGTTTTTTAATTTTTTTAGAATTTTTAAACAATATTTGAAACATTAAAATAATTTTCAGAAAATTAATTAATAAAATTTATTTAATTTTAAATATTTTATTGAGATAAATATTTTTGGGAGGAAATGTTTATAAAACAATTCCTCCCCCCGAGCCCTAGCGCGGGCGAACACGAGCGACGCAGGCGCAGGCGCAGGCGGAGGTGGCCGGCGACTCAGGCGCCGTCCGGCGGAGCTTCCGCCAGCGTCGGAGGAGTCCGGCGACTCTTCCGGCAACGCCGGAGGAGTCTCGCGACGCCCCAGCAGCACCCGCGTGGGTTTCTTCCTCCGGCGTGCGTTTTTTCCTCCGGCTCTGAACGATTCCCTCCGCCCATCGTCGCGTGATGCATGCACGAAATTACGAACCCTTCGGTGCCGGTTTCGGATCTCTAGCGGAATGGTAAGTTTCGTCCCGTGCCGTCCGGCACGGGACGAAACTCAAAACCTTGACTGGAATCCCTTCTGCAACGATCTCCCCTTCCCTTCCGGATCTATCTCTAGTGAGATAGATCAATGGATGCACGTTTGAATGGCACGAAGGACCAAGGAGCAGCACCTGTACCCAATCGATAGAGAGGAATATATCGCTGCTATGAATCCAGTGATTAAGCAGGACCCTTAGCAACAATGGAGAAAAGGGAAAGCAAAACTCATACAACCATCTCTGTACCTACCCTTAGTTGAAGAGGAAACAGAATCGAGGGTGACAACCTTGGTGGCTTGCGACTAGGGGGAAGGGGGGGAGGTCACTAGGGATGACAATGGGTAGGATTCCATATCCTCCATATTCATACCTATTTATTATATCCATCCCCATAGCCATCTCCATGGTATTTAACTTTTATACCCAGCCACATATCTGTTGGAGGATCAGGTGTCCATATTCTACCCATCATCCTATTACTACCTACCATTCTCATTTAAAAAAAAAATTATTTCAATGTACTTGTCTATTCCTCGTCTCGCGCTCCTTTGATTGAATGAGCATTTCTCATGGAAAAGAAGATGAGATACATGTTGGTGACTAGATAAAGAGGCAAACTAAGTTTTTTTTCCAAGACGAGAAGCATGCTACAGTTTTTTCTTTCCCAATAAAAAATAAGGCTTACACACACACACACACACATATATACCCATACCCGAAAATACTCATATCCGAATACCCGATTACTATAATCGGTTCTAAAAATTTCCTCCATATCCTCCTCTATTCGGGTCGGATTCTTTATCGGATTCGGAAGAAATTGCCATCCCTAGGGGTCACAATCTCCTTAGATGGCGATCTGTGCTCCCCGCTTCCTCTGCCAGGGGAATTGGGTCATGTGGAGAAGAAAAGAGGGGCCGGTCGCGAGCTCTGCGCGACATCGGGGAGGAGGAAGGGAGGGTGTGGCTTCGTGGGTGGAGAAAAATAGAGAAGGGAAGGCTTCAGTGATCGCGATGAGAAGAAGAAAGGATTTAAGTGAATGCCCATTTGCAATTCACCCCTTGCCATTCAGTAAATTACCACCTTATCCCTATCTCTAGGTTTGTTATCCACTTATCCCCCTTGAAGTTTGGATTCAGCCAACGGTATACCCTCCAAACTTCTTAATGTCCTCAATCTCACCCCCCAAACTTCACTCATGGGCCCGAAAATCCTAAGATCACCCCGAGAACAATTCTCGAAATTTTCTCATTTGGGTTTTATTTAGCCAAATACAACACAATTTCACTTAATCGGTTTAAATTTCAAGCTGTATCGCAGTTTCAGTTTATGATCGAAATGATATAATTTTGGTACTATATTGTATCATGCTGATATGATTTCAATATTTTTTAAATATAAAATATATTAATGAAAAATAATTTTTAAATAAAAATTTTAATGTAAATATTAAAAATATAAAAAAATTAAAAAGGGGAAAACTACAAGATTACGACGCCCCCGCAGGGCCCCTCGACGAGGGCACTACGATCCCATGGAGGTTAGCATGGGATTGCGTCGGCCTGCAGTGTTGGACGACAATTGGAAAGACAAATTCCACCTGTGCTGTCCGACATGGTATGAACTTTTAAACCATGCACTCAGTAGCATGGCTTGGCCGGCAATATGACAAAATAAAAAGAATTACATACTGAGTAAACTTGTATTTTTTTTAATAGAATGACTAAAACTACAATAGATGGGAGGACTCTCTCAAGAACTCATGCAAAGTATGCTTGACATGCTAAAATAGTAAAAGTAAAATAACAACACCACCAGCAATCAAGCCTTATCCTACTAGGTGTTGTCGGCTATATGAATCTTTCTACACCATTGGCCGCTATCCCCTACTATATGATCATTTATATTTAAATAAATTTTATTTTATTTTATTGTTCTTAACTAAGTCATTTTTGGTCACCTTCTTCATTTGATAATAACATTTGTCATAGTTTTATATTGTCTATCATGAGCATTTGTTGGTCGAACTAAGTACATGTTTGTATCATCTGGAACATATCTCTCGGAGTTTTTCCTCAATAGATGCAATTCTTATTTTCTCTCTAATATTTTCATTTCTTATCCTGCCCATTCTTATATATCCACACCAAGGTTTAAAATCTCGATCCATATCGAGGTTTCGATCTCGAACCGGAACGATATGGTTTTGATACTGTATCGTGTCATGCCAATATAGTTTC
Source organism: Boesenbergia rotunda (assembly GCA_024364735.1). NCBI lineage: Eukaryota > Viridiplantae > Streptophyta > Magnoliopsida > Zingiberales > Zingiberaceae > Boesenbergia > Boesenbergia rotunda. Next base: position 125,236 of record JAGFNQ010005201.1, on the reverse strand, counting down.
GGTATTATTTTTAAAATTTTAAATATAAATGTATATTAATTTTATTAATATTTGAGTATTAAATATTTGTTATATTTTGAGATGTTGAATTTATTTTTTAATATTTTCTCATAAGATAATACCAATTAAATTTTTATTTTTATTAAAAAATAAGTAATTCTCAAAATTCAAAACTAAATTTAAAATTATATAAAATCATTTGAAAGGCAAAAAAATAATTATAAAATAATTTGAAAATATTAAATTTTTTTTTTGAATGAATTTGTAAATTTTTTATTTTAAAAAATTTATTTTAAATGCTTAAGAATTATATTTAAAAAATAGATTATTTTAAATTTATATTTAATTTTAAAATTACTTTAAAAATTTTAAATTATTTTATAAAATATTTATTAATTTTTAAAAATTATTTTAAAAATTTTGTAATTTTTTTATTAAATTTTAAATTATTTAAAAATTATAAAATAATTTTTAATATTTCATAACTATTATTAATATTAGTTCACTTATAAAAATGATATATTTAAAAAATAAAAAATTAATTAAACAAAAGAAAATTAAATTTAGGAATATATAAAATTTGATTAGATTTTTAAAAGAATTTCAAATAAATTTTTATATATTCTAATGGGATATAAGATTTTAGGAAGTCTATTTGGACTATTTATTTAAGTTAAGAGTACAACCTCTCTCTCGGCGCCCTTCGCGACCTGCAGAGGGGCGTTGCATGGTTGTAACGCCCTCCGCGACCCCCGCAGAGGGACCTGCACGGTTGCAACACCCTCTGCGACCCACACGGAGGGACACTGCGAGGTCGTAGTGCCCCTTGTAACCCTCGTGAAGGGATGCCACGGGTCTCTGTGCACTTCGCGACCTCGTGAATGGACGTAGCTGGGTCGTTATACCCTCTGTGACCTCACGACACCCTCGCAGTCGTTGTGTTGTTCTAATCCTGCACTGGAACAATAAATATCGCCCGTTTCGGATGGCATGACATGACATTTCAAATCTTGGTCCGCACATCTACCTTAACATTCTCATCTTTGCAACTCTCATCTTCTACTCATGTGCTCACACCATAGCCCAACATTCAACTCCATTTAACATAGCAGGTCTAACGGTCATTTTGTGAAACTTTCTTTTAGGTCTAAGAGGTACTTTACGATCACAAAGAACACCTGATGCTCTCTTTCATTTCAACCATTCCATGTAAGACCTCTCTTAATCTCTACATCCTTTTACAAAAATGATTCTAAATTTTTAAAACTTAGTTTTAAACTCGTCATCTCCTATCTTAATAATTGTTTCATTACGTTTAATATTGATAAAAATTAAATTCTATAAATTTTATCTTTATTCTACTAAGCTTGAAACCTTTTATCTTTAGCGTATTCCGCCAAGATTCAAATTTAACATTTACTCTTTTACGTGCATTATCTATTAAAACAATATCATCTGCAAACAACATGCATCATAATATTTTATCTTGGATGTGTCTGATGAGTTCATCCATGATTAATATAAAAATATAGGGACTTAATACTGATTCATGATGTTGTAAGTATCCCGGGTTGGTTTTGATGTGATCAACCAAGTGAAGTTAGGTCACGGTCTGTTTTGATCCTTGTGTCTAAGTGTGCAGGAGTTTTGGAGCGCAGGAAGTCGAACGAAAGACGCAGCAAACGAGAAGGATGGCACGGGGAAGGGAGCAGACGAGCTCGGTGCATTCGAGGGGCGCGGAGGCTGCGGAAGAGTACACCGGTGGAACAAGAAGGGTGTGTGCGGTGTTCGAGGGACGAGAAGCCGGGGAGGAAGCTCGTTCGAGGCGAAAGGCCAGTGTCGGGTTCGGGTGAGCCTAACTTTACTTGGCCGAAAAGCACCTAAGCGGAATGTCGGAAAAGTCAAAGTTAACGCGGATGTTGACTTTGACCAGTTGGAGGCGCCTCGGTTGTTGAGTGAGGCGACTCAGCTGCAAAGCAGCAGCTTTGCGTAAATGCAGAACTAAGGCGCCTCTGATCAGAACTGAGGCGCCTCAAGTAGCAACTGAGTCACCTCAAGTCAAATTTTATCAGCAGCTTATCGTTGCTCAATGGATAAAAGTTTATCCAATCTGAGGCGCCTTAGGTCAATGGTAAACTTGGTTTTTGGGTTATAAATAGTCCCCAGAAGTTAGGTTTCCATATCAACTCTCGTACTACATTTTGCTAGCTTTTTCCTGCGTTGTTCAAAGTCTGTAAGAGGCTACTCTGCCTACAAACAAAGGAAATCTTGATAGTGGAGCTTTTCGACGCCTTGGATTAGCAATCACTCTGGTTGCAACCAAGTAACCCTGTTTGTCTCTTACTAGTTTCTTTAGTGGTTTATGGTTGTATTTACTTTAACTGCATAAACTAATTTGTCATCTTTATAAAAACTTGCGAAAGATAGAATTCTGACTCGGAGGGTAATTCACCCTTCTCTTGCCGGCCTGCCAATGGTTTTACAAGTGGTATCAGAGCCAGATTTGCTTTTGAAGGACTAACCGCTCGATAAAGCAACAAGACGATGGTCGGATCCAACATTCAACTGCTCAAATTCGAAGAAGACTTCGTCATATGGAAAAAGAAGATGGAGGTAATTTTTAGGACTTATTTTGAGATATTACTAACAATAAAATATGGTTTTGAAGTGCCCATAGGCGAGGACGACAAGGTAAAAGAAACACATCTCTAGAGCAAGAAGCAACGGTCAGATTCTGTAGCCAACACCAAGACATTATTTCACTTGCTGTCGGTTCTACCTCCTTAAGAAGTTAACCGGATTGGCAGCTATCACTCTACAAAAGAGCTCTGGGAGAAGTTCCTCGAACTTCACGAGGGCACGTTAGAAGCCAAGTTAGCAAGAAAAGATCTCAGCAAGAAAAGATTTTCTCCGGAGCCAGCTGATTAATCTCCGAATGAAGGAAGGAGAGACGGTGGCCGAGCTTCAAGCGAAGATCAAAGAATTGGTCTCCGGATTCACCCACCTCAGCGAATCGGTATCAAATCGTGATTCAATCCGGTATGCCCTAAATGTCTTTCCAAGAACCCAGGAGTGGAGTTCAATAGTAGATACCTATTTTATCTCAAAGGACTTGGAGGTAAGTACCCTTGACGAGATGTTTTTCATTTTTGAATTACACGAATCTCGATGTGCAGGATCGAGAAAGGAAAAGATGGACAACATTACCCTGAACGCAAGAAGAATTGATTCAGATTCGGAGTCTTCAGCCGATGAAGAGGAAACGACGTATATCGTAAGAAAACTCGGTAAATACTTTAAATCTAACAAGTTTATTAAGTCGCATGGCAAGAAACGATCACCAAGAAAAAGTCAAGTTAGGTGCTACCACTGTGATGAAGAAGGTCACATTAAAGAGCAATGCCCCAAACTGAAGAATAAAAAAGAAGAAGAAGGAAACAAGTCAAAGCACAAGGATTTAAAAGCAACGTGGGACGACACATCTTCAGAAGAATCCAAGATAGAGGCCTACGCCGGACTTGCACTTATGGCAAGTCATCATCGAGAAAAGGATGACGAAGCATATATCTCCAACATGAGCATCGATAAAGTTGATTGTTATTATTAATAATGTAATTAATTAAGTATTGAAACCATATCGGCCGATCCCACCTAGTGGGATAAGACTTAGTAGTTGTTGTTGTAAGTATCGAAACTATATCAGTATGTCAAGATAAGGTAACAAAATCGTGTCGTTCCAGTTAAAGGCCAAACCTCAGGCACAACTCTAAATTTTAAACCTTGCTTCTAACTATTATAATTCTTCACTAGACCCAATTATTAGGAGGCACTTTTATTCCACCTCTATCACATGTCTACATAAGGGCATCATAGCGTTGTTATATTGTCTAGTAATAGGGGCACTCTAGCCACTTAGTTACTGCTTAAGAGAGCTTAGGGTGGTATATGAGATTGTTTATGGAATCATATTAACGAATAGGACATACCCAAATTTATAAATTGTGGGAACCTTGGGCTTGTTAGAGGTGTTTGCTACACTCTTCACAATTATCTATCAAGTCATCCTCCATACACTATCCATGTAGCACAGTGACCCTCGATGTTTCAACAGCTCTGCTTCTTTTGGTCTCTAGCTCTACCATTATTCATATTGAGAAGCACTGTTGCCTTCTCAAGTTTATGTTGTGATAGATGTCTCATCTCAATTAAATGCTACCTTAACCCATGGAGATACTTCCATGATTTAAAATCTCCTAGTATGTTGAGCAGTACTGTCAAAATGTATCATTCCGATAAATTACAATAACTTAATACTATTTGGCATAGGGAAAGTCTCTGTGCCATTATATCAATCATGTCGATAAGTACTATGTTATGCCAATATTCAACACCCCTTGACATGTTGCAACAGATGAAGTAAAATAGTGTTGGTATCTTCTTTTTCTTCTTATCTTATTCCTCGTTCCACCTACCTGTAATTCGCTAGTGACTCTATACATCAAAATGTACGCACGATACCGAAATAGTATCATCCCAAAAAAGGTTGAAACTTCGTAACTTGTATACTTCTATTGCACTTGTATCATCTTCCACCCAAGCTTATGCTTAGATTCTTGGCTTAGATACCTTTAAACATATGTCTGGTAATACTCACTTTTACTCTTACATCACTTTACTCGGTCATTGATGGTATGCTTGTTAATGCTTCTTTCACACTAGCCAAATGCATTGGACAAGTTCTTATTACTTCAAACTTCTTAAATACCTTTAAGGCTATAGCTAATTGCCCCATTTAGCTCTATATGTGACCTATGATTAGGAAAAGAATTTCAATAGCTAAATGATGGTGTGTAATATTGGTCAGCCACAAACCACCTGATATTGAGTCTAATCCTTTACAAATAATGAGCAATTTTGCATACTTTTAATAATTCAAGGTAAAAAAGAGGTTGCTCCCTTGGAAATGTGAGATGGTCGCAATCCACTCAAAATGTATCTCACATGATAATGCAATCCACACAATTAGTAATTCATCTCGTATAAGATGGTCGAAGCCACACACACAAAGACTCAAGAGTCTTTTTTGATTACAGTGTCAAAGCTTTATAATATGAATAATTTAATCTGATTTATTACTTTGATATTTAGAAATAAGAAGGAACACTCACCTGATCCATTGAAGGGTCCAAAACTCCAAAACCTATGAATGCTAGGGTAGTCCTAGAAATCGATTTAAATGTAAAAAAGGACAAACCTATGAATGTCATCGAAGGGTTCATGATAAGGCACACCTAGAATTTGATTTTGGCAGGTCCAAAACTTCAAAACCTATGAATGCTTAAAGAAGAGAGCATTGGCAACAACTAGGGGCAATGATAGTGGATGAGGGGTTGAGGTTCCCTTCACTAGAAAATTTGGGCTAAAAACGATGATAGTGGAGTTGCAGGGTTACTACAATAGCGTTAGAGTGCAGTAGCAACATGACGCCGTGTTGGCGACAGCGGTGGCGGGGGCAGCAATTTGGTGTGGTGTTGATGGTGTGAGGAGGAAAGGAGTTTGGGGTTTCATGAGAGAAGTCAGGATGGGAAGGGATGGGTGGTGGTGAGTGGTATTCATGGGGCAGGAGGAGCATGCACCCCGGAGGAAGAAGAATCAGAGTTGGGGTTTTTAATTGCACTTTTTCAAAAAAAAAAAAAAACTAAAAATTTTGCAACTACGTCCTTGAAATTTTAAATAATATAACATGACTCAACTAGGAAGAGTCTACTTAAGGGGTTTCACTAAGTGCTCTGTAGCTGCTTGTTATGAGGAGGTTAAGCATTGTATCATATTCCTTGTAGAGATTTACTTCATTACTTCGTGCAAGTGAATAATTTAGTAGTGACACATTGGATATAGGCAGCAGATGTAGCAGCAGGTTCGGCAAACCACATATACCTCATTGTTTTTGTTGTGATTAGTTGTATTCTATTTTCACTTTAATATTGATCATGTGTGCATTTGTATTTAACAATGTGTTTTGAGTCACAAGAGGAGGAAAAGGTATTGGAAATATGTGAAGTTTCTACTGCTATATATTGAATACTAAAACTAGGATTATGATGATGGCTGATATGAATATCATACAGAAACCTTTTAAGCGTTTAGTAGTTTTATATTTTTTGTTAGTATTAGTATCATTTTGTAACGTCGCTTGTTATGTTGTTAAAATTCCTTAATTGAAGATTGCAGGAATATTTTCTGAGAATGTCAGAGTTCTGAAGACTGACTCTAGTTCAAACTATGCTCTTTCTCCCGAAGTAGTTTCCACAGCTATTTCTGATGACTTATTGGCTGGATTGATACCATTTTTTTTATGTGGCACAGTAAGGAACAATTTACTTTCCTACGTATCCACTTTTTCTTTATTATATCATTTTTTATTTTTCCATCTTAAGTAGCTCTTTATTTTGTTAATAAACACTGTTTTCAAGCTTAAGAGCTTCTATTTCTTTGGAGCAAATGACTGGTAGAGACACAGACATGTCACTAATTATGTGCTGTTCTCACTGGTTCACACTTCCACTTCAATCCTCATCTGATGTTCTTACTTCTATATAACTTAAGAAAGATGCTGCAGGAATTAACTGAAAGTCATTTGACATTCACTTGAGTATGATGCAGAATTCTCTAAGGAACATTTTATTTTTTATTCTTTATAACAAATACGTATGAAAAAAAATACGCTCAGAATGATATCTCAATACCAGGTTGGCACCACATCCTCGGCAGCTGTGGATCCACTGTCTGAGCTTGGAAAATTAGCAAAGGTATGGATAAGAAATGAAACCTACTAATGTTTCATTCTACTCCTGGAATCACTGATGATTGGTACTTATTTTTATGTCTTCATTTTAGGCATTTGACTTGTGGTTTCATGTGGATGCTGCACATGCTGGCAGCGTTTGTATTTGTCCAGAGTACCGTTATCATATCGATGGTGTTGAAGAAGCAGATTCATTTGGCATGAATGCACATAAATGGTTTCTTACAAATTTTGATTGTTCAGTGCTCTGGGTAAAGGTGTGTCCATACATGATTGTTTGTGATAAAATAAACTGCATTATCTTGCAATACTACTGAAAAGATAAGCAGCATTATTGGCATTCAGTATTCTAGTTGCATCACTTTGTGCTTGTCAATTTACTAACTAATGAGCTCGCCATGTGTATTACTTCAAAATTTTACATTGTACGTGATCTTTTTGTGATGCTTGATTATTTTGTACTCTTGCATCTGTACTCATTGTTTAATTTTTCTTGGGGCTGGGAGCATGATATATATGAAGGGATGTGTGAGTGCCTTATGCCTCTGATAAAACTAGTCCCAAGTGAGGATCTTCATGTAAATTGTTTTTGTACATCATGTCTGTCTGAACAAAAATTAATTGATCAAAGCAATCATCTGATGTTGGAAATTTGGTACAATGCTTTATTTAGCAGAATGTTTTTTTTTTGTTCCATTGTAGTTTACATAACATGTGTGGTAACTTAGCCTTTGGAAAATCCATCTGATCTTTCTATTTTTTGCTGTTGTTAATAGAAGAATTTTCTTGCCGTTTATCTCTCAGATATTGAGAGTTGAAAAAAGATGTAGTAATGGATTATTACTTTAACTGGCAATAACTGTTTAATGATCATCCAAAAAAATATATCAGTCTTTTATTGCTTATGGCTTAATCATTAGATCAAAATTAAGTACGTGGCTTTGTCAAAGTTTTGAAGAAAGCGTGTCAGGTGAATTTATAGTTTAGATTTTTCTTAAGGCAACACCAGAAGAATGTACTATTAAAAACGTGGAATAATAAGTAGGAAATTCATTCCTAAGAAATAATTAGATAGAGAAGCAGATTTCTATAATACTCTTGTCCTAATATTTAACTTTCCTTTTACCTACCATCAATTCCTTGTGTTCAAATGTTCTCCAATAGATTGCCAGCTGAAACCATCTTATTTATTTTATACTTCATTGACTACTGTTTCCACTTTGAAACCGGTCATTTAAGCAACTAAGATGTTTTGTTTGATTATAAATCATTGCAGAAGCAAACTTCCAAGAAGTTGACACTCAGATTGCTTTTTGAGATGATAAAGTTTGATTGTGGCTAATAATATTACTACTTGACAACAGGACCGAAGTGCTTTGATCCAATGCCTTTCCACTTATCCTGAGTTTCTGAAGAATAAGGTTTGTTTTTTTTTTCATATGTATTAGTGCGCTTTATCCTTGGACACATCTCAAGACAAGTTTTTGTTGACTTGAATATAATTAATGTATATTACCTAAGTTATAGGAGTCACTCTGCCATTGATCTTTTATCTTAACTAATCAACATGGCTACTGTAGATGCATGTGGAGAAGGCCATAATAGAAAATGTGCTAATAGTTTTGTTGCAAGATTATGTAGAGGATTGATGACCTAGCTATAGGGATTGAGGATTAGGAGAGCGGGATGGGAGGTGAATAACCAACTAAATGTTCTTTGCACTAGTAGCAAACTCAAACAAATAGTAGTAAAATTTTTATCTAATTGCATAATGTGTGCAAGTGTCAAGCAAGAAAAACAATAAATATAACACACGCAATAACACAATGGTTTGTAACTACCCCTTCCTACTCTATGGTCCTGAATACCCAATCTACTAAAAGCTAATTCAACGATGCATTAGAACAATGCTCTACAAATGGGCAACCACTCAACCATATGAGCACATCATTGTCACTAGACTCCCTGTAGCAATAATCTAAGCATCAAGCTACCTATTAAACAATACCTGGTCTCCAGATACCTCACAGAACAATCCAAGCAAACCTTCATTGTTAGATAACCTTTAGCAACAATACAAATTGTTTTTAGATACTAATACGATCTCCATGCCACATCATCAACCCATGGTGCCACATTAGCCCATACTGCCACATAAGAAGAACATCATTTAAACATATTCTAGAAGAACCAAGAATGCATAACACTTGTACTGCAATGCATATAATAAGGAAGTTGGTTGTAACTTCCATTTATAACTACCACCTATTTATATCTATATATAGTACTTAGGACTAATAAGGAGGCATGATAAAAACATTGTTATTTGTTTTCTGTATTAGGAGGTTTGTCCACTCCATAAGGACAAATGTATTGTAAGAATTCTGCATGATATCAGTGAGATACATATTTGTTTCCCTTAAAACAAATTGTCTCTAACAATTTGGTATTAGAGCCATCAAAATCCTTACCCACATCCGCTGCCACAATGGTGAATACTCGATCCGACTCCAGATGATCCTGTACATTCTTCTCCGCCACCTATACCAAAGGCCATCATACAACAACTTACGGCTATCAATTCCAAACTTAATAGTTTGGATGCGTTAGCCACTGATGTGGCTATCCTCAAATCACAAGCCCATATTTCTACAATGGGTGGTATGAGCCGCAAGAATGATGATCAACTTTGAAGTTACAACCAACTTCCTTATTATATGTATTATAGTACAAGTGTTATGCATTCTTGGTTCTTCTAGAATATGTATAAATGATGTTCTTCTTATGTGACACTATGGGCTGATGTGGTGCCATGGGTTGATGATGTGGCATGGAGATCGTATCAATTCCCCACAAATTGTTGGAGACAATTTGTTTTGACAGAAACAAATATGTATCTCACTGATCATGCAGAATTTTTACAATATATTTATTTGTCCTTATGGAGTGGACAAACCTCCGAATACAGAAAACAAATAACAATGTTTTTATCATGCCTCCTTGTTAGTCCTAAATACTATATATAGATATAAATTGGTGGTAGTTATAAATGGAAGTTACAACCAACTTCCTTATTATATGCATTGCAGTACAAGTGTTATGCATTTTTGGTATATGTATAAATGATGTTCTTCTTATGTGACCATATGAGCTGATGTGCCACCATGGGTTGATGATGTGGTATGGAGATTGTATCAGATACCCTCTACAAATAATTACTCTTTTCGGAGATACAAAAATGAGTATAAGAGAGTCTAAGCACTTCCATTTCATTCTATAGATAAAGATCTAGCCATATAGGTGAGAAAGATATTATGAGAAATTTGGATTCAAAAGATGAAACATTGGATTGACACTTCCTAGCTCTTTTGTTATATTTAAACTCTAGTAAAATTACGAGAGCTTAGGGAGTGTTTTTTTTTTTTGTTTATTTTGATGCTAAATGACAACCAAAAGGCTTGAACCATGATTACAATAGTAAAAAAGTAGTTTGGAAAATAAATTTATGTCAAGCTATATATAATTAGAATGACTTAGATCAAGCATTTATGACTGTTAGGATCCAACGGTTTGATTCCAAGTAGACTTATAAAAGCTTGTTTGCCTCGATCATCCTTATTTTGACCTACCAAAAGATAAGGTAAATCCAACTTTTTTTTTAAAAAGTTGGCTATTAAAAATTTACCAACTTTGGTTGACTCACCAAAAAGTTAAGTTGACTTTCCTTTAAACAAAAGGTTTCCCAATTCAATCATCCACACACCTAAGTCAATTAACTTTCTAACATAAGGTTTAATTTTCAAGATTTACCTACAACCAAACAAAATTCTACATCAATTTACAATCGAGGTTGGCCTACCAAATGGCAAGGTTGCCCCACCTTCAAACAAAGGTCAAGTGTCATGCCCCACTCCGCATGAGTTAGACTTGCCTCATATATATATATATATATATATATATATATATATATATATATATATATATATATCATATGGGTGGATTGTGGGTTATCCACTCTTATATATGATGCATCCTTTATAGGGTGAATTGTGGATCATTCACAGTGGGAAAAATTGTGCGAGTAAAAGAGGAAAAATAAAAAACCTCTTATGAAACTATATAATTTAAGAGTAAACTATGATAAGAAATTTTAAAGGTTAAAATTTAAAGAACATGTTAACCTTCGTTATTTATTGCTATTCTCCTTTATACCCATTTTGCATTTTTTGCTCAGGCTTTGGAGTTTTTGACTTCCAAGTTATTTACCAATATTTGTACGTGCTGCTTTTAGTCATCAAGTTTGCCTCTTCTTTCCTACTCAGACCACCATGCACAAGCGACTTTATCCCTACATCCTCTGTCTCTTCCGATGGAAGTTGGTTTGAGCCACACACCTCTCTATTGGCTGTGCCAATTCCTATGGATTGCCTATATGTTTGTATATACCCTTCAAGAACAAAATAACATTGCACATGGTGTGCCTATCACACTTTTTTTTATGTTCCTTGACAGTAACAATACATGGTCTATGACAGATGAAGTTCTCTGAATTTGTTTTTTGATACTAGGAACTACAACTAACAATATATGCTGAAGGAAAGTCAGCAATACCACACACTTAATGCCCTAAGCTTACAGTTTCCTGTGCCTCTCTCTATTGTGATTTGTGTCAACAATCATATAGAAGTGTGATTCTTCACTTTTCATTGTGTAAAATATATTTGATATCGTGAGAACCTGTCATTTATGCATTTTGCTGTTATGTGAATTAGGCCTCAGAGGAAAATGCTGTGGTAGATTTTAAAGATTGGCAGATTCCTCTTGGACGCAGATTCAGGTTTTGCTTCAATACCAGTAGTGCTTTTTTCCACTATGAATGTTTTTTAGTTGCCCCCTCCCACACTGCATTGGTGATTGGCCTGCCATATGCATATACTTAGAGCTAAGTTGTTCGAAACAACCACTGTAAGTTCCAACTTCAGGGTTAATTACATGAATATTATCCCACGATTAGAAGATGATGAAACAAAGGGGACAAGAAAATTAGTATTCATCATACATTGTGTCATTCCATTTGAGCTATGATATCAAGAGAGCCTCCCTGGAACTCAAAGTAGAGAAGGAGATGAATAAAAGGTTCATGAAAAGTCTCCATGTGGGACTATTATTCTAAGATTGTTAAGATCCAACGTGAGATTGCTGAGCTAGTGTTATGATGAAATGTCTAATACAACCCTCAAGGTCTCCACCTATAGAGCTATGATATGAATTAATCAATCTTTACTCTCTTTGGTCTTTTTCCTTGTGTCTTTACCTGATGTAATATGAAAATGAAGTAAAAAAGTGGTTGATCCACATAGATCATTAATTTCACTGTTATTCAATAAACATGCAGGTCTCTAAAGCTATGGTTGGTTTTGAGGCTTTATGGTGTGGAGAAATTGCAAATCTACATTAGGAATCACATACGGTTAGCTGAACTATTTGAACAACTTATTGGCTATGACTCGAGATTTGAGGTAAAAGTACAATAAGTCTTTGACATCTGGTGGAGCTATCATTAGAAGTTCTTAAACCATATGATGCTTGGTTTGGTGACATTTATTTATACATACTGCTTTGATTTTTGGATTGTTGAAGCAGCATTTTATTATGTATAATAATGTGGGTTAAATTATTGTCTTTGCTTGCTCAGAAAACTAATATTTCTATACCTCATAGACATTATATTTTCATATTGTTTGTTTGATTTTTTTAAGGATTTCGTTTGGTAATACACTAATACCTATGAACCATATCCACGATGGGAAACTTCAACATTTAATGAAACAAATGAGTTGTTACTACTACCTGTCTCATAATCATCATCAATTGTGTTTGTCCCAACTATTTGGTTGAGTATATGATTGTTGTCCTTCTTTTGATCTCAAATAGGGTTAAAATTCATATTGATAGCTTAGCTAAATTTTGATGGTTGTCTGGGCCGACTAGCATATACGACTACTGATCCCAATATTGAATATTTGTAGGAGTTTTTGATTTATTGTTATGAAAATAATCTTTCATTACTTTTATTGCATCTTCAGGCATAAGTGTCATTTTTTGGTCCCAGGCAAAGCATGAGGAATGAGATGTATAGTGAAGTTTAGCTACATCTATGTAAAGTAGATCGAGAATGAAAAAAAAAATGCCCTAGTTAAACATTTTAACTAGTCATTGAATGGTTAACAATGTCAGTTAAAAACAAAAGAAAAACTGATCATTCTGCTCAAGCCAAAATACTTCATCCTAAAGGTATATTCACAAAGGTGTGACACACCTTGATGATAAGATGTGCGAGAGGTGCAGTGAGAAGAGTAATTAAATATTAGAATGGTGATTTATCAAAAGAAGAATACAAGAGTCATCTAGGATAACTGATTACAAACTTGTATAAAAAAAGAAGTTTCAAAATAAAGATAATGTCTCAAGCAAGCAAAGTCACATGATAGCAAATAAAAAATACCTTGTTAATTATTTTTTATCAAATGGTGTATCTTTGATTACTCAAAATGAATTGTCACTAAAAAGAAACCTAGTTAAAAATTTGAGTTGATTGGCAACTTTTTGGAAATATAATGAGAAATCTTCATCACTCCAATAGTTATCTTCGATTAGTGTGGAGAGACAACAAAATCATCTATCTCAGTCTAGACATAGTTGTTCCCACGGGTTGACGCAGTTAGTACTTGCATAAGTGTTTGCTCTAATAGATTTTGGGGTCAATTACGGGCGGGTGCAAAATGCCTTGTTGGGTGTCTGACCTCCCCATGCAAAGGGCTGCTGCGCTAAGGCAAAATATCTCTCGTCATTTACTTGTCTGTATCTTGCCATTAGACCGACGATAATGGACAGCTTGGGATGAGCGATATCACCTTTTACTCCAACAGTTTAGGCATAGCTCAACCTAGGTCCATACAGACAAGAGAAAATGCTAATGGTAGATGGATAGGGATAACATATGGAAAATGACTACTTCATGAATCACTCCTTAATCAAAAACAAAACAATTTATATAAGGAAAAAATTATCACTAAAACATGATCAGATGAGCACCAAATGTATAGTGTAGGCATAGCTCCAACAGTTTAGGCATAGCTCAACCTAGGTCCATACAGACAAGAGAAAATGCTAATGGTAGATGGATAGGGATAACATATGGAAAATGACTACTTTCATGAATCACTCCTTAATCAAAAACAAAACAATTTATTTAAGGAAAAAATTATCTCTAAAACATGATCAGATGAGCACCAAATGTATAGTGTAGGATCGAATATGACGTTGCAATAAGAAAATCTAAACCTATAGCAATTGAATAAAAAGTATAAATTATATTTATAGCAGTTGAAATATAAATGTACAGTAAATAAAGAAAGCAATAGAAGACTCGGCTTTTTACATAGTTCGGAACCTCATTCCTACTTCACTGCCTATGGACTCATATGATGAGCCAACTCTTGAAAGTTACTAACTTGCCCCTTCATGGAACTTTTTGGAGGTGCTGAGGTGGAGAAACTTTTTGCAAAACATTTATAAAATATATGATAAGTGTAGCAAAAAAATTTCAAAAATTTGGAGGCTTAGCTAAAGACTTTAAGCTCGAAAGAAGGCAAATAAAAATGAACAATAAAAACAAATTGTTGTGGAGAAAACAAGAAAGCAAGATCTTTTTATCCGAGAATTGTTGTTATTTCATACCTTGCACCTTATTTTATAGCCCTCCAAACAACTATAGATAAGCTCTCTCAGTTCTAAATTCACGTGAGTTGATTGGCTTAAGCCATTAGCCAACTGGAGCTTGATCTATGCAAAACTTGTCTCATCTATTTTTGCCTTTAGTCAATTAGGAATATTTCCAATTGATTGTTCCTACTAGTTGACTCTGACACTTGTCACTTGACTCCTCTGGATAAGCATACAAACTTAACTCAGGCAATCTTGACGTAGTTGATTTATTCATCCTCATTAGTCTGCTGATCTAATCTGAGGTTTAATTGACTCATCATAGAACAAGAACCAAGGTTTATGGTGCCGAACCGTTTCGCCCGAAACAGGTGAAACGGTTTCGTTCCGCCTGAGCGCCGAAACCGGCTCGACGAGGCCTCGCGTTTCGACGCGAGCGTCAGTGTCACGCACGCGGCGACAGCGGCGAGTGGCAACAGCGTGATTCGCGGCGGTGACAACGAAATCGGAGGAGTTACAGCGAGGCACGGAGGCGAGCGGCGGCGACGGCAGTGACAACGTGCGTTGAGCAGGCGATGCCGGAGGCATCGCGGGACTCCTCCAGCTTCGCCGGAAGTGCCGCCGGACGCGCTGGAGCTGCTAGACGCCCTTGCGCTCCTCTTCGTCCGCCTCGTCCGCAACGCGTTTAGGGCTCCAGTTTTTGTTTATTAAATATAATAATTCCCACTTTAAATCCAACTGCAATATAAAATATAATAAAATAATTTATTTAAATCTAAAATTTTCTTACTTAAATATCACCCTAATAAATATATAAAATTATATTTAAAATTAAAAAAATTAAATAAGTTTATTAATTAATTTTCTGAATTTTTAAAATATTATTTAAAAATTCTAAATTTTTTTTTAAAATCTAAAAAAATTGTAACAATTCAATTTTATATTTTGATATTTTTTATTTTTAATGTTTTAGTATTTAATTAACATTTTAATATTTTTATCATTATATATATATTATTTAAATTAATTAATTTATATAATTATTATATATAAAGTAGTATTTTAGTTAATTTATATACTTATTAGTTATTATAGCATATTATAATGTTTCAATTTTAATTCGAATTATTAATAGATCAATTTTATTAAAAAATTATATTTAATTATTTTTTCTAACAATATTAGGTTGTTTAATAATTTGAGAACTTATATAAAATCAATATTCAACTTATTTTTAAATTATACACAATAAATATATTTATCTAATAATCAATATATATATATATATATATAAATACCGAAACCATACCGGCACGACACGATACGATACCGAAACCGTATCGTTCCAGTCTGGGACCGAAACCTTGACAAGAACACTATATTCTCTAGAAGTGAATCTCTAGTTGACTGCCTAGTCGAGTAATCAAGCATATTTTCATCTAGTCGACCCGACCCAAAATAGGGACCTTTCTCTTTGCAAACAATCCACCATTAGTCAACTTCTAGGACTAAGGCATATTAGTTGACTGAATATGAAGTCATTGACTTCAATCTTCGCATGAGTAAGAGATCTTACCTCCAAGATTCGACCTCCAAGAGATCTTAGTCACTCGTAGTGTTTCATAATTTGCATGTCAAGAGAAGATTCGACTGAGGCATATTATCCAACCCAGTCAAAATACAAGTCACTCATAGTCTTTCACAACTTGCATGCTAAGAGATCTTACCTCCCAGAACTTCTCGTGTGTAGGGTAGTTAGTTGACCACGACATACTAGGACTTCTCGTTTGCCAAGAGATATCGCCTCTGGTTCTTCCTTATTTGCTAATACCTATTGAATTTTTTTTATTTGTTAGCACTTATTGGATTTCTCCTCTGCCAAATGTTTGGTTGATTACAACCACTTAGACTTCATTCATCTTCCAATACCTATTGTGCCTCCAGGGCATAGCCGAGTTGGTTATCACATGATAGCTTTGCAGAATTGAGCAAGGGTCGAATCGCGGCAAAGTCTGAGGAATTACCCTCTTATGTGATGCCTAGCTCCCAATGGTGTGGGGCAGTTATTGGAGGCCACCAGGGTGACACATTTGGTACACTTCTGTAATCTATTATAAAATGACCATACTTTACTCTTGCCCTAAGATGCAACTTGTAACTATAAAGAATTTGGTAAAGGCATCCATAATTATGCATGACTGTATACTTGCAGTATATGGCTGAATCTCCTTTGTATGTAGTTTCGTGCTAAAGCAGTCGCAATATACTGGGGTGTTATTAAAGTTAAAACTATGCTTTGGTTGGTTGCCTAGAAAATTTTTTAAAATTTATTTCTCCCTGGTACTTGACTAGGAGTCTAGGACTTAACTATTTTATTTTTCTGATTCCTGCATAGCATCCTCAGAATAGTCACCAGTAATTGAAATTCGTAGGTTGTGACTCCTCGGACCTTTTCACTAGTATGTTTTCGCCTTATTCCTCCACAAAATGATCCAGATAATGGCTTTAAGTTGAATCAAAGTCTCTTGAATTCTGTCAATGCAACCGGCAAAATCTTCATGTCACACACTGTAAGTTCTTCAGTCGCTATCACTGAGCTACAGAATTCCCTGTGCTTCGTGATGGATTTAATTTTTCATTTGTAAGCAGGTTCTGTCAGGCAAGTTCATCTTGCGTTTCGTAGTAGGAGCTCCACTTACGGAAGACAAGCATATCACAACGGCATGGAAGGTGTTGCAGGATCAGGCTACGTCACTTCTAAAGGACTTACAGGACATTATCTGATATGTTTTCCTACTTATTGATCCTTTCGATCTAGATAATAGATCCAATTTGATCAGCATGCAAGTTCTACTTATTTTATCCGATATGTTTCCCTACAAACCAAACTGAAGTGGCTGGAATTCTGTTTGTCATTTTGCAACTGCGGTTATGCTTAAAATAAAAGTCTACTATCTGTATCTAAATTAAATTACGCTTCATTATTCTCAAGCAATTTCCCAACATAGCTTGACCTCTTATTGAATTTCAAAAGTAGTCCTTCAATGAAAGTGTTTCACTTTAACCAATCATGAGTTTAGTTAGAGTTGATAAAATGACTTTGGTACTCTGTTATTAATGTGGCCTAATAGACAATCTTGACAGTAGTTGCAAAAAGTGAACTGCATGTTTCTGGGACAATGATAGGTTATGTTTTCAATGTGTAATAAGATTTGAGTCTGAGTTCGTGCACTGTAAGGAATTTTTCTTTTCAGTGAAAAGCTGAGTTTAAGAATATTGATTGTCTTGATGAGTTTATGAGTACTTTTTAATTTATTTAGATGATGGATGAAAAATTCTTATAGAACTGAATTAAATTAGTAGATATTGGACGTCAACTAAACATATTAAATTGCATAACTAACCTAACAAGTATAATGACGTGGAATGAATCGAGAGCTTAGGGTATCTGAGGGGATTCAAGATTTGATGGCACATGCATTCCTTAGCAATGCGAAGTATGACAACTTGTAGATATCTTGGTGAGATGCGAAAGATTATAAGAGAACATTTAATCTTTTTACCTAAAAGTAAACTAGATCAACAAATAAGGTTTTTTTTAAAAGTCGTAATCGACTAAAGATTAAATTCAAACTACTGAAGAAACTTGTGGGATCGAAGATAATGCTATAGAGCGTGAATAGTGTTTTTTTTTAATTTTAAATTTTTTATAATAGTATTTTCAAAATATTATTTTGAAAAGACTTATTGTTTGAAATAGAAAATTATGCAGTAGTAAAATTAGTTTTAAAAACGTTTCATAATCTGAGTTAAAGTTAAAATTAATTTGTTTTCAAAAATATTTATTAAATAAATGTGTAGTAAGGTAAGTAGCTAGATAAGTAAAAAAGTACAAATATTTTATGTAATTTGGAATCTTCAGGTTCTTAGAGTTTTTTTTTGTCTTGTAGTCTCCAATATACTTCATTCACATAAAAACATAAAAATCTACTATTTTTTCCATAATAAAAATCTTCCTGCAATTTTTTTACGAGTCCTACATTATTAAATCATAAATGTTTATTTATTATTTTTCAGTTAATATTTTTTGTTAAATACGAACATTTAAGAGGGCTAAATTACTTAAAAACCTGAAATTAAGGGGTGGATCGTAATAACTATAAGTAAGAGGGTTTATTTGCAAAATGTCACTCGCTTACAAAATTTCATTTCTCTCCTCCTCTTCGAAAATGCACCACAGCTTCCGTCCCCCCGCCTTCCCCTTGCTCGCGTCTTCTCATCGCCCGATGTTGACTCCTTCTCATTCCTCTTTTCTATGCGATAGAGGCCTCACAGAGTGGCGCCGACATTCTCCTTTCTTCCCCAAATCAAAGCCGATGGTTCCCTTCTCGTCCCTTTGTGATCGACGCCGACAAAGCCTTCTTCTTCTTCCTCCTCCTTCCCATCGCCAAGCACTTCTTGCGCCAATTGTTGGCTTCGCAGACTAGGGTTGGCAAAATCCTTGCCGACGTTGGTTAGGGTAAGACTCTTCCCTGTTGATGTTCTGATTTTGTCTCAGTTTTCTCTGGATGTGGATGGAGTTGGATTTGTTGGACTTGTTGAATGAGTTCTGAGCTTAATCTTGTTTCTTTTCCCAACCGTGAGTTGCGATTCTTTAAGAGGTGTAGGTTAGTTTTGTTGTGGATTTCATGTGCTGGGTAGATTTATAGATGAAGTTGGATTTCGGTTTTGATCTGTTCATGGGTTCTTTATTTCTACCGTTAACTCTCCTTATGGTGTAGGCTAATTTGTGATGAAGTATTAAAATCTACCGTGAGCAATGAGTGGGTTGTAATTATAGGAATGGTAAGGTTTTGTTTGGATGTTTTCCAATACTTGTTGTGAGTTGATGGTAGGTCTTTGTTTTGATTTGGGTTTTGTTTGTGTCCTAGCTCTACCATGAACTTGTTTTGGAGCTTTATTCTTCGGATCTTGATTCTCTTTACTGTGAGCCACCTATGGGGATTAGGTGTTGGTTGTTGTGGGCACTTGCCATATACCCATGGGTGTTAATCTTGGACCTTGCCGTAGGCTATAGAGGATGAAAGGAGTTTGATGTTTGGTGATGTTAGAAGGGTTAATATGCAAGGATTGAGTTTTGATTTGGCAGTAGTTCTTTGAGTTAATTCAGAAATTAACCTACTAATCTAATTGTGATAATTAGGTTAGAAAGGAACTCATTGTTATTTAAGATTTAATTAAGCAAACATGTACTTAGGATTTGATCCTAAATATGTTTAGTAGTTAATTTAGCTATTTTATTAATTGTAGAAATAACTTAGCTTTGTCCTTGACACATGACTTTGATTTGGACTCGCATGATTAATCATGAGGAGGTTATTTCCGATACATACACGTCATTTATGAGGTAGATATTTCTTCTTTGGTTCTGTAGATTCTTTTATTTTAAATGCATGATTATTTTATTATCTACATAGACTGCTTTACTTTAACTCAATTTTGCTTGTATATTTCCTAATTGATCCTTTTGTTGCTTGACCTTTGAGTTAATCAAAGATTTTATCCTCAACTATTTATTTTCCTGATTTATAGAGTACTGCTTGTACGCGAATACTTGAGAACTATCATTTGCCATATCTAGGGTTTGGTTGACATTAAATATACCCTGCCTAGTAGATTAGTTGTATGTTTATTTATCATAATATTGATTGAATACATGTGTATTATGTTGGCTGCATGACTGTTGATCTAGTTGAGGTTGTGCATATTAACATCAAGCACTATATTTGCATTGTTATATGCTAATGAATATCGACTCCTTGTGGTTAAGTCCGTTGTCAGTCATATAGTTTATGTTGAGGATCGAAGGTCCGGCTAGAAGGGGGTGAATAGCTCGTCGCCCAAAACACTTATTCTTCCTACAAGGTTAGTAGCGTAGCGGAAATATAAACTAAATAATGAAGAACAAACGCTAACACAAAATCTTTACGTGGTTCGGAGATGACGCTTCTACTCCATGGTTATTCGTAAGGTGGACGATCCTGATATATCGGTAGATGACTCTCCGAAATACCTTCAGCTATGCTCAACCTCCTTGTGAGTAGAGAAACCTCACCACAAACTCGCACAAAAACTCTAGAGCACAAGTAGACTACTAATAAACTTTAACCAAGCTTATTTCATCAACCTTGCTCAAGCAAACCGAGTTCTCTTAAATAGAACTCGTTTGCTGATCCAGCCGTTACCAGTCGATTGGTGCCAATACCAGTCGACTGAGAGATGTCGAATTCGAACGTTATAGTCCAACGTTTGAATATAACGTTCGAATTCAGCCGACACCAGTCGACTGCACAAAAAGATCAGTCGACTGATCTTTCTGTGCCCTCAACCAGTCGACTGATCTCAACCAGTCGACTAGTAAAACCCTAAACCTAGGGTTTCAACCACGAATACATTCACTCAGTACTTGTCCTGGCCCGACCAATCTAAACCTAGCCTTCTAGCCTCCACTATCAACCTCGCATCCCTCGGATGTCTCTATCCTTCACGTTTTGCCTTCTGGAGCTTGCTTTCGCCTCGATCCTTGTTGTTGGGTCCATGGTCCCTCGTGACTCACTTGACATGTTGCCTTCAAGCCTTCTTCGCTTTGGCTCTTGTCCCTCGGATGCATATAAGCCCGTGGCTCGTCTCCATGTCATCCTTCACATATGTCTCGAAATGCGCTTCCCTCAGCTCATCGTTGCTGCCTTTTCCATAGTCCCTTGGATGCACCATCCTTTACCGAACCCGAAGCCATCAAGCTGAGTCTATGTGTATTCTGTAGAACTTGCACACTTAAATACACATATCAAATATAAGGGCAAATCTAACTTAAACCCTTTGCCCAAACATCAAAACATATTGTCACATGGATCATAGATTGCCTCAACATTTTCTTCCCACTCAACCACTTAGAATAGTGGTAGTTGTTGAAGAGAGAGGTGTTAGTGATATGAGAGAAGTGTCCTAAGGCAATCGCCTTATGATTGTAATCATTTATTTTAATAAATGAATATTCACTATTTGAGTATACATGTTTATGTATTTGATTGAGATCTTAAACTCATTTACTGAATGTCCGTAATACAATTCACAGCATGAGAGAATTTGTGATGAATTCACAACTAGTGATTATCTCTACATGTGCAATTGTGAAGTATTGAAATTGTCCCTAGTCGATGAATTGATAAATACAGACACTATCAATTCTGTTGAAACTAGCATGGGTTATTCTCTAATCAGCTGATTCTCACTGGCTGGTGACATTGGGATGTCCGGAGATAAACATGAATGCTAGTTAAGGGAACTAGTTCATTGGAGTGACTGACTGTAAAACTTCATATGGTAATCTACATATAGATATGTCAATGAAGTTCTTACTGCAGCTTAAGTGCGATGTTCCTTTGACTTGCGGTGTTCAAGTCATCTTGGTCATGGAGATTATACTTTGACATCTTAAGCAAGCATCTCCAAGGAGGTGTGGACCCAGGATGATTGGGTATAAGCCGAAGTGCCCGAAGATGTTTGAACATCCTACAAAGGATTCACCACTCCTTGCGAGGAGATGTATACCCAAGGCCTATCGTCGGATTGTTGCTCGAAGCCTCTGGCCAGAGCATGACATGTTCAGAGTATGAATCTCTTAGATACATGAGAGTAATTAGAATCCGTAGGACGAGAAAACGTTACTTGGGCTAGGTGTGACGTAGTCAGCCTAGTGGGGACTGACTCACATAGACCATGTCCTGAACCAAGTGGGTATAAGATGGTGAAGGGAATGAGGCACGATTCATTATAGCTGCTGAAGGGTTTCAGAATTGTTTCTGAGGTCAACCGTTGATCTTTCGATTAATTGGGGATCATGATGTACTACTAGGTGTCACTCATGATCGTTCTATAATTGGTTAATTATAGACGACCAACATAAATCGAAAGCTTATTTAGTCACACGCACTACGAGTAATCCGAGGGATTTAAAACGAGTTGAAAATTGGATTTTCCAATCAAGAGAGATTAGGTTTGGTTGAGCCAAACGATAAGTCGAATCTGAATTTTTCAGAGACGCATCGGAAGCGTAAAATGACTAAGTCTTTTGAAGACTTAATGGATGAATTAAATGAGTTTAATTCATTGGGGCGTGGCCTGGATAGGCCGGCCAAAGAGGGTCCCCACCCTCTTTGCTTGGCCGGCCACAACAAAGGGAGGGAACCAAATTGTTTGGTTCAATTTATAAAATAAATCAAGTGTGGTTTGTTTTATAAAATTATGGATGATATAAATTTTTTTTATATAAACCAAGGTTTGGTTTATTTTTTATGGAAATTAAAATGAACCATGGATTGGTTTATTTTATTTTATAAAATCAATCATGGATTGATTTACCATGATAAAGAAATTTATATAAAATTTATTTTTCATGGAAATTAAAATGAACCATGGATTGGTTTATTATTTTATAAAATCAATCATGGATTGATTTACCATGATAAAGAAATTTATATAAAGAAATTTATATGATAAATTTCTTATGAAAAATTATTCCATAAGAAAAAGAGACTTGGTTGATTTTTATCATAAATTAAAATATGATTTTAACCATGATATAAAATCAAGACTTGGCATGATGGAATAAGTCATAGAAAATTTATATGATAAATTTCTTATGAAAATTTATTCCATAAGAAAAAGGAGACTTGGCGGTTGAGAGGCCACTATATAAAGGACCTAAGGCAAGGCTTGGAATTAATTCAAAATAATCCAAGTATTCTTGCTTGGGCTCTCTCCCTCTCCTCCCTTCTTTCTCTTGGTCAGCCTCTCCCTTCTTCTCCCTTCTTCTTGCCGTGAGCACAAGGAGAAGCACCGAGGCGACGAAGTTCTTCCGTTGAGACGATCTTCCTCTCCGGCCATCATCACCTTCGGATTGGGCGCAAGTCATCTTCCTCCTCCTCGCTGGAATTGTGATTCCGGCCAACCTTGGTGGTGAGTTTTTCCGATATGATTACTTCTCTCTTGGTTTCTTGTCGCGTTCTCGGAGAATCTAGTAGTTCTCGAGAACACGAAACTCGTGGCTTTGCGAAGTCATCCCGAAGATATTCGGCGTGGACGCGAATAGAGGCGGAGCTTCCGAGGGACGCTTACGGTTGGATCTCGTCCCTTTCTTCAAGTTACGCGAGGTAACAAGTAAATTAGTTTACGTTTCTGCAAAATTTTAAATATATGATCATGTCTACACAATATAAGGTTGCATGCTTAGATGTGTGGTTAAATAATTTGAGAAATTATTTATGCTAAACCTTCCGTTGCACGTAATTAATTTTAAAAATTACGAACCCGCATCCATGTCAACATGCACCCGGTCTCAACAAGAGGTAGAGCGGTTGCGCTCCCTTTTTTCTCTCAAGGTTTTAGAGGAGTTGTACTCCCCTTTAGGTATAGAGCGGTTGTGCTCCCCCTGTTCCTAGGGTCGGATTACAGTTGTGCTCCCCATCATCTTGGCCACTCGGCCACTCAAAGCAGTGTAGCTGAAGTGAGTACAATTGTCATAGTCCTGCCTAGTCAGCCACACGGATGTGATGTGATGGTTGTTAGACTGATGTTTAGGGTTGACACATGTCATGCATCATGTGCATATGATATTGTGCATTTTGCTTGTGTTTGTTACATTTGTTTGAGTTATTATTGTTGTATTTGATTGACATGCATATACGGACGGTGATTTGCACTGGGTATATGACCTGGATCTATTTACTAATACGAGCAGACTTATTGATATATCATAGAGTTTTCTGATTATGCCCCTGCATGTTAGACTGATTTCGGATATGTACATTCACTTGGTGATTTTGTACTGATTTTACTCTATTCCGGAGACTTTATAGTTTCTTTTTTGCTTGTTGTACCCTATTTGATATCATGCATTTATCTATCTGCTATACTCGCAGAGTCCGCTAGGACTTATCACCCATTGCTTTTATTTTTATTTTAGGTAGTTAATAGTTGTAACTTATGAAGCTAAGAAATGATCCATCTGCCAGTCCCTTAGCGTCAAGTACTTTTTGTTTGTTTCTTATTTTCTTTGTTAGACTTATATTTATTTCTGTGGATTCGTAGTTCTGGATATGTATTTGTCGATATTGTGTTTGGCCGATGGAATTTGTCTTTTATTCGGAGTTTCTCACTACTGGTAAGTCAAGGTAAGATTTTATAGAGTTTTTGTGTGGTCCTTATGTGTTATTAACTGCATGGTTATGAAGTTTTCCTTATTTATTATTGTGTTGCCGACCGTGTGAGCTGTGTTATATATATTATGTTTGAGAGTTATATATATGAGGTTCAGATTGTCTGCCGTATAAAAGAGATATTTTTTTTAATAAGCAGAACTAGGGGGCGTGACAATATAATATATTGTAGTATAAAGATCAGAACAAACAAACTTCAATGGCCATGCAATAGTCATCTTTTTTATAAAAAGATGTCCATGAAAAAGATAACATTAGTACGTAATAACATGGAGTTGATGTCCATGTTCTAATCATTATAACTGGGGGCATTATTCAACAATATTGATACATATTTTAGGATTTGTCTTATATCTTTCTTGATTTTACTAAAGCAATATAATGATGTGATTTTTCACAATCAGTCACTTATACATACTCAATAAGACAATAAAATAAATAATAATAATTTCATTAATAATGCTATAAAATTATATATATTGTATAGTAATTCTCTTTTTATAATTTAAGTATTTGTAGGCCACTATTAGTAATATATTAATATTCTTATTCTCAATTCTATCCCTCTTGTTGATCTGATGAACCAAAATATCCATTTTTAGGGACAAAGAAAATATTAAAGAAAAAAACTAAAACACACATAATTATACATGTTGGGATGATAAAATAAAGCTTTAATTTCTCAAACATTGGAATATTAGGATGAACAAATCAAGACAAAAAATAAAGGTAGGGAGAGAGATGGAGAAGAAGAACAAGAAGGTGAGACACTAATTATGATAAAAATAACTAGAGTTAGATGAGAGATATTATGATGTATGGGAGGGATTAATCTAGATTCTAAGTCATGTTTTTTTGGGGGTTGATTTAGCAAATTTGATTAGGAGATTTAGAATAGATGGAATGATGAGTTATATATATATATATATATATATATATATATATATATATATATATATATATATATATATATAATGGCCCCTAAGTAGGCCCAGGCTAAAGCCCAAGTAGGTATTAATTAACATGTCTTTCCCTTTGGACTCAAGTAGAAGCTAGTTTAGAGGGATATGAGGATCCGATTAATCCTCAAGGTGGACTGCCTGATCTCACAGACCGCACACAAGGCAAATCCAGAAGCGCATGTGGCTCCTCCTCCAAATATCAACATCGTTTATATATATATATATATATATATATATATATAATGCCCCTTAGGCCCAGGCTAAAACTCAAGTAGGATATTTTGGACTAGTAACTCCCGTGATTTACTTTCTCCGTATTGACCATATGATGGATTAATATGAGCACTAGGTGTGAGTGGATCATCTTTATTTTGCCGCCAAAAGGCATCTCACGTTTTTCACTTTATTTTTTTTAATCAAAATGACATCCTTTATCATCATAGCCTACCGCATACATTTACTCTCCTAACTTCCAATATTATTTTTCTTCTATATTCTAAATCGATTATGTCATAGCAACTATAATTTTGTAATGGTTATATAAGTTGTAGTAATTATGATTTCGTATCTCCTACACATATATTTAACATATTCCTATAAAGAGAATAGAAATAGAGAAAAGAAAAGAGATAACAAAAATAACTTAGTTGATTGGATTAGTTAATGAGATATACAATATATAGAGGTCTTAGGACGCCTAGTCAAATAAAAAATTATTAATTAATAGATTCATAAGAAACTGTCAATTAACAACTTAATAAAGAAAAATGCCTAATCTAATAATTAATATATATAAATTTATTTTGACTCGATCAAAAATCTTATAAAATAATTCTTCTCTTTTACGCCCGATAAATTCAACGGGAGATCTCTGACGTTGAGTTTACTTGTTAGCCTGTTGAAATGGTGTCTGAATAATAGCTTAGTGAAGATATCATCAATATGATCCTTTGCAGAAATATAAGAAACCGATAATTGTTGAGTCGTCACATGCTCTCGAACAAAATAAAAATCAATTTCTACATATTTTGTATGTGCATGAAAGACTGGATTTGCTGTTAAATATGTGACTCCAATATTATCACACTAAATTTTTAATGCAATATTATATGCAAGATGAAGTTCAGAGAGACGTGATTGAAGCCAAATAATTTCAGATGTTGCATTTACTATAACTTTATATTCAGTCTCAGTGCTTGAACGAGATACTGTAGGTTGTCTTTTCAAATTTCATGAGATAAGATTTCTTCCAAGAAATATTACATATCCACTAGTAGAGCGTTTGTCTTCAGGAGAGCTTGCCCAATCCAGATCACTATAAGCATGTAAATCTCGAGATAATTGACGATATAAAAGAAGATCATGCAGAATAGTACCTTTGAAATAACGAAATATTCTTTTTATACTTTCTCAATTTTGTTCAGTAGGAGCATGCATGAACTAACAAGCACGATTTACTGTAAAGATAATATCAGGTCATGAGATAGTGACATATTGTAAAGCTCCAACAATGTTTTGATAAATCTGGGGATCAGACATAACAGGAGAAGATGCAGAAAAATTAGTAATAACAATTGGTGTAAAGACCGGACGTGCTCCATCCATTTTAACTCTTTGAAGAAGCTTAGTAATATATTTACTTTGAGAGAGGAGACAACCTTCTTCATGTGGAATAAGTTCAACACTAAGGAAAAAATGAGCATTACCCATATCTCGAATATGAAATTCTTGATTGAAATGACTTAATAGAGTTGTAATACCCTTTTGATTATTGTCAGGTATTAAAATGTCATCCACGCAGATGAGAAAAAATATCATAGATCCGTCATTTTATTGATAGAATAGAGAAGAGTCAGTCTTTGATCCAGAAAATCCTTGAATTTGCAACTACTCTGATAATCTATGAAACCATGCACAAGGAGCTTGCCGAAGATAACATGTGCAACCAAAGATTCAAAGAAAGGTGTACTCAGGAATTTGATTATAAAGTTTTTCTAAATAACACTTATTATTGAGCAATGGGGTAGGAAGTCGATTTATGAGATATACTGCAGTAGAAACAATTTCATCCCAAAATTTACGCAGAACTGATGCATGATGAAGAAGAGCTAAAACAGTTTCAACTATATATCTATGTTTTCTCTCAGCGGAGCTCTGGAGTATGAGGGCAAGAGATTCTATGAACAATTCACAATAAACAAGATGACAATAAAGAGCTTGATATTCCCCTCCCCAATCAGAATGAAGAGAGAGTATTTTACGATTAAAATATCGTTCAACTTGATTTTGAAAATGACAAAATATGTCTAATAAATCAGATTTTCTTTTCATAGGATAAAACCAAGTATATTTACTAAAATGATCAATGAATATAACATAATATAAGAAACTTTGGTTAAACAAGATAGGCGCAGGACCCCAAACATCATAATGAATTATTTCAAGTGAAAAATTGGAAACACAATCGAATGAATAGAAAGATAACTTATGACTTCTAGATTCCATGCATGCTTAAAATGAATGAGATGGAGAGGAACTAAAGGAAGTAAGTAAATCATACCTATTATGATCGACTGAACAATATGAAGGGAAAGATGACCAAGTCGAGCATGCTAAGCTAGTTTATTTGTGCGTTCACCAATAAAAACTTTGATTAAAGAATATTAAATATAGTAAAGATCATTTTTTATTCCCCCATGAAACACAGTAGTATTTGTTCCTCCATCTTTTATAAGATAACGATTATGATGAAATTCAAAACACTACAAAAAAAACCAGATTTTGCGACGAATTTCTAAAAAAAATTCATCGCAAACAATTTTTGCGACAAAAAAAAATTCGTCGCCAAATACTCGTCGCAGAGGTCTGCGACGAAAAAAAATAATTTGTCGCAGAATCTGCGACAAATTTTATATTCGTCGCAGAAATTTGCGACAAATTAAATTTTCGTTGCCAAATTTAACGCAAATTTTTACAAAATTTGTCGCAGAATCTACGACGAATATGATAATTTGTCGCAAAAATTCTGCGACAAATTTTGAAATTTGTCGCAGAATCTGCGACAAATTTGATAATTTGTCGCAAAAATTCCGCGACAAATTTTATTTTCATCACAAAAATTTCCGACAAATTAAATTTTCATTGCCAAATTTAACGCAAATTTTTACAAAATTTGTCACAATTTTTGCGACAAATTTTAAATTTGTCGCAGATTCTGCGACGAATTTGGAAATTTGTCGCAGAATCTGCGACGAATTTGATAATTTGTCGAAAAAATTTTGCGACAAATTTTATAATTTGTCGCAGAATCTGCGACAAATTTGATATTTTGTCGCAAAAATTCTACATCAAATTTTATAATTTGTCGCAGAATCTGCGACGAATTTCATAATTTGTCCCTAATTATTTCCAATAAATAAAAAATTTATCATAAAATTTGCGACGATAACATAATTTATCGCAGATTTTTGCAACGATTTTTTGAATGTGACGAAATCTTGGATAATTTTTTTTGTCAATAATTTTGTTCGACAAATTTATAATTTCATCATAGAATTTGTAACAAATTTTAGTATTCGTCGTAGATTTTTACAACGAAAATTCATTCGTCGCAAAATAAATAAATATTTTAAAAAATTATATTTACAAAAAATATTTTAATAAAATAAAGCTCAAATAATTAAAATCAAAATCAATACCTATGTTATTTTCTCAATATTTTTTTTATGAAAAATACACTAACTGATTATCTATCGATAGCATTAAATTAATGCATTACATTACATGGAAACAAAATCACAAACAGTACATATAATAGTTTACATGGACATGAAAAAAGTCAATGTCAACACAAAAGATAATGTTGGTTATAATTACAAATCTCAGTAAGCTTCTTGTTGTCATGGAGAAAGTAGAGGAGATGGTCTGAATCTATTCTTCAAAATGATCTTTATAATACCTGATAACATTCAAAAAAAAATAAGATATTCACGAAATAGAACAATATAAATGTGTAATGCTCTTATGCAATATAATGAAAAGAAATAGTAAAGATAGTAATGTTGCTAACTTAAAACCTCCACGCTCTTATGCATTACTATTATTGAGGATCTCAATGATAAAGACCATGATAAAACTCAAACTTCAATATTAATATATGCAGTATAAAACTCAACTGTACAAGCATGCATATATATCAAATAAATCTAAAAAATGAGAGCTTACTACAAGCCTAAAAAATGAAAACTATCTCTATTAGTGGAACTGTATATAATAATAAAAATTGATGCCACAAAATTATAAAAGAAAAACATAATGATTAAATTAAGAGTTATATAAAAATTAAGGATACTCATCTATAATAAAATGAAAGCAAAAATTTATACTTACATTTCCGGACAGTGAAATCCATATATCTCCTCAATCCTATTAAAAGAAAATAAACAATATTAAAACATATAAAAGTAACACAATAAAATAAGTATTCTAAAATACTAATTAAAAGACAAATAAAAATAAAATCATACATAATGATCACCACCATCATCATTGTGGCCACCATCGCCTTGACCACCAATATCAACGGAACTGGGAGGATTCTGACTTAGAGCAAAATGTCTCAAAATTAAATCTTGTTTTTCCTGCATAATTCTCATTTGTTCATCTCTTTCTGAGATTATGCCTCTTAATTGTGAAACCTCATTCGTTAAGTTAATAATCTGAGATGAGTCTGCTGGTAAAGTGGAAAAGGATTTACGAGAAGCTCTATGATTTTTACTTAGAGATCTCATTCCCAAAATCCTTCCCCCTTTCTGTCCCCCACTCGCCTCCATCCACAAATCCATATTATTACCAAGAGACGATGACTCAGATTCTAGACCAACACTTGAATGTCTATGGGATGTCTCGAGCTCATCGTATTTTTCCTATGTTATAAGAACAAAAATTAAATTAAATTTATTATAATAAAAACTTATGAACATTTGCATTTTTAATTAAGTCAAACCTTCATTGCTTTGGCTCTAGCTCCGCTCCAAGACTTATCTTTCTTTGTAAATGTTTTTGTAAAGGTTTCAAGAAATGTAGGTTCCTTCCCGATTTCTTTGACCTAACAAAATATGATTAGAAATAATATAATAAAATGAAATAGAATGAAAAATTATTGAAAGAATTACATAATTACCATTCTGCGTCTGTGTTCATCAATATTTATTGACCCTCCGGCATACGTCGCAGACAAGTCTCCAGAATTGTATGATTGATTTGATTTATTTTGTTGACTTCTTTTTTTACTTTCATCCGTAGCCCAATAATTACAAATTTTGGTCCAATTTTCCTCCGTGATACATGGTGGTTTTTTTCCCCTAGACTTTGCATGATTTAAAGTGTGGCGGATGTGATCACCACACTTTTTTTTGAAAATCTTTTTCACTTCAATTTCATAGCTAGGGTCCCAAGTAAACCTCCGCTGTAATAAAAAATTAATTGATTATATATATTTAGTATTATTTCAAATGTAAAATAAAATATTTATACCTTAAACTCACTCCACCATAATTCTTTCATTGAAGAAGGAGTGCTCGAATAAGTCATAGAATCCCCCAACCAGTGATTATTCACAATTCTATTTATTTCATGAACAACTATGATAGAATTTTCAAATCTATAATAAAAGAAAAAAGCATTATTAAATAATCAACTATAGGATAAAAAATTAAAATATTATTTGCTACTTACGAATCTCCACAGGGGACAATAAATCGACGAATATCTTGTTCCTCCGAAAATGAGTATATGACAGGAGGAACCTCTCCTGCGGATGGGTGCGGCGATGGCACTGGAGAAGGCGAATGTGAAGGTCCTGCTTGAACGAGAGGAGTCGTGGGTACATTACTAGTTCCCGACTCATCCTGAGAACTACGTCTCTGACCACTACCCCGTCTGAAGAAGTGCTGTAAAATAAAAAATAAAATAATGTTTAAATAAATTTGATACATAACAATTAATATAAAAAAACCTTACCATATTTGTTTAGATAAAGAGAATACGCAAACCCTACGATGACAAGATATCACCTGTAATGACCTATAAATAGCAAGAAATATAAAGCATTAATAAATATCATCTGTAATGAGATTTAATTAATTAAATAATTACTTTTGTATTAAAGTGAATAATTAGTTAACTAATATCAAAAATTGATCAATTAGTTAATCACATGTAAACAAAGAAAACCACAGTCATTCAAATAATACCCTAATTGTATGTTATAATATAAGTATACACAAGATTTCATAAACCAATATAAACTACTGAAAACCACGAATTTCAGAATTCGTCCCAAATTTTGCAACGAATTCTCAAATTCGTCGCAGATCAGGGACGAATTTTGAAATTCGTCGCAGAATGAAATTTTTAAAAAATCAAAACAAATACCGTTTAATTGTTGTAGATGGACCTAGAGAACTCGGAATTTAATGAAACAAGTTTCTATATGTTCGTATTTATTCCCTGATGAGCTAAACGGCCTCAAATATGAATTTCTGTTAATATATTTTTTTTTCATAGTTCATTATTTATATCAGCATTGACTTAGTTAAAATGTCTAAGTCTGAAACTGTTATAAGCAATTTCATATTAATCATTCATTGATCCCTAGAATTTTTAATGAAATTTGTGTTTAAGATCATTTATATCACGAGGACGTCGATACGAACTCGTAGAAACTTGTTTCATGTCATTCCGAGTTCTGTAGCTCAATCTGTGACATTTCGAATGTATTTCGGATTTTCCAAATCTGCGACGAATTTCTAAATTCGTCCCAAATCTGCGACGAATTCCCAAATTCGTTGCAGATTTTGCGACGAATTCCAAATTCGTTGTAGATTTTGCGACGAATTCCAAATTCGTTGCAGATTTTGCAACGAATTTCAAAATTCGTTGCAGATTTTGCAACGAATTTCAAAATTCGTCGCAAATAATTATTTTTAAATAAACCAAAAGAATATTAATAAATTTCATATATGGACCTACAAAATTCGAAATTTAACGAAACGAGTTTCTACGTGCTCGTATCAATATCCTCGTGATATAAATGACCTCAAACTTAAATTTTACATAATACATTTTTATTTGTAATTTTCTAAATATTATTTACTTGGAAAATATATTTTTGTGGCTTTAAAAAATTTTTCTATAAATTTATCCGGTAAAATTTAAGTTTGACGTCATTTATTTCATGATGAAATCGCTACGAGCACGTAGAAACTTATTTCATGAAATTCGGAGCTCCGTACGTTTATTTATGATTTTTTGAAGGTATGTAAGTTTCTTTTTAAAAATTAAAAATTTTTCGACGAATTTTAGAATTCGTCCCAAATTTTGCAACGAATTCTCAAATTCGTCGCAGATCAGGGACGAATTTTGAAATTCGTCGCAGAATGAAATTTTAAAAAAAACAAAACAAATACCGTTTAATTGTCGTAGATGGACCTAGAGAACTCGAAATTTAATGAAACAAGTTTCTATATATTCGTATTGATCCCCTGATGAGCTAAACGACCTCAAATATGAATTTTTGTAAATAAATTTTTTTTTCATAGTTCATTATTTATATTAGCATTTACTTAGTTAAAATGTCTAAGTCTGAAACTGTTATAAGCAATTTCATATTAATCCTTCACTGATCTAGAATTTTTATTGAAATTTGTGTTTAAGATCATTTATATCACGAGGACGTCGATACGAACTCGTAGAAACTTGTTTCATGTCATTCCGAGTTCCGTAGCTCAATCTGCGACATTTCGAATGTATTTCGGATTTTCCAAATCTGCGACGACTTTCTAAATCCGTCCCAAATCTGCGACAAATTCCCAAATTCGTTGCAGATTTTGCGACGAATTCCAAATTCGTTGCAGATTTTGCAACGAATTTCAAAATTCGTCGCAAATAATTATTTTTAAAAAAACCAAAAGAATATTAATAAAATTCATATATGGACCTACAGAATTCGGAATTTAACGAAACGAGTTTCTACGTGCTCGTATCAATATCCTCATGATATAAATGACCTCAAACTTAAATTTTACATAATATATTTTTATTAAATATTATTTACTTGGAAAATATATTTTGTGGCTTTAAAAAAATTTTTCTATAAATTTATCCAGTAAAATTTAAGTTTGACGTCATTTATTTCATGATGAAATCGTTACGAGCACGTAGAAACTTATTTCATGAAATTCGGAGCTCCGTACGTTTATTTATGATTTTTTGAAGGTATTTAAGTTTCTTTTTAAAAATTAAAAATTTTGCGACGAATTTCAGAATTCGTCCCAAATTTTGCAACGAATTCCTAAATTCGTCGCAGATTAGGGACGAATTTTGAAATTCATCGCAGAATGAAATTTTAAAAAAATGTTGTAAGTTTCCGACAAATTTTAAATTCGTCGCAATTTTGCAATGATTTTGCAACGAAAATAATATTGTTGCAAATTTTGCGACGAATATTCATTTTCGTTGCAAAATTTACAACAAATGTCTTTTGGTTGGAAAATTGTTGCAAAATTTGCGACAAATATCAAATTTGTCGCAAATTTTGCAACGATTTTGCAACGAAAAAAAAATTTGTTGCAAATTTTGCGTCAAATAATAATTTTTGTCGCAAAAGTGCAACAAATTGAGCAACGGAAAATTTTTGTCGCTAATTGGCGACAATAGAATTTTCGTCGCTAAATTTGTTGCAAATTTGCAACGAATATTATTTTTGTCGCAAAATTTATCGCTAATCTGCAACGAAAATTTTTCGTCGCAAAAATTTGTCGCAGAATACCCCTTTTTTTGTAGTGAAAAAGACATTATTATTAAGACAAAATTGATGGGCAAAGAGTAAATTTTTAGTAATAGATGGAACATGAAAGACGTTGCGCATGTGAAAAGTACAATTGGACAAATGAATGTATGATTTTCCAATATTAGCAATTTGCAAACCTATGCCAACACCTACTTGTACCATATCCGAGCCAGCGTATGGTAGTACTTTTGTAAAGATATTATAGTTTGAAGTGACATGATGAGTTGCTCCAGTGTCAATATACCATTCAGTAGATAAAAATTTAGAAGGTTTGTCTTGAGTAGGCACAGATGAGAGAACTTTAGGATAAATTTGTGAAGTAGTTGGTTGCTTTAAAGCTGCAGTACCACCGATAAAGGTTCTATCGAATCTTTTAGGATATTGAATACCAGTGTGTCTTATTTGAAGACAAATTTGACATCTTCTTAGAGCTGAAGGACCACCAATAAAGGTTCTGTCGAGTTTTTTAGAACATTGAATACCAATATGTCCAAATTAGAGACAAATTTGACATCTCCGAAGATCTGACATTAAAAATAAAAGCAACAAAAATAACACAAGGTGTTGTTGCTGTATCTTGATTTCTTGCTGAGAAAAGTTGCAAGAGTAAAAGAGAAAAAGCAAAACACTCTAGTCGAATGGTGATTGAGTCTAAGGCCAAAGGCACAGAGGCTATTCCTTTTCTCCCCTATGTTGGATGGGATTAAACTACATCCATTGGATCTGATTAAAGGATAAGGTTTTATCCTTTAAGACTTTTTCTTCTGCTCTAGACTTCACTGTTGTAATCTTCAAGTAGTAACATTGACAGCTGCATGTTGTCATCACCAGCTATCCCAAGTAGTAACCATAGTAACATATCTTAGGTGAGGTCTTGGAATTGAGTCTTCTTAGCAGCAATTAAATTCTTCTTTTTTCTAGCGCCTTGTTTGACATGGTCAAACTGACCAGTCTTTTGGTTCTTCGTCTTCTGGGTGATTTCCGGCCAACCAAGTTAGGCTCACCTGAACCCGACTCCGACCTTTCGCCCCTCGAGCGTCCTTCCTCCCGGCTTCTCGTCCCTCGGACATTGCGCACATCCTTCTCGCTCCACCGGCGTCTCTTCCGCAGCTTCCGCGTCTCTCGGATTGTACCGAGCCCGTCGGCTCACTTACTCGCACAATCCTTCTCGTCCGCTACGTCTTACGCTCGACTTCCTCCGTACCTAAGCTCCTACACACTTAGCAGAGAGATTAAACACACCAGGACATAACTTAAATCGGTTGATCACATCAAAATCAACCAGGGGTACTTACAATCTCTCCCTTTTTGTTGTGCATCAATCCGAATTAAGTTAGGGTAAATAAAATAAAAAAAATATGCATAATAATGCAAACAGTGTAAGCTCATAAAAAAAATTAAATTTAGAGTAAATTAAAAGTCTACCCCTAACTTAACCCTATTTCTCCCTCTTTTATCACATCAAAAAAAATGGGGAAAAATAATTAGGGAGGAAATTTTTTTGAATTTTTAGAATTTTTTTTAAAAAATTTATAGTCCTACTCTCCCCCTTTGATACCAAAATATTTTTCTATCGAATTTTGAAACAATTCATTAAAAAAATCGAATATCTATAAAAAATTTGAATATTTTCATCAAAGTCGAAGAGAAAGATATGATTTTGGAAAAAAATTTCAACTTTAAATTTGTTCATCAAGTCTGAAAATAAATAAAAAATAACAGATACGAGTTTTTGAAGAATAAATTTAAAAAAATTCAAAAAATACTTCGAAATATTTTTTAAAAATGAAAATGAGTTCCTTCCACTATATCTGAATCATGAAAAATTAGATCTATGAAAGTAAATTGTTTATCTATTTTTAAAATTTTAATTTTAAGTTTCGAGCGAAAAATCAAAAAATATTCAAAAAATTTTGAAAAATTCTTAATAGATGGACAACATAATTGTGCATAAAAAGACATAATTTTTGTAAAAAAATTCTGCACATAAATAATAAAAAACTTATCAGTTTAAAATAAATTTTGAAACCCAAAATAAATTCCTGTCTACAGGATTAATTAAAAACTTAGGCGGAATATTGCTTTTGGGTACTTTTTTAAATTGACCCTTGTGGTTTTTAAAATACCAATTTAAATTATCAGGAAAGTTATTTTTCTTTTGTTGTAAATATGCAATATTAAGTTCTAATTTTTGCGCTAAGTTTTTCAAATTATCATTTTCATTTTTCAAAATATCAGAAGAGGCTGTAAGTGTTAATTCATTTTTTAATTTTTAATTTTCTTTTTCTAATCTACAATTAGATTTGAGCAAGGCTTTAACTCCAGCATATAATTGATCATGAGGAAGAAAACAAACCTCACTTACCGGGTCGCTTTCGAAAAGCGAGGTTCTTGCTTCGTCGTCGGTTTCTTCTGACGTCTCTCCCCCTTCATTAGTGCTCCCTTCTTGATGACATGCCATCAGCACAAGTCCCGCATATTCTTGACCTTCTGACTCTTCTGACAAGGTGTCGTCATCTACTTAGATCTTCCTTGTGTTCAGTGCGACGATTTCTGATTTCTGATTTCTTATTCTCTTCTTAATGCAATTTCAGGAATTTCTCCCAGAGCTCTTTTGTAGAGTTGTCATTCCCGATGTGGTTGACTTCTTGCGCGGGAAGAACGGCTAGCAGATGAAATTCCGCTTTGTTGTTTGCTACAAAGTCCTCTTGCTCCTTCTTGGTCCACAACTCTATTTTTTTATCCTTGTTATTGTTGTATTTAGGAACTGAAAAGTCATTTTTCAAAATTAGTAGCAGTTCAATATCAGTTTTAAAAAATACCTGCATTCGGCGCTTCCACATCGCGAACTCCCCCTTAAACTTCGACGGGTAGATTACGGCTCCAACCATTTTCTCGAAATTGCTGCAGTCGGCGGTTAGTCCTTCTGCGGCGACCTTGGCTCTGATACCACTTGTTGGATGAGATTAAATTGCATCAATTGGATCTGATTAAAGGATAAGGTTTTATCCTTTAAGACTTTTTCTTCTACTCTAGACTTCGCTATTGTAATCTTCAAGTAGTAAAATCGGCAATTGTATATTGTCATCATTAGCTATCCCAAGTGGTAACTTTGACAATATATCTTGGGTGAGGTCTTGGGATCGAGTTTTCTTAGTAGCAATTAAATTTTTTTTCCCGAGCGCCTTGTTTGACATGGTCAAATTGACCAGTCTTTTGGTTTTTCGTCTTCTTGGTGATTTCCGGCCAACCGAGTTAGGCTCACCCGAACTCGACTCCGGCCTTTCGTCCCTCGAGCGTCTTTTCTCCCGGCTTCTCATCCCTCGGACACCGCGCACGTCCTTCTCGCTCCACAGGCGTACTCTTCCGCAGCTTCCACGTCTCTCGGATTGTACCGATCCTGTCGGCTCACTTCCCCGCACAATCCTTCTCGTTCGCTACGTCTTACGCTCGACTTCCTCCGTACATAAGCTCATGCACACTTAACAGAGGGATTAAACACATCAGGACCTAACTTAAATCGGTTGATCACATCAAAATCAACCAGGAGTACTTACACCCTACTATCACGTCGTGAGTTGACAGGTAATAGAAACGAGAAACAAGGGTGGCAAGCAATAAATCGAGGAGGAAGAGGCAAGACACTTAAAAAAATTATCTTCTAAAGAATAATAATAATATTAATAATGGTGACAGCAAGCGTTACATGGAGAAGAAGAAAGATGTCATATAAAAAAACGGCTCGTTATGTAAGAAGAGCTATCGCTTTGATGTCATGTAAAGAGAATATAATAGAGAAAAGAAAAGAGGTAATAAAAATAACTTTGTTGATTGGATAACTCATCCATGAGATATACAATTTATAGAGGTCTTAAGATGTTTAATCAAATAAAAATTAATAAAGAAAACTATTAATTAACAGATTCACAAGAAACTGTCAATTAACAGATTAATAAAGAAAAATACCTAATTTAATAATTAATATATATAAATTTATTTTGACTTGATAAAAATCTTATAAAATAATTATTCTTTCAAAAATATTTACATTTAATAACTATGATTTTGTATCTATACAACATAGATTTAATCTGCTCATTAACTATTTATGTTGTAGTAAATATAAAATCTTAATTGCCATAATATGTATAACAACTATGATTTCATACTTGTTATAACATGCCCATGCTCGATCGATTTAAAATTTAAACTGATAATAATAAAAATATTATAATTAAGAAGATTGTAGAGTAAATATATACGATTGAATATTGGAGAGAAGCGTCGTTTGATTAAAAAGTAAAGTGATGTCTCATGATTTGAAAAAAAAAGTTTTTTTTTGTAAAATTTTATTTTTGCCCTTAATATATTTTTAACTTCGAAGTAATTTACATGAAAATTAAACACCGCCGAGAATGCCAGTACTTGTCATCGTCATCTTGTGTTTGGGTACCAACGGCTCTCATACAAGGTACTCGCTGCCAGGGTGTGGGGCTGCGAATGGCCTTTTGCCGCTCTGATTCTTTAATTATATAAATAAAAGGTTTTTTTGTCAATTTTTTTTTTGGTGTCGGTCACCGACGTCTCTCATTTCATAGTACACATTTTTAATTAATTATATAAAGAAAAGGTTTAAGGGATTATATCGTAAAACATGTATATTAGGATTTAGATAATTTTTCAGTTTTGAAGATTGTCCTTGGGGTTTTAAAATTGGCTAATTAGCCTTCGTAGTTTCAAAAGCATTAACACATACGAGTAGGTTGAGCATTAAATTATAAATAGGACGCTGTTTTAATAAATTTTAAAAGATATATATTTTTTAATGGTATAGATATATAAAAAAAACTCTGTTGATCTTAATTTGTTTTGATGGTTGTTCCGGTGGTCATATCTTATTTCGTTGATACGGCGGTAGAAATTCTTCTAGACATACAAAATGACGACACCGAATAGACCTCCTTTATTTTTTTCCATAGTCCGATAATTTTTTACAGAGAATAATAAATATTAAAGGGTTGGTCGAAAAATCTGACGAGACCACTTCAATATCTAAATCAAGCATGCAAAATAGAGATAAGCACGTTAAGTATGAGATAAAAAAAAATATAAATTCTTCTCTCGCCTCTCATTCTACCAACTTGTATGGTCATTAAAGATACATTTAGTGATACTAAATAGCATGTCCATTAAAGGTCATTGAAGAGACATTCAGGAGGATTTAATGGCCACTATTCTACATCCTCGTATCAGTGGTTTTACATATATTTTACAAGTAAAACGTGGGGCATTCACTGGATTCGACGCCGGCAGTGGCGTCTGGTGTGTCAGACGACACTCCATGTTATCTAAATAAGCAATAATAAAGAGAATAAAAATAAAAAAATGAAAAATATAATAAATAATACGATATTTTATATATACATATTTAATTATCATTTGGACACTATCGACGGTCGTCGTCCCGAATCAAACTATATCCTGGGGGGCACGATGAACCCGTCGAAAATCACTGAATATAAAATATCACATTATTAACTATATTTTTTACTCTCCCATTTTCACTCTCTCTATTATTTTTCTATCTAAATGGCTCCCTGCGTCTTGTCCGCATTACCCATCCATCGTTGTCGACTCTTAAACTCATGAGTGTCAGTATGTTTTTTCTACCCTCATCGGCAATCTACATTATATATATTAACGTTGGATTTGTTGGTTCACTGCTTCCACGGAGGACACTTTGAAGCCGATGGACGCTGAGCGGTTGAGGGACTACGAGGGCACTTTGAAGCCGATGGACGCTGAGCAGTTGAGGGAGTACGGACACAAGATGGTCGATTTTGTTGCAGATTACTACAAGAACATCGAATCTTTTCCTGTTCTCAGCCAGGTTAAGGTATGCATGCAAGAACTGGGCTAATTTGACAGGGTTTAATTAAGCATCAAAATAAAATGAATTAAAAAATAGAAAAAATATATCAATTCTCTTTGATGCCAAATTGTTGACTACAAATATCTATGTATTTTTTTTTAAAAAAAAATCTAGACTAGAGTCCAAGATGGTTTATCTTATGATCCTGTCGTGATATCTTGTGATCCTGTCGTGAAGCAAGGTGAGGATCCCAAGGGTCGAGTGATCTCTCCCACGGCACGAGCAGTTGAGGTGGCAGCGATCCGGCTGCTGCCTGCAACACAGCGACCGTTATCAAACCCGTCAGAGAGTTTCCTCGATCAGACACTCCGACGATCAAATTAGTATCCCCAAGAGATATATTAGAAATGGACTGGAATATAGTAGCGATGAGAGAGTTCACGCGCGCCTCCTTGCGGGAGGTGGAGTGAAGGGTTCATATAGCCGAGGGGACTGACAACTTTTGTCTGTGATTCCGTCCCCCATTCACTATCTTGTTAAAATATTTTTAAAAAAAGGAAAAAATACTTTTAAATTATATACCACATTTTCTCAAAACAGGAAGGATATTATTGTAATATGCCAATGAATTTGTTAAAGCAAAACTATTAATTATTACGATCCTGTTAAAATATTTCACTTGTAGGATTTAAAATTTAAGATGTTAAAGTTTAATATAAAAAAAACGTTTTAATTAAAAAAAATTTACAATTGACCGAGTGTAACTGAAGTAAAAGGCAATCATTACAATTAATTTAAAAATGAGAGTTAATTCATTGTCTCGTGTATTAATAAAATTATCATCCTCTAATCAAATTCACACTCCTTTGACTCTATAGCCTGTTTGGAAAAGAGGGAATTGGAATTCCGAAGGGAATTGGAATTCAATTCCCTTCTTTGGTAGCAAATTTTAAGAAGGAATTGGAAAGGAATTGAATTCCAATTCCCTTCACACACCCCAAAATAAATCAGACTCAAAAGGGTCTGATTTGAGAAAGGAATTGAATTTCATTCCCTTCCAACTTTAAAATGACTAATTCACCCTGCTGCAACCTTGCTGCAACCCTGCTTCCATCTTTATTTTGCTTAAGGGTAAAATAGTAAAAATATAATAAGTGATTTCAATTCCGATTGATTCCAAACACTGGAATTGGAATTCAATTCTGTTGTTTACTATTCATTCCAAACATAAGAATTGGAATTCAATTCCGGTCAGAATTCAATTCGGAATTCAATTCCGACCGGAATTCAATTCCAATTCCTTACTTTAAAAGTTTCCAAACAGGGTGTTAAAATTTTTAACGTGTCATTAGCAATTACAATGAAAAATAATTATTAATCAAGTTAGATGATATTAAATTGAAACTATAATATAGTGAAGAGTATATCTAATTTTATAAATTTTTTTTTATCAAATAAGATGTATAATATTCCTAATGAAATAGTTAAGGATCGTATCTATCCATTCCATGGGTTCAGTCCGGATCCTCTGTCCCGGATCCGACCTCTGTCTTTCTATCCCGTTCGCCGGTGAGCCGTCCGATCAACGATCGGATATTATCGGTGGCCTCCGACCGTCGTCTCGAACAAAACTATATCCTGGGGGTATGGTGAATCCGTCGGGTATCGCCGCAATTGTGATATTGTTGTATTCACCGTCGAATCCGACGAGATTGCAATGCGACGTTTCCGACCGATTCACCGTTCTTTGAGGATATCGTCTTATTCGGGACGACAATCAAAAATTATTAATGGTGTTCGATCGTCGATCGGACGACTCGTCGACGATCGCCAATGAGCTTGAACCCGGGATAGGGGCATGTACCGGGACAGAGGATCCGGCGCCCCATGGGTTTCCACGCTGGGAGCCCGTTTTTTCTGCGAAAGCTATTCCGGTCATCTCGCTGCAGAGAAGTGGTGGGTTCACGTCCATGGAGCATGATTCCCTCGTTCAGCGTTCGAGATTAATTCCGATCCAACGGTGATTAAGAGAAGCTCTTCACGCTAGTTGATCGGTTCCAATGAGAGGCGAGAGATGGCCGGCAATACAACGCACCTCATCGAGTTCATCGTTCTGCCGTCGTGCCTCCGAAGCCGATGGGCTCCGCCGCTCCACCACAGGAAGCTCCTTCTCCGATCAAGTACTTCTGGGGCGACGAGCCTGGAGAGGAGGAGTATTACTCGTCCCAACGATTCCGCAATCAGCAAACCTACTTCCAGAGCCCCCCATGGCCATCTCTTCACTCAGTCCTTCCTCCCCGTCGATCCCGCTACCGGCGAGCTACTCCCCGTCTCTGCAGGTCTGGGCTAGAGCCCAGGAAAGCCCCTGCTTAGATCCGTCTAATAATGCTGGTGTGAGATATTTGTCTTCGAGTCTTCAAATAAATCTGATCCTTGATTGAATGACTTGAATCCGAAATTTAGATATGCCCAAGGTTCAAAATCTCAAGGAGCACCAAGTTTTGGTATTTGACAGGACAAAATGCTATCTTAGTATCGTGCCTACATTCCAATTCTAATGCCCCCTCGCTTTCTTTCCTTTACTGTGCCCATCATTTAAAACTAAGAGGGAAACCAAATCATGAAGAGGACCACGGTTGGCCTACTTCCCCTTTCCTTCTCTATTGTCTCTCATGCTGCTACCTCAGGTACAATGATTAAACATTTTAACTTATTTTTGGATGTTAGGATAAATTGTCCTTAAATAAAATTTTTTCAACAATTCTCATTTTGATCAGCCATTTATTTAGTTAAAGGGTTAAAGGAAGTGGTTTTGGTGCTTTGTTACCGTAGTAATTTGTCAAATTTTGGATAACTCTTGATTTGCATTTTCATACTTTTGAGGAATGAAATGGGTTGAGAAAACCATCTAGTATTCCTTCATTGGGTGAATATTTTGAACTTTCATGCTAATAGTAATAGGTCGAACATTATATATATATTCTTTCTTCAACTTATTGTGATAGATTATCATTTGATGTATTTGTGATATTC
The DNA here is from genome assembly GCA_024364735.1 of Boesenbergia rotunda. Lineage (NCBI taxonomy): Eukaryota > Viridiplantae > Streptophyta > Magnoliopsida > Zingiberales > Zingiberaceae > Boesenbergia > Boesenbergia rotunda. The sequence continues at coordinate 81,711 of JAGFNQ010005201.1, read as the reverse complement.
AAATCTGTGCAGCCTGGTTATCTTTGAGAACTTCTACCTGATTCTGCACCCAATCAATCTGAAAGCTTGCAAGATGTTTTCAATGGTAAAGTTTTATACTCAACTAAAATTCGTTAACACATGCATGATTGTATGCAAGTAAGGAGAGTTCTCACTGCATCCTCGAAGTTTTTACAATTTTAAAATGGAAAAATATCACGATTGCATATGCAGATATCCAACAAAAGATTGTACCGGGCATAACCCATTGGCAAAGTCCTCATTATTTTGCATACTATCCAACCAACAGCAGCACAGCTGGATTCTTGGGAGAAATGCTCAGTGCTGGATTCAATATTCTGGGTTTCAGCTGGGTCACTTCTCCTGCTGCCACAGAACTTGAAATTATTATTCTTGATTGGCTTGCAAAAGTGCTTAAGCTGCCAAACCAGTTCCTTTCTGTCACGCCCCGAGACCCAGGAGCCGCTGACCCAATATAAAATCGGACAGCACCTCCCCTGTCCGGCGGACAATTTACACCTACACACAGACAAATATATCACAACCACGCAGTTAAATGGCCTCAGGCCTCAAATCCATACAGAAATAACAGTTATATGACTATAACTATCGTAAAACCAAAATACGATCTCACCTGAGCTGCCAGGGGGCAGGAACAAAGCCAAAACTCCACGAAGTCCAACATAGGACTCAAAAGTACAATACCATCGAATTAAACATGAATACATGTTCGAAACACCACAACGGAAGCATAGGAAATACTACAGGGTCCATAAGCACAACAAACATAAAATAAAACCAAGCGGAGCTCCTCTGGAGCTGGGGACTGGCTGCTAGGGATCTCCTGGCAGGCATCAACCTGAAATAAAATGTATGGCAACGGGGTGAGTCCATAGCTCAGCGGATACCCAACAGATATGCATAGAAAGTTATATCAACAATAAGGGTTCAGCTAATACAGTCTCATATCAACAGTAGGGAAAGACTGGAACTGAAATTACTAGGTAGATACATACCTGAATCCATCTAACCTGTACAGAGGGTAAGAAATACCAGTGGAATACCAATAGACATATAAGCACAGGTAACAAGTCTCCAGAATATGCAATGTCAAACAAGTGCAGCAAATAAGTGCAGCAAACAATGCACGATGCAAAATATGCACATGGTGCAATGCCATGGTCACCCCCTAACTCCAGTCAAGCCACCGAGACAGGCGATACTGTGTCGGCCGAGTGGGTAGAGCCGTGACACTGTCCGCACTCTGCCATCACTGCTACTGAGTGACCGAGTGGACAGGATGCTGGTGGAGCTATCGCTCCGCCCCATGTATATATGGGGGAGATATCTCTCTCATCTTCTCTGGTCGATGGGTAGAGAAGGGATCCCTGCTTGCTACCACGCTCCGAAACCACTACCCCTGAGCGGACGAGCGGAGCAATACAGAGCAAATGCACACATCTACGGTATCCACTAACCCATGAGTGGCCGTGTGCGCATATCATGTGCCGGAAGACGATTAGGCTCAACCACAAGGGAGTCGCTGATCGCCGGCATGCAACAATGCAAGGATGGTGTATGATAGATACACATACCTCCCTCCCCAAGTCCTCAGTATACTAAGTCTCAATCTGAAATCCTATAACAGGAAATACAGGGAACCTACAAGGTATACTGACTGGAAACTACAATTCCCTCAAGGTCAAAGGCAGGAGATACAACACGATCTCTAAGCATACATATAGTTCTAACAATACCTGAGACTGTATGGAACTACAACATACTAACTCAAGGGTAAACCACATGTATCCAGAACAAGTATAATAACTCAGGGATAGACAACAAGTATCCAGAAACCAATATAATAACTCAGGGATAGACAACATGTATCCAGAACAGGTATAATAAACAGGGATAGCGTATAATCTTACTGCTATCTATAACAGACTATGCATAATCACATGACAATATCAAAAGAGATAAGTCAAAGGGTACCCGCCTCCAAATAGGTGAAGTCTGTATCAACGAGACAGAACCACCCGCCAATAATCAACCAAATCAAGCCCCTGTATCAAGGATTGATTTAATTAGCTATTACAAATAAAGATAATTAGCTATTTAATCCCTAAACCGTGTTAGGGTTTACCTAATCCATTTCTTTCTATTTAATTTCCTTTAATTAAATAGAAGGTTCCTAATTACTCCATGTAATTAAAATTAAGCTCAATCCTAAATTCGCATTCATCACACATAGATTGTTAGGGTTATGTTTCACACTAAACCCTATCTCAACTCAATCACCCAATCCTTTCAAGGTAACATGTGCCAAACACTATAAGATTCTAATACAAAGTTACCTAAACTAATCTAAGCAGGTTCATCTGCCTAATAATCCAACCAGGCTTACCATTCGGTTGCATATCCAAAACAGAAAGATAATCCCCCTCACAGCCTAGTATCAGATGGCCACAACAAAGGCTGGATCAAGACCTCAATCCGCGCAACTTAAACCCCAATCACACAGTAGCTCAGAATGGCAGAAACAACATAACAAGCCGAATTGAGCAGGGTTTAGAGATCACCTTCGTCCGCAAGAAATCCTTAAGCTCACGGCAGCAATCTCCCTCCGCTCCAAAGCAGAAAACGCACCAAACACCAGAATCTGTACAGGGAGATGCTAACAGATTCAATATTCATTTCACATCTACAACAGATCACAACTATCCCTGATCCCCGAACCTTTCTTTAGGAAATGGTTTAGAACTCCTCACCTAAGCGCCGGAGAGTCTTCCTTGTTTCGTCGACTCGTGGTCGCCCTCTGGTTTGCCAACCCTAGGTAGGAATAGGCGAGAGTCAAGGTCGGAAGGTTGTGATGGCGATGGCGATCGGTAAGCCCTCTGATCTAGGGTTTTCGGTGGCCGAACCCGTAGAGCCTGTAGGCGAGATCGAGGGAAGAAGCTCAACGCCGGCGGAACTGACCCAAAACAGGTGAGCTCCTCCTTCCCATCATATCCTCTTTCGAACACTGAAATCTTCTCCGGTTAAGGGAGAATAGAATCCCCACTGGAAGGAGAGGTTATCTGATTAGTACCCACACTGAGATCACCATCGCAACACAACCCACCAAGGGAACCAAGGGTTCAGATCTAAGAAACAGAGAGCTTACCAGGATAGCAAGCGACCTAGCTGTTCCCTTGAGCCGAGACCAATCACGGATCAGTGATGTCCCGTAGCACCCCCCTGTCCTCCCGCTCGTTCCTGGGAAAGGAAGATGGAGTTAACAGCTGGTTTACGCTGGTGGATCAGCCGGTTCCTGGCGCCGGCGATCCGAGGAGGAGGAGGTAGGCGAATGTGGGTAATCGGCTGCTGGGTTGGATCGAGCGACGTGGAGTGGAAATCGGCTGAAGACACCGAGCCCTAGCCCTAGTCGCCTCTTTTAAGTCATGGTATTTTGTATTTTAGTCCAGCCCATTTTCATCTAATTGCAAAATCACTCCTAAGTTTAAACTTGATTACAAATTAGTCCTTATGACTGTTTGTTTAAATTATATTGTGGTCCCTACGTTTGTGTCCAAGGACTCGGAAGCCCCGGAACCTATCCGGTAATTCTCCGAAAATTTCCGGAACCTATCAAAAGTATCGGATTTAACACTTTCAACTGGTAAGTATTCAGACTTCAAAGATCAAATGGGCAAGATTTCTTGATACCGATATAATTATCCATTCACTTTATTTCTTTTTCCATTTCTCCAAGGACGTGTATCTAGATTTTCCCCCCCTCATTATTCCAACATTTTTTAACTCCACGTTTGTCTTGCCAGTTTCTAGGGTAAAATTATAGGTGCGTGCCTGATTTGGCTTTTATTGATGCTTTTCCTGTATGATATCCTGACTCACCACATTTACTTACAAAACAAACTTATGCTTATGATAATAATGTTAACAATTAGAGAAGCAATTACTTTTTTTGGCTCACTGAAAAAAAGACCATTATAACAGTCCATTATCTGTAGTTTTTTATATTTATTTCATTATTTTATTCACTGCACAATTCCAATGGCACACCCTTTTGTCACTTGTTAGATTGCCATCGAGGCATGCCCTTACACAATATCATTAGTAGGTAGAAATGATTCTCCCAAAACAAAATAACAATAAATAACACAATGTGCAAATATAGTAAAATTATATCAAAGTCTACACCAAAACATTTCAAATAAATATGGAGTAGAAAGTACAAGTGTGTAGGAAACCAATGAAAATCTAAAAGTGTCTAGAGCAACAAAACAATACAGTAGTTTGGGTGCATCACAAAGTATGTAGTGGAAATAAATAAATAGATATTCTAAATTAACGAAACAAATTAAGCATGAGCAATAAAATAACTTAAGATGTAATATAGCAAGATTAGTAAAATATAATATTTAAGATGATAAGATTAAGAAGATGTACAAAGTAAAATCTATTATGGCAAGATTAAGAAGATACAATAATTAAGATCTATTATGGCAAGATTAAGAAGATGCAATAGATAAAATAAAATGAACTCTTATTAAAACTTGTCCTTACCAATAAGTTTCTGAAGGCGGAGAAACTCTTTTAACAAGAATCAGAAATTAAGCACAATAAAAAAATATATATGACAACTAAAATAAATAGATTACAAACTCGAGTTGCCGTTGATCTTTAAGCGCACGCGCATCATGTCAACACAAGAAAGTACAAGAACAATGAATAAAATGGCGAGAGTGAATATTTTTATTTGAAAACACTACCTGGAGCCTCATTTTATAAAGCTATGTTGATGCTAACATGACACTATTACAGTGGAAGTCCCTCTGGTCGCCTAGATTATGCTTACGTGGCTACAAACTTTATTCCGTCAATATTGTTTCAGTGGACTCAAGTCGCCTTGACTCCCTCTATCTTGACTGCCTCCTCTAGATCGCTTGAGCATGCTGTTGTCGGTGGCCTAGAAACTACTCTAGTCACCCGGACACTGAGATCACCCTACTCCTTGCTTCCATCTTTGGGAAGCTTCGTCTTCCGTGAGACTTATCCCTAGTTGCCTTGGAAGCTCTCGACTATGATATTCAAGACTTATCCCAAGTTGGTCCGCGGATCTCATCCTATCGGAGACTGTCAACAAGTAGCTCCCTGCAATGTAAAGCTTTATAAGTACGAGTAGTAATATTTAAGTAGGTTTCAAACAACACCCATTGCTTAAAACCTTACCTTTGCCTACTACCTCTAGGACTTTGCCATTCAGACTTTGACTACAAGTCTTCAACTCCTAAATGACTTCCTTGAACTTGCTTCACCTAGTTCCCAACTAGGTCTTTCTTTCCTAGTTCCCAACCAAGTCTTCCTTACCTGATTCCTAATTGGGTCTTCCACTGTCTAGTCCCACTCTTGGTTCCCAACTAGGGCTTCCATTGTCTAGTCCCACTACGGCTTTCCGCTGCTTGATCCCAACCAGGACTTTCGTTATCTAATCCCACTAGGATTTTCTCCTTGTTGAATTAAACTCAACAAACTCGTTAGATCACAAATAACCTAACTTTAAATTTAGTCATACATCAAACATAGGCTAATGTGGCGCTCCCAAAACCAATAATCTCCTTCTTTTTGATGTATGGAAACTTAGTTTAAAGTTAGTTAAAAAGTGGGAGAAAGAATTAATGCATGCCAAAATATATACGAATATATGCAATATCAATTATGCATCAAGTGATATCTTGAATAGATTCTCTCCCCCTTAATATAAACTCCCCTCAATATAAGTAATCTTATTGAGAAAATTTATATAATCAGAAAGAAAAGAATAATATATAACTTAAACTTTTCCATAAACTTTTTTCACTTCCTTTTTCATACATCAAAAAAAGGGAAAGATAGAGGTTCAAAATAATTGCAGTTCAAGCTTTTTGCTAAAGATAGACTTACATTTAGTTAAGATAACTCATGTTTAAATAAGTGAATGAGCTTTGGAAATAAATTAAGTTATACATAACTTAAAAATATAGTAGATAAACAAATCAAGATAAGCAAGGAAACATGGATGGTTGAACACGTAAACATTAAGATTAGCTTAAAAGAAAACTTTAACTTGAAATAAGTAAAACAAGTAAGCTTTTAAGTCAAGTGAGTAAACAATGATGATTATAACTTGAAATGAGCAAATAAACAAGTCAAATAAGTAATTAAGCATGTAGGAATGTAAACATTATGTAAATTTGACATTGAGTAAAGTAATATTAAAGAGTTACTAACTATGCTTAAAAAGATAAGTAACTTAACATGAGTTTGTATAAACAAATGAATAATCAAGTCTTTAAGTAAACATGTGCGTAAAGATAAAAAATCTCTAAGACTAAGTAAGATAGCCAAGCATATAAGTAGAAATTTAAGTAACTAAAGTCAAGAGTAAACTTAAATGAAAGTAAGTAAATTTCAAGTAAGAAATAAGCTTAAGTAACAATTGAAGTAAAGTCGAAGTAAGAAATGTAGAAAGTGTATGGCCAGGCGACTGAACCTCAGGGTTTCTTTTGCTGCCCAGATCTCATCACATCTGATCTTTGGTTTCCTTATAGGTTTAGTACCCTTGTTATTGGTCAACCAATCCTTTATTTCCTTCTGAACTTGGATTGTGCTTGTCTCTTACGACTGATTTACCGGTCGCTTGAATACCCTATTTTCTGCAAAATCGAGTTAGCACAATACCGATATTAATAGTTCCTACAAAACAGAGTTAGTAAGAGTGTATTCATGCATACTCTACTTTGACAATAAGAACTATTTAATCTCGACTTTGAAATTTTCGTTGATTTCTTAAGTCCGATCAATGCCTAAGATTTGTCCCACATTAGGATGTTCCCTTATGCCTTCTTTTTAGAAGACCTCTCGGGGACTTACCTTACTTGCCAAACATTTGGTCCAACTGACCTATTTGGATTTCCTCAACTTAGTGTTTGATCCTCCTGATCCACTAAGACTTTTCTATAACACCAAATTAGCACAATAGATAGAAGAAGTAGTAATGCAAAACATTGTTATCAACATTATACTTTGGTCGACCAAATATGCTCGTCTGTTTGACTTGCGGTTGACCATAAAGGTTGTTTCGGTCGCTTGAACCTACTAGTCACTCTTCCTTGAGTTCACTTTTCCAAGACTTCTCACTATCCAGGGTTTACTCTCTTAGGTTTTATCTTTGCTAAGTATCCGACCATCCTTGACTTGCTTGGGCTTTTCCCTTGCTAGACATCCTATCATCTTTGACCTGCCTTAAAAAAAAAAAATGATGAACCAGGCAGCAGACAAATTGAACCTGGGGTGACCGGCCCGACCCCACGGAAGTTTCCCACCGGTCACCAGGGTAAATCGGGAAGCGCTCGCGGTGGACAGTCTAGAAGCCCAGCGTCCCAGGGTTCGCGCCCCATTTGGAGGAAAAATTCCTGCAAAATGCGCCATAGCTGGGGATCGAACCGCGGATACCTGGGTTAACTACTAGTGACCTTACCGCTGCATCATAGCCCCGGGGGCGTCTTTGACCTGCCTAGACTTTCCCTTTGATCAATCATGACCTGATTTTTCCACAAGCATCCAGTCAACCCAGACCTACTTGAACTCTTCCCTTGCTCACTTGCCTAGACAAAATTTCTTATTAACTTGGTCAACCTTGACCAAATTACTTGGCCAACCTTGACTAGATCATAATAAACATTTTGTCAAACAAATATCAAAACCTTAAAGTTGGTTGCACCGACAATAAGCTTAAAAATCAAGTAATTAAAGTTTATATTTGCAAGCATAACTTTAATTATCAATTGAAATAAGCAAGCAAATATTAAATTTAACAAGTAGACAAATATTTAAACGGGCCAACTAAGTTTAAATGTGAAACAAGTAAGCATTAAGGTGAAGCAAGCAACAAGTATTAAATTGAATAAGTAAACACAAGTTAGGTATCAACAGCTAAAGCCAACATAAATTAAACTTAAATTAAACTTAAAGAGCTGACTACAGAGTAATAATAATAAAAATAAGTCAAACAACTTTAAAACAAGTCAAATTTGATTTTTCTAAATTAACTTTAACAAAAAAAGTTAAGTCTAATTTAAGCCCTTATAAGTTGATTCGACTAACAAAGCAAATTTAAGTTAAAATTAACTTAAACCCTTAATTAAAGATAGTTTTTATAAAGTAAAGTTTTTGCAAACAAATTTTTAAAAACGTTTTTGAAATGTCCAAACTCCAACGTTAGTTTCCAACTTAACTGTCCATAAGATATAAGCCTTCAACAAATTAGTTCTCTAAGTGAGAGTTTCTAGCTTGACATTTATGAAACATAAGGTGTCAACATGGTAAAGTCACTTAAAATAATCAATATTAAGTTTTTAACCCCGATTCATATCAATGCACGAACATAAGCATCTGGGATCAAGGCTTGAACCTAACATCTCATGCTCGTCTACATGGCTCAGTACACATACAGTCAGTTCTAACGTGTTTGTGAGATGCAAAAGGCTGACTAAGTCTATAGGAACATGCAGTCTACGATAAGACCTAGGCTAAGTCCTGAAGGAGGTAACGTCAAGACTTTGGCAAGGACACGAAGGAGAGTTGCCCAGGTACTGTCCATGGTAGCTTCTGTGGAGCTATCCAGAATCTGATCACGAACATGAGACTAATCTATGGGTAGACCATATAAAGCCAGAGACATAAAAAATTTCTTCCGATTTTTAAGTTCTGCAATAGGAGTGGCGTAGGTGGAAGCAGTTTACTGAAGTCACAAAGAAGGCTAGAGACCGAACCAGATAAGTTGACATAAAATTCTTAATCTGATGGGCATTGAGGATATTCATGAGATCTTCACAAACTTGATAGAGTCGCTGAGAGGTGTTTGTAAAAAGTTGTTAAGCCTGTGTCCAGACAACTTTGTAGGTTTTGTGAGTGCAGAAGACATCCCTAAAAGATGGATGAATTGTGGCTCGAATGTTGAGGCAATCGACCCAAGAATGATCGGGAAGATCATGGTTTTGATGTGTGTGTGCCAATATGTTTAAGGTTAGGGTGTTGTGTTGTTATTTGATATGTGTGATTGAGTTTGCAGGACTTGGAGAATCACACATGGAGGACATATCCGAGGGACGAGAGCCGAGGGAGGAGGACTCCAAGGGCAAGCCTGGAAGTGGACTTCAAAGGGCACACGTGAAGGGTGGCATGGAGGGAAGCCAAGGGAAGGCTTGTGTGCGCATCCGACGGACGATAGTCGGAGGAAGAAGACTTCAAGGGGCAAGCCAAGGGAGTATACCTGAAGGCACACGTGAAGGAGAGTGTTCGGAGTGAGAGGGAGTGATATTGTAAGCTGGGCAGTCGACTGCCAGGTTGCTCCAAAACTCACAAAAGGTTTTCAGCCTTCGACTAGTCGACTGCCCCAGGGGCAGTCGACTGGTAACCCCAAAATATAGCCGTTGGGCTAGTCGTTGGCTAGCATTTAAGGCTATACCAGTTGACTGCCCCAGAGGCAGTCGACTGGTGCGGGCTGGACAGCTTGCGAAGTTGTCCTGTTCTCTTATTTAAAGGGGACTTTTGGCACGAGGTCGGTACGGTTTCTTACTGTACCAAAGTGCTGCTAGTGCCCCAATTGATCTACTCTTCCTCTAGCTTTCATCTTGATCTTGTAAAGAGGAAGAAGGCAATTTCGTAAAGGTTTTCTCCACCTTGAAGGAGGCTTTTCATAGTGGAGGTGATGTACTCGTGTGGATCCTTGGATTAGTCACCTTTCGGGGTGGATACCAAGTAAATCTCTCTTGTTAGCATTGTTCTTATTGTTTTTCATTATATTTTTGTATTGTGCTAACCCTATTGACCCTATTGTAGAGAGAATTTGACAAAAAGTGTTATTTACCCCCCCCCCCCTCTAGCAACGCAAACGATCTTACATCGAATAATATAATACAACTGAGCGTCAACCTTTTTCCACAAAGGACGATCAGCGACTTGAGCATCTTCTTCGGTTTGGGTGAGATGTGTTTCATAACCCTGTCCAACAAGCCAAAGCTCAATGTGAGAGGCTCAATAGGAGTAATTCTTACCATCCAACTGCTCGCAAGAGAGCGGTGCAGTGATGTGGCTGGTAAAGATTGAGATATCCGACTTTGGAGTGCCAGAGGTAGCTATTGATTAGTTTTGGTTCTTGACAGGTTGTCGGCATCAGGAATAGGTGCCGAAATACTCACGCGACGGAGGAGCCTTCGACGTTTGACGGAGGAAAGTACACTATGGAGAACAACACGCGGAGTGCGACGACATGCAGGAAGAAGCCTTCAGCGCACCTAAAGATGGATGTCGCGAGCTGAGGAAGAAAAGAAAGGGCTGCCTTGTGTGAGCAGGTCGTGGGGAGTGACACGATCGGGTGCAGAGAGAACGCGATTATGTGTGGAGAGAGACGCGTGCAGGAGAAGAACACCAGCTTCGGCTTCTCTGGAGAATAACAACTTTGGCTTCTCTGGAGAATAACAGTGTCACGTATAGGAGAAGAACAACAACGTCGCGAGGAAGAACAATAGCGTCGCGTGAAGAGAGGGGAAAAGAGAAGTCGCGAGAGGGAAAAATAAGAAACGGATCGGCCAAGATTTAGGACAAAAGAGAATTTTAGGGTAAAGGAAAAAACTTAAATTTTGTGCTATGATATCATGTTTAAGAATTTCTTTCATCAAATATTACAAGATATAAGCCCTATTTATATACAAATTTAGGACCTATTCTAAGAAATAATTAAAACTCTATTTTAGGAAATAAATCAGGATTCTATTCTAAAGACTAATTTGTATTTTAGGTAAAATACAAATTAGGATACATTAAATTATCCCTAGCTATATTTATAATATTCTAACAAATTTATTGGTTACCAAAATCAATTTTTTGATAATCTATCACATGGATGGAAATTATGGATAAGTTGCAAGGTAGCTTATGGTTTTAAATCTTCCGTAGTGGAATACGATCAAATTTACTTGGTTGCCCAATTAACTATGTCTTGAATTGTTTCGTTGTTGGTGTAAACTGATACAATCATACCCATACAATAGCCTCTAGGCTTCCACTAGTTCTCAAACATAATGCTTGAGATTCATAAGTGTTTCATTGAAGCGGTCAGTCTTTACACTTATATAGGTGATCTCCTATTAAGAGTATTGTAAAATACCCTAATATACCTTTGCGGCATAATATAAGAATCATTAAGAACTTTTGCTCATCTTTTACCATTTTGTCCCTAGGAATGAATTGAAGTAATTACTCGTAGAATCTTATAGCTTAGTTGCCCCTTTTGAACCATAATCTTGAGATCTCCGTTGGGTTACCACTATTCAATTTAAATGTTGAGTTTTAAACTTATTCTCCTAGACATGTAGTATAGTTGATCCATCTGTAGACCTTTTTTAATTAGCGGATCCTCACAATTCTCCATATTCAATAGAAATTTCACCACTAAAGATCTACTGTTTTAATGATATTAAGTCTTTTCAAACTCACCATTTTATACTAATGCCCTTCTCATAACTTCTTAGATACTATAATGTATCGTATATATTGGCACATATTGATGCATTTGAGTATTTATACCTTACCCAAATACCCCAACATTTTTTGGTTCACCCGTACATTTATTAGCTCTATTAGAGTCTTCTTGACCTTTCAATGACTTATAGAGATTCCATCTCACTAGGGCTTGTGGTTTGCCGAGTGGACAACTTCCCCCGTCCAATTTTAGGATAAGTCCAAAACTTATCAACATAGTCTTTATCATCTTCTTAAGGTTTAGTTCTCATATTTTCACAACATCGTTGGATTGAGATCAGTGGAATATAGTTGATTAATGAATGTTGCTCTTCGTCGAGGAATATTCCTTGAGCAGTATCTCTCTCCCTTGATCACTATAGAAGATCTTGTTTAGTTGATTTTTCCAACCACAATTCTAGTTTTGTTTTTTTAAAAACATTTCAAGGTCTCAATCTTCCTTAAAAGTAAGTCTCCATAGCTTCTGTAACTATTGATCTTTTGTTGCAGTTGCCTAATCATAATGATGGTCAAGATTGCACTTATTCTTAAAAAGTGCTCAATCTAGAAAATATACATCCCTTCGTCTTCCAATTTCACTGAGCTAGAGCTATGATCGGAGTGCCAACCAGGATTGCATTTATTCTTCGACTCAAGAAGTATACATCCTTTGGTCTTCTAATCTCGGCAAGCCAAAGCTAAGGTCGTTCGATTAGAGTGCATACCAGGATTGTATTTACTCTTCGAGAGACACTTGACTCAAGAAGTTTACATCCCTTGCTCTTCCAACACAATAGGAGTCCGACTCAATTTCTTGGTCAATTGCAACACGTGATGCAATCCTTCTAACTCATCTATTTTAGCCTCCACTTAGGTTTCGTTGAGTTTGACTCAAGTTTAGCTTTTGGCCAAGTGGGCTTGACCTTTTATCTGAAGCCTTTCATTAGCCCTAGTTTAAACTCACTTGGCCATTATTGTTACACTATAGCCTTGGCATACTTTTGTCGTCCAGCATTTTAAGGCATGGTTCTCGCATATGAAAAATTCTAAATTCTATTCTTCCTTGCGAATAACTCCCCAATCACTTAAGGTTCACTTTTAGATACACCAGGGGCGTCTTTTGATAATAATCTTATAAAGTATATTTTCTTCGTAATACATTATTTAAGATGATTACGGAGAATTTCTCTAGTTTCTATCAAACAGTAGTAGGACCCACGGTTGCTATAACTGTGAACATTATCTTAAGATTGTTGGAATTTATGGAATGGATTGGCAGTGTTGATCCAACAGTTGAGTCCGGTTAATCAGCTTGACGATGAGCCATTGGATTGAATCGGTGGAGCTTGGTATGACAACATGGACTTTGTCCCGTTTATACTCTTGACACATTCTTTCCGATACCGAGGCACCCTTTCAAGTAATAGACGTATCCTTTTTGGTATCGTCATTGCTGATTTAATCTTGTCGGTTATCAAGTTATCCCTTCGGATATTGACACACTCCTTCGGGTAAGCTTATCTTTACGTATAAGAGTATTAAGGTTGAGGTGAAGGCTAGACCTTTTTTCCTTAAAAAGATATTGTCCAGCCTAGGTGTTTATGGGTTATCGATAATCGCCTCCTAACCTATTTCTTGAAATATGAGCACTTCAAATTTCTAGCCCGTTGAACGTTTGAAGCCTTGGAACTCTTAAGAGAGAACATAGAAGAGAGCTCAAAGGAGATTTCACAATTGAGTTTTGAGTGATTTGAATCAAAGGAGTGAGATTTTTTTTATTGGGATGATGGGTTACCAAAGGGTGAAGGGTTTCTTCCAAGAGGTGAAAAAGCATACCCCATGTCTTTTCACTTAAAATACTATCAATTACTATTACTTGATTCAATTAATCAATTACTGAAATATACATTAATTAATTAAATTAATGTTATAGCTAATTAGCTATGATTAATCTAATTAATCATTCAAGTAATCTATTGTAAATATCAACTAATTGATATTACAACTACCGATTAATCTTTTGTTCAATTAGTTAATCTTTATCAAATGATTAATTCATTGATAATCAATTGATTAATTTGATAGCTAAATTTCAGAAATTAATTCCAATTTCACATGGTTCCATACGGATTGACATTCACGCATACTAGAGTTAGCGTTCATATAATTCCCCATCCGTAAACCAGCTAGTGTGCAAGTCAAAACTTATGTCCAATCATACCGGACCAATCCTTCATTTGATATTAATTTCTCATTCACTTGAGAAATTGATTTATGATGGTGGTCATTCTATCCCTATTTAATTTATTGGTTATCAAAATTAATTTTCCATCAATCCCATCAAAGATTGTGGCAAAACATTAGTGTATTTGATATATATCATGATGTTAGTACATTAGACTACTTTTTAGATCCGATGTTATGATAAGAATGGGAAGAACATATATATATACAATAGATGCTAATTTATAATTATAAAAGTGAATCAGGAAGGAATTTGAGCATATTAGGAATGAGATTAACTGATATTTTCTTTCCTTTAGCAATATCCATATTTGTATTTTTTTTCTGAACCTTATATATATATATATATATATATATATATATATATATATATATATAATTGTGTATTTGGTGCCATATTTTGGGAAAATATACATACATTTGCTTAATGTGTTTAATTTAGAACTATTTTCAATCTGTGAACTTATGTTAGAATCTTTAGTTATGGCCTGTTCTGTCTTTTTTTGTGATAAGTTGGGATAGCCTTGCAGGGAAGGGTGGAGGGTTAATCCAGGGTACTGCTAGTGAAGCAATTCTTGTTGTTCTTTTAGCTGCTCGGGATAAGATTTTGAGAAAGGCAGGGAAGAATTCCCTAGAAAAACTAGTGGTTTATGCTTCTGACCAGACACATTCTTGTCTACAAAAAGCATGCCAGGTATTTATCAAATTGAAGCAATAAATTCAATAAATTTATATGGAACCAACCAAATCAACACTCTTTGTAGCTTAATTTAATCACTTTGTGTACATGTTACTTGTCTTTCCTCTTAAACTTCTCCAAGTATAATGCATTTGGATGATACTTATGTATTACTTTAGAAAACGTAAATGACTTATCTATAAGTGTAGTGACCCATACCATATTATAGACGCGGTTTGCTAATACTACTTCTTAGAGTTTTATTATGTGTGTTTTTCTAAATGCTGTTATATATGCTTCTGATTGAAGGCATGTTAACTTAAATGGACAAAATTTGAGTTAATGCTTGCGGGACATTATTCAAATGTGATTAGACAATAATTCCTGCAAAGAATGAATCTGTTTGAACAATCCAAGAAGCATTTGTATTAATATAGTAATTGATGCAAAAGGAGCACGATCTATATGCCTCACTTAGCAATTTCACTCAATAGCATACCTTGGCTGGCAATCCGGCAAAATAGAGAGTATTACTTGGTGCGTAAAGCCGTAAACTTGTATTTTATTTTTAATAGAATGATTAGAACAATAATAGTGGGAGAATTTTCTCAAGAACTCATGCAAAGTAAGCTCGGCATGCCAAATATTAAAAGGTAAAATATAAATTAATATCTAGATACTAAATCAATGAGAAAAATAAAATCAAAAGTTGGACTCTTAATTGAGTCTCTTTTCTAGATCAGACCCTTTTGAAAAATCATTTTAAAAGGATTTACTTCTTTATTCACTTTATTCTCTCCTATTAAGCAGAATCTTACCATTTTAAACTGAGTATGCTGAAAATTATGATAACTCCTTTAATGATAATATATCACATCACATCCTCCTACGGACTTGATTGAAAAAGTTACTTTCAAGCCACCTAGCAAAATTTAACTAATTAAACTCATTTTCTTAAGAAACGGGTAGTCTCTCATTTATAATTCTAGTATTTATGTTAGGGGTTTATATATAAACTAGTATGTATTAAAGGGCCTAAATCTAGCATTATATTGATGAATAATATTCCTTTTCTTTGTACTCATACTTCACTGCAATCCCTGCAACTCCATCACCTCTAGCGTGCCCTGCTCCACCTCCTTCGTGTCATTGTGTTGGTCCACGATCTCTTATACGGCAAGATGCTCCTCTTCCATGACAACAATCTCTCATGCCCATCTTCTTTTTTGATCCCTTTCTCAACATAGAGACCTAAATCTTCATGCAGTCGTGACATCCAGGCTCCTATTCATCGACACCTCAACATAGTAGCGCCCCCCACTTCCCATCCATTGGGTCCTCAATGTATGGCACCTCCCACCTCCCATCGGTAGCACATCAATGCTACTTCTCACATGGGGAAGCCTCATCTTGTCTTCTTTTTCTTGATTAGGTTATTGCCTATCAATAAAAAAGAGGATATAAAAAATAAAATAAAACATAAAAATAATAAGTTCTATAATTATATCTTAGGTGGCAATCATAACATGTTCAATTGGTTGCTTCATTGAATCTTTCGTAGTCAATGCATATCACTAAAGAAAAACTCAATGAGAAGGATTATACTTCATGGGTTGTAGTAGTTCATATTTGATTTATTGATTAGGGACAACTTAAACACCTCACTCCCCAAATTGTCAATATTTTCAAATTTGTTCGAGTTTCGTGGGAATAGATTGATGCATAACTATTGGCTCTTTTTAATAGTTCATCATCCTTAATCTCATGAGCATTTTTCTATGCTAGAGATCTATACATGAATGACACATTTCAAGCATATGGTGATAAAAAAGTCTTTGTATTGTGCAAAGATCAGAACATATGTTGGTTGATTTCAAATCATCATTGTTGATATTTGAGATTTCTTTTCAGTTACCTCACATATCTAGGCCATGCAAGAGCATTTTAACCAACTTCTAACCATGGTTTCTTGTGTTGAGTCGTGTCGGTTAGCACGGACGGAATTTATCATTCCACATGCTGACTGGCATGTGAGATGACTCTGACATAGCGGAACAAAGAAAACAAAGGGATAGAAATGGAGGAGAGAGGAGTACAACGACGACGACAACAGTGCAAAACAAAAAGGAAGTGGGAGAGAAGAAGTGAGCGGAGAAATAGAGGGAACAAAGAAGTACTAAAGAGAGGAGCAGATGCTTGTGATCGACAGTCATCTCTGGTTGGCAGTGGCCACTAGTTGAGATGTACACTCCTTCGAGAGTTGAGAGGAATTGGGCATCCAACAAGAGTGGGGAAGAATCGGGAAAAAAAGGGAAAGAAATGAGGAAAAAAAGAATTAGGGGAAAAAAATGGAATGAGATAGAAAAAGGAAAATAAATAACTACTCAACCTTAATCATTGTACCTACTCGATTAACTTCACCCGATGTTAAACAAACATACACTTGACCACTAGAATTTTAAATATTAATTCATTTTCGTTTAATTAGTATCTACAAATTTTTTTGAAGGGAAGCCTTGGTGTAATGGTAAAGTTGTTACCAGGCGACGTGAAAATCACGGATTCAAATCTCGGAAATATCCTCTTGCAAAGCAAAGTAAGGCTACGATAGATCCTTCTCCGAGATCCTACATTGGCTGAAGCTTCATACCTTTTTATAAAAAAATGTTTAAATTGGATAAAACTTAGTATCTAAATTCAACAAAGTTTTTTTTTGCATTCTAACTTTTATGATAGTGAAAAATAGGTGAACAAGCAATGAGAAAATTAGGATTTAGTGAAGTAAAATTTATTTAGTTAAATTAAAAATAAGTTTTTTATTTTTTAAATTTATTTCATTTAAAATATTACCAAAATTATATGATGAAAATTATAATAGATGTGATGAATGGATCATTTAAAAGAAAATTAGAAAATTATCTCCAATTCAAATTGAAGGATAAAAATTTTAAATTTATTTTATTTAAAAATTTTGAATTAAAATTTTCAAATTTTATTAAATCAAATTCGAATTAAATTATATTTTTTATAAAATTTTATTTATTCGTACAATTAAATAAATTAAAAATCTAATTTAAGCCTAAATATAATATTTTACATCCAAATTTAAAAAAAAAATCCTATATAGAAGAATACACATATATTATTAGTATAATAATTAGATAAATAATTAATTTAAATAGAAGTTGATTGTTATTATTAATAATATAATTAATAAGTATCTAAACCATGCTAATACCAAAACCGTATCATTTTAGTGAGACCAAAACTCCGGTATTGTTTGAATTTTAAACCTTCCTTCTAATTATTATATTTCTTCACTAGGCTCAAATATTAAGAGACTTTTATTCCACCTCTGTCAAATGTCTACATGATGGCGTTGAGGGCATCATAGCATTGTTAGATTGCCTAGTCATAGGGTCACTCCAGCTACTTAATTAAGCACTCTAGCCACTCAATTATTGTCTGAGAGAGCATAGGGTGGTAGAAGAAATTGTTCATGAAATCATATCAATGAATAGGACATACTCAAATGTATGGATTGTTGGAAACTTGGGCTTGTCAGAGATGTTTGCTACACTCTTCACAACTATCTATCAAGTCATCCTCCACACACTATCCATGTAGCACAATCACTTAGGATGTTTCATTGGCTCATCTTCTTGTTGTCTCTAGTTCAACCATTGTTCATATTGAGGAGTTTTGTTGCCTTCTCAAATTTATATTGTGATAGATGCCTCATCTCAATTAAATGCTACCTTAACCCATGGAGATACTTCCATGGTTTAAAATCTCGTAGTGTGTCGAGCAACACTGTCAAAAAGTATCATTCCGATAAATTACCGAAACTTGATACTACTTGGCACATGGAATATCTCCTGTGTCGTCATATTAGTCATGTCAATATGTATCATGTTATTCTAATACTCAACACCCCTTGACATGTTAGAACATATTAAGTAAAATAAAATTGTTATCTTCTTTTTTTCTTCTTATCTTCTTCCTTTCACCTCCAATTCGCTGCTGACACCATACATTGAAATGTAAGCACAATACTAAAATAGTATTTTCCAATGAAGATGGAAATTTTAACATGGCTTGAGATTTTGTACCTTGTATATTTCTATTGCACTTGTATCATATTCCACCCAAGGCTTGGACTTGGATTCTTGACACCATACATTGAAATGTAAGCACAATACTAAAATAGTGTTTTCCAATGAAGATTGAAATTTTAACATGGCTTGAGATTTTGTGCCTTGTATATCTATTGCACTTGTATCATATTCCACCCAAAGCTTGGACTTGGATTCTTGACTTAGATGCCTTTAAACATATGTCTAGTAATATTCACTTATTTTCTACTCTTACATCACTTTACTCACTCATTTATCTTATGCTTCTTAATGCCTTTTTCACATTAGGAAATACATCGGACAAATTCCTATTACTTCAAGCTTCTAAACTATCTTTAAGGTTATAGCTAATTGCCTAGTTACCTCTATACATAACCTATGAATAGAAAAATAATTTCAATAGCTAAATGATGGTGTGTAGTATTAGTCAGCCATAGACCTCCTGATATTGAGTCTAATCCTCTATAAAAAGTCAGCAATTCTATATACTTTGAATAATTCAAGGTAAAAACGAGGTTGCTCCCTCAGAAATGTAAGATGGCTGCAGTCCACTCGAGATGTACCTCACATAATAATAGGGTGAATGATATGCAATCCACACAATGAGTAACACATCTCATGTAAGATGGCTGAAGCCTACGAACACAGGCAAAAAAACTCGCAAGTCCTTTTTGAGTGTAGTGCCAAAACTTTATAATATGAGGAATTAATCTTTTTTATTACTTCGATATACGTAGTCACACAACTCCTTCAAAGTGTGGAACCAATGCTCTACAATTATAATATTTTTTTAGATTCTTATTCTGGTATAAGTACCCATGCAACTATTCTGAATTTGAAAGTTGAAGAAGCTACATGGTACAAGGGTTGCATACATTTTTTCGATTAAGTTGAAAAAACTCACAACATAAGAGTGCAGAGCTGAATCTTTCTTGTATTATTCATTTATATGTGATTCGTTTAGCGTATTATTCATCTTTATATGACTTGTTTAGTCTATTATGAGGAGGTTAAGCATTGTATCATACTTCTTGTAGATGTTTACTTCATTACTTCGTGTAAGTGAATCATCTAGTGAATTTAGTAGTGACAGATTGGATATAGGAGTAGAGTCTTTGAACCACATTACATCTTATTCTTTGCATTGTTGAATATGTTGTAGGTAGTGGATGTAACAGCGGGGTCATTATATCTCATTGTTTTTGTTGTGATTAGTTGTATTCTATTTTCACTTAAATATTGATCATGTGCGCATTTGTGTTTAACAATGTGTTTGAATTACGGGTTCGAGTCATGGAAACAACCTCTTGCAATGCAGGAGAAGCCTGTCTACAATAGATCCAATGTGGTCCAACCCTTCCCCGTGACCTTGCATTGGCGGGAATTTCGTGCACCAGCCTTTCCTTTTAATGTGTTTGAATCACAAGTGGAGGAAAAGTTATTGGAAATATGTGAAGTTTCTACTGCTATATCTTGGATACTAAAACTAGGATCATGATGATGGCTTATATGAATATCATACAAAAACCTTTTAGGCATTTAGCAGTGTTATATTTTCTTTAATATTAGCATCTCTTTGTAACATTGCGTGTTATGTTGTTAAAATTCCTTAATTGAAGATTGCAGGAATTTTTCCTGAGAATGTCAGAGTTCTGAAGACTGTCGCTAGTTCAAACTATACTCTTTCTCCTGAAGTAGTCTCCACAGCTATTTCTCATGACTTATTGGCTGGATTGATACCATTTTTTTTATGTGGCACGGTACGGAACAATTTACTATCATATGTAACTGATCTTTCTTTATTGTATCATTTTTTATTTTTCCATCTTAAATAGCTCTTTGTTTTTTGTCAATATACATTGTTTTCAAGCTTAAGAAAACTTATATTTCATTGGAGCAAATGACTTGTAGAGACAGACATGTAACTAATTATTGTGATGTTCTCACTGGTTGACCCGTCAACCCTCATCTGATGTTCTCACTTCTGCATAACTTAAGCTAGATGCTACAGGCATTAACCGAAAGTCCTTTGGCATTCACTTGAGTATGATGCAGAATTCTCTAAGGAACATTTTGGATTTATTCTTTATGACATAAGAAAAAATTAGGCTCAGAATGGTATCTCAATACCAGGTTGGTACCACATCCTCGGCTGCTGTGGATCCACTGTCTGAGCTTGGAAAAATAGCAAAGGTATTGCTAAGAAATGAAACCTACTAATATTTCATTCTACTCCTGGAATCACTGATGATTGATACTGATTTTTATTTGTCTTCATTTTAGGCATTTGACTTGTGGTTTCATGTAGATGCTGCATATGCTGGCAGCGCTTGTATTTGTCCAGAGTATCGTTATCATATCAACGGTGTTGAAGAAGCAGATTCATTTGGCATGAATGCACATAAATGGTTTCTTACAAATTTTGATTGTTCAGTGCTCTGGGTAAAGGTGTGTGCATACATGGTTGTTTGTGTTAAAATAAACTGCATTATCTTGCAATACTTCTGAAAAGACAAGCAGCATTATTGGAATTCAGTAGTCTAGTTACATCACTTGTCAATTTACTAACTCATGATCTCACCATGTGTATTATTTCAAGCTCTTACATTGTATGTAATCTTTTTGCGGTGCTTGATTATTTTGTATTCTTGCATCTGCCACTCATTGTTTAAGTTTTCTTGGGGTCGGGGGCATGATATACATGAAGGGATGTGTGAGTACCTTGCGCCTCTGATAAAAACTAGTTTCACAGGAGTGTCATCATGTAAATTGCTTTTGTACATCATGACTGTCTGAACAAAAATGAATTGATCGAAGTAATCATCTGATGTTGGAAATTTGGCATTATGCTTTATTTAGCAGAATGGGATTTTTTTGTTCCATTGTAGGTTACATAACATGTGTGGTAACTTAGCCTTTAGAAAATCCATCTGATCCCTTAATAGAAGAATCTTCTAGCACCAACATATGAGTCTCTCTTCTCTCTCTCTTTTGCTGTTGTTAATGGAAGAATTTTCTTGCCTTTTGTCTCTCAGATATTGGGAGCTGGAAAAAGATGTAGTAGTGGATTATTACTTAACAACTAGCAATAACTGTTTAATGATCATCCAAACAAATATAACAGTCTTTTATTGCTATATGGCTAAATCAGTAGATCAAAATTAAGTACATGGCTTTTTCAAAATTTTGAAGAAAGTATGTTGATTAAAGTTATGTTTTGATTTGCTTAAGATAATACAACAAGAATGTACTATTATAGGAAATTCATTTTGTAAGCAATAATTAGATAGAAAAGCAGATATCTATAATACTTTTGTCCTGATGTCGAACTTTCCTTTAGCCTACCCTCAATTCCTTGTGTTCAAATGTTCTCCAATAGATTGCCAGCTCAAGTAATCTTAATTATTTTAAACTTTATTGACTATTTCTTTTCATTTTGAAATTGGTCGATTTAAGCAAGTAACTAAGATGTTTTGTTTGATTATAAATTATTGCAGAAACATACTTCTAAGAATTTGACACTCAAATTTCTTGTTGAGATGACTCATAAAGTTTGATTGTGGCTAATAATGTTACTGCTTGACAACAGGACCGAAGTGCTTTGATCCAATGCTTTTCCACATGTCCTGAGTATCTAAAGAATAAGGTTTGCTTTTTTCATATATGTTACTACGCTTTATCCTTGGTATGATTGTACATCTCAAGACAAGTTTTTTGTTGACTTGAATATATTAATGTATTTTACCTAACTTATAGGAGTCACACTTTCATTGATCTTTTATCTTAAACTAATCAACATGGCTACTATATATGCATGTGGGGAAGGCCGTAATAGCAAATGTGCTAATAGTTTTGTAGCAAGATCATGTAGAGGATCTTTAGAAACCTCAAGCCACCAAGGTACCAATTTGGCTGCACCAAATCATGCTCTAGAACTGCTCCAACACTACCTTAGTGGTCCTTCCTTGTCTTGCAATCCCTCAGTCACCTCAAACAACCTTCTCCAATCTCTTTAGAACTCCAAGCCACTTAGTGTGTTGCCTTGGTTGAGCCTAGTCATAATCCACATATGCTCGACCTTGTTAAGTCACGCTCTCAAGGCTCCATGTGTGTTCTTGCAAGTCCCTACACACTCAAACAGACATCAAATCAATAGGTAATGCCCAACTTAAACCTTTTATCCAAACATCAAAACTTAAGATCGTACTAGACCACTTAGGGCATCAAGAGTCTAAACTCAAGTACACTACTAAATGCAAATAGGCTTAATAACTTAGCTCTTAATGTACCAATCGTTACCTAGACATATCATCGCTCTTTGTATTAATATACATGAAACAATTTTAAAAACTACAATACACAAGTGTTTTTCAAGCTTAAAGTTTTTTTTTTGTTGAAGAAAAACTCTATATCACTTTATAACTATTACATTAACCACATCGACCTAGTGATGTAACATAAGAATTGGAGACTAATTCAATAAAATTCTTCTAAAAATTTTATAGTTCATTGTAGATATTTTAAAATTTACTATTAGTTTTGAGGGAAATTAGATGTTTTAAAAGTTCATTATAATTTTAAAGATAAAATAGATTTATTCTTAGATGACTTGTTTATTTTGAGTTTATAACAACCTTACTCTTATTGCATCTGGTAACACTATTACTATGAGACTGCTATTCACAAACCACCCTTTGACAACCACGAGGTTGTCGCTTCTCTTCTCTAGCTGGCTCTTGTGCAAGCGACTTGCAAAGTCATCCATGGGAGTTAAGGCCCCTGATATGGACTTGCTCAGTTAAAGTTGAGTCCCACTACTCCGTGCCAAATGCCATGTCCCCACTGAGATCTAAAGCACCCCACTCCATCAACAAGATACAACTAACAAATCCCTATCAACCATAGTAAGCCATCCCCAAGCATATCTCCATCTTGCTCTCTCATGAGTCGCTCTTTCCAGCTCCCATTGCTCAAATTTCCTTGTCTGAATATCCTGATTCTGCTGCTCCTGTAGACTCTTCCATAGCGGCCAATCTCCGCTCATATAAATCCAAATCGAGAGTTGGTGGCAAGTCTCCCGTCCACAAATAAAGACCTCCAACCCTCTAATTTATCTGTGACCCCTAGCCACCAGCTTGTCACCCTGTTTTTTGCTGCTTGATGGCATCTCCTTTCATACACCGACTGCGCTGCCCCATCCCTACCAAAGCCATTTGCTTTATGATGCCTCTCTCTCCCTTTGGTAGATTTATGTCGTCTTGAGGTCACCTCTATTCATTGAACACGACAATGCATATTTGTGGCCACTCGTCCATTTCTTCTTAGCAATGTTGGTATTGGCTGCACGACCTCCATGAACACATTTGAGCGACACACCTCTCAAATATGCCTCTTCTCTCCTCATTGAACCACCATGCACAAACCACTTTATCCCTACATCCTCTGTCTCTTCCTATGGAAGTTGGTTTGAGCCACCCACCTCCCTACTGGCTGTGCCAATTCCCATGGGTTACCTAGATGCTTTTCTATACCCTTCAAGAACAAAATAACATTGCACACTGTGCCTATCGCACTTTTTTTAATGTTCCATGACAGGAACAATACAAGGTTTATGGACAGATGAACTTCTCTGAATTTGTTTTTTGATACTAGTGATTATTTAATAGGAACTACAATTAACAATATATGCTCAGCAATACCACACGCTTAATGCCCTAAGCTCACAGTTTTCTGTGTCTCTATTATGTCAACAATCATATAGAAGTGTGATTCTTCACTTTTCAATGTGTAAAATACATTTGATATCACCTGAACCAGTTATTTATGCATTTTGTTATTATGTGAATTAGGCCTTGGCAGAAAATGCTGTGGTAGATTTTAAAGATTGGGAGATTCCTCTTGGACGCAGATTCAGGTTTTGCTTCAATACCAGTTGTGCTTTTTTCCTCTATGAATGTATTTTAGCTGTTCTCTCTCTCTCTCTCTCTCTGTCTTTCTCTTTCTCTCTCTCTTTGTGGCCACTGCATTGGCCTGCCATATGCATTTACTTAGAGCTGAGTAGGTAGTTGACATAACCACTGTAAGTTCCAACATTGGGATTGATTATATGGATATTATCCCACAATTATAAGGCGTTGAAACAAAGGGCACAAGAAAATGAGTATTCATCATAAATCGTGTCATTCCATTTTTGATAAAGTAGCAAGACAAGACGTAAAAAAAAAAAAAAATAGTCAACAGGGAGGGGACTACTAGACTTCTGACACTACTCAAATTGGAGCTAGATCAAGTGTGCCTACCTGGAACTCAAAGTAGAAAAGGAGCTAGAATAAAAGGTTCATGAAAGGTCTCCGTGTGGGACTTATTCTAAGATTGTCAAGATCCAACGTGAGACTCACTGACTTAGTGTTATGAATTATGATGAAAAGTCTAATACAATCCTCAAGGTCTCCACCTATAGAGCTATGATATTGTATTAAACAATCTTTACTCTCTTTAGTCCTTTTTTTTTTCTTGTGTCTTTACTTGATGTAATATGAAAATGAAGTAAAAAAATGGTCGATCCACATAGATCAGTAATTTCACTTTTATTCAATAAAACATGCAGGTCTCTAAAGCTATGGTTGGTTTTGAGGCTTTATGGTGTGGAGAAATTGCAAAGCTACATTAGGAATCACATACGGTCGGCTGAACTATTTGAACAACTTATCAGCTGTGACTCAAGATTTGAGGTAAAAGACCAATAAGTCTGACATCTGGTGGAGCTATTGTTAAAAGTTCCTAAAGCATATAGTGCTTGGTTTGGTGGATATTTATTTATACATACTGCTTTACTTTTTGGATTATTGAAGCACCATTTTACTATTTTTGGATTAAAATTCATATTCATAATTTAGACATATTTCGAGGATGGCTGTCTAGGCCGACTAGCATATATGACTACCGATCTCAATGTTCAATATTTGTAGGAGTTTTTGTTTTATTGTTATGAAAATAATTTTCATTATTCTTTCATCACTTTTGTTGCATCTTCAGGCATAAGTGTCACTTTTATGTGCAAGGCATATAGTATGAGGAATGAGATGTATAGTGAAGTTTAGCTACATCTATGTAAAGTAGATCAAGATCGAAAAAAAATACCTAGTTAAACATTTTAACTAGACATTGAATAGTTAGCAATATCAGCTAATAACAAAAGAAAAACTGATCGTTCTGCTCAATCCAAAATACTTCATCCTAAAGATACATTCACAAAGGTGTGCCACACCTTGATGATAAGACCTGCATGAGGTGCAGTGAGAATAGTTATTAAATAGTAGAATAGTGGTTTATCAAAAGAAGAATACAACAAGTATCATCAAGGCATTTAGGATGACCGATTACAAACTTGTATAAAAACATATGAAGGCTTCAAATAAAGATAATGTCCCGAGTAAAGCAAAGTCACATGATTGCAAATAAAAAATACTTTGTTAATTTAATTTTTATCAAATGGTGTATCTTTAATTACTCCAATATGAATTGTCACTAAAATGAAACCTAGTTAATGAATTTGAGTTGATTGGCAACTGAAATATAATGAGAAATCTTTATCTCTCGAATAGTTGTCTTCTAATAGTGTGGAGAGACAACAAAATCATCTATCACAATCTAGGCACAGCTCAACTTCCTTATGGATGAGAGAAAATACCAGTGGTAGTGGATAGGGACAACATATGGAAAATTGCAATTTCCATGAATCATACCTTAATAAAAAAAAACAAAACAATATGAGGAAAAATTATCACTAAAACATTATTGGATGAGCATTAAATGTATAGTGCAGGATCAAATATGACACTAGGGGGTGAATAGTGCAATAAAAAAATCTAAACCTAAAGCGATTGAGTACAATGATAAAAGGTAGAAATTATATTCGTAGCAGTTGAAATATTAATGTATAGTAAACAAAGAAAGCAATAGAAGAGTGCTTTTTTATGTGGTTCGGAACCCGTTCCTACTCCACTGCACTCGTATGATAAGTCACAAACCTGAACAAGAGGATGAGACCTCAACGAGCTAGAGTGCTGTACTCACAAGGATAAATCTCTACAAGGATAAGATCTCAAAGATTTAAAAACATCGACCCAATAAATGGGATTTCAGATTCACTCTTTCTAAATGATATAAAATTCAATTTCTTGAGACAAATCCTAACAACTCACCTTAATAGATATGGATCTAATCCATGGTGAGGTGAGAAAAAAAGTTTCTTAGAGAGCTTTTGATGCAAGGATGACCATGAATAAGCTTGCAAAGCCCCTTGATGATCCTTTGACACTTTAACAATGATGGACAAATGATAGATATATTTTTATACAAGTTCTTATGCCAAAAGAATCACTAAAATGGACCTTTAATGAGGCCTAATGGTTGTTTTCTTACTTGTTGATCAACCAATGAAAAATCTTTAGTCACCCCAAAACTAGTCATTTATGGTTTTTGGAAGTCATCAATCAATGATTGTTTGACTAACAAAGGTCTTAAGCTATCTGTGCTTGTTTTGGTTTGCTTGACTAGAAATTTTTAGTCGTTCCGAAACTTGGTTGTTGTCTAAAACTATTAATCTTTTTGGTCGACCAATAATTGCCTAAACTTTGATTGTGGGTACCAAATAGGCTATAAGAATAAGCTCTTTAGGTATTACTCCGTACTTAGAAGCTAAATTCTATTATTAGAAGCTTTACCTGAAATAAACCCAAAACAAGATATCTTCAAATCTATCTGGCTCCTTGAGCTCGATCTATTATTGAGGTACACGCTCCACATGACTTCACACTTGATTCATCAGATCCATACTTGAGCTTTCTTCACCGCGCATCAAGATTCTTTTAAAAAATAGTTATTCATACTTGATAAATATATTATCAACAAACACGGAACTAAAAGGTTTACTAACTTTTATGTGTTATTAGACATCAAAACACTATAATCAAACATTGACTATAACAGAGGATCCAATTTTCAACAGGAAAAGGTTTAAAATTTCAAACATGTCAGAGTTTCAATATTTGACTAGATCATTACTGTTTCAATACTATACCAATATTACAACTTGTAGTGTTGGTGGTGGGGAGAGGGAAGGAGGAAGAAGATAAACAAGCAAAAGAATAGAACACAGATATATACCTAAATTTGAACTTTAGTTTCCATCTAGAATTATATAGTTGTGACATTGTGTTGGATAAAGACAAGAAAAAAAAATAACGAACATTATTTCGATCCATCTTAACATATTATAATATGCCAAGGGATATCGAATATTGACATGATACAATACTCATTGATATGATTAACACAATGACATAAGATAAATTACTTGTGCTGAGTAGCACTGAGTTTTTTTAATTTATTAGAGTGATACGTTTCAATAGTGTTGCCTATCATGGTATAAAATTTTAAACCATCACACTAATAGTCGTTTAACTTGAGCAAATTGAAATAAAGGCAGAGCAACCTAAAGCTATAGCCACTTTAACACCAACAAGCTTCCTAAAATAGAATAAGACCTTCGCCAATGATCCTAAGAGGCATCTTGAATTGAAATGGACATAGAACTCAAAAGCAACTAAGATATCCTAAAATAAAATGGTCAAGTCCTTATATGCAAGTTAAAGACTTAGACCCAAGAGGGGTTCTAGAAAAGAAAAAAAAAAAAAGAGGCAAAAGACCTCAGATCAAGAGTTCCACGAGTCCTACTAAAGTAAAAAAGCATCTAACCTCTGACACAATCAAAAGAAGACTTAGACTGTAATAAGTGTTTTGAAATAAAAGGGTGTTAGACATAGGTTAAAGATCCTAAAAGGCATCCTAAATTTAAAAGAACATCCTAAGAGGAGCTCTAAAATAAAGAGGGTATAAGACCTCAAATGAACAATTCGAAGACAAGTCTTGAAATAACAAGGGTGTTAGACCAACAATCCAATTTGAAGTAATACTTATACTCTAAGTAGTATCCAAGAATAAAAGGCATAAGACCTTTGGTCAAGGTCCCAAGGGACATCCTTAATTGAAAAGGGAATAAGAGCTCAAACCCAAGCCAAAGACTTAGATAATGAAGCATCTTGAGGAAACAAAGCGCATAATGCCTCAAGTCATGAGTCCATGAGACATTCTAAATTAAAAAGTGCATAAGACCTCAATCCTAAGTTGAAGATTTAGACTTAAGAGGCATTCTGAAATGAGAAAGGCAAAACTGGTTCAAGAGATGCCATAAACTAAAAAGGACATAAGATCTTCAACCGAACACATTAAAAAAGGCTATTAATGGAAAAAATATCACTAGTAGTTTTGGTGTCAATAATTTTGTTACTAGACTTGTTGGCCTAAGTCTTGTGGTTAAGGCTATTAACGATATTATTGATTGATCTTGTCACTAATGCGACATTAGTGGCAGATTTTTTTTCATCATTAATTAACAAAGTAATTGTAACTAAATGAGACAAAACTATATTATAATTTTTGTCATATATAATCATTACCAACAGACTTGTCACTAAAATTTTTTTTTTAATGACAAATGTTTAAATGTTAGTTGTGGCTAAGAGACATCCTAAAAAGTGCATTAGACCTTACACCTGAATTGGATAAACTCAACTAGACCTCATTCTATTATGATTGAGCTCAATGCCACTTGTGTTCCTTTGGTCGATTGAGGGTTGAGCCAAATAATTACATTTGGTAGACTTCTATAATCTATTGTATATATTTTGTTTGGATAAGAAAAAATAGCATATCATATATAGAGTACAAAAAGTGGTCTATAACGGATACTTATGTCTAACACAACATCAGATCATAGTACATCCCTAAAGACCTGTATATATGTATACTCATACTCCTGAATATCCTCTCAGCATTCAATTGCTCATCCTCAAACATATATTTATTTCTAGCTCTCCATACATAGTATATTCATGAAGATAAACTCAAGTGTCGAGCCTTCATTAATACCCTATTCCCATGGTAACATCACCCAAACACCCTTAGGGTGCGTTTGGTTGGGGGGTTATCCTTGATAACTTTGGTTATCTTGTTTGGTTTAGATAATTAGCGATTCTCAAGTAATGATCGATGGCCGACATGTCAGCAAAAGGGTCATGCAACCAGGAATCGAAAAACCTTAGGAAAGTAAGTTTTTTTTTATTCCGGGGTTATGAAACTTATCTTTCCAAAATTATCTTCCAATATTTACATTTAAGAAAAAAATAATCATTACAATTTATTAACTTCCGAAAGTATTATTCGTGGTCGATGACCGACAACGACGGCCAGTGACCACCGTTGACGCCCGACGACCGCCGCCGACGACCGGCGGCCGGCGACCACGGCCGGCGGCCGCCGACCACCGCCGCCGACCGACGGTCAGCACGGATCGTTGGCGGTCGACGTCGACAGCCGGTCGGCAGCCACCGGCGATCTACGTCGATTGTCAGCGTTCGGCGCTGACAGCCGACCGCCGATGTTGCACATCGACTGCCTACACGGACACCGACGGTCGATGCCGACGTCGACGCCGACGAATATTCTTTTAATTTAATATTTTAATAAAATTATTTAAATAAAGGGTAATATGGTAAAATATTATATTATGTTATAGACTATTACCTCCAAACAAACAAGATTTTATTTGATTACTTAAATTGAACCAAATAACTTCAGGTTATGTTTCATTCCCTATCACATAACTAAGGTTATATATGATAACTTGAACCAAACGCACCCTTAGTGTCTATCTAAAAATGGTCATCTCCTGCCGCATATGAAGCCTGTCTCTAACCCTCCTCCATAACTCAGCAATAGGGGGGCACCCAAAAAAACAAATGCTCTTGCCTCTCCAACACATGTAGACAAAATGTGCGCCTATCCTCCAAGTACTCCTACCTATCTTTAGTGCGAAGACGCCCCAAGGCCAGTTTTCAGCAAGTGGTAGCGTGACTAGGCTACAAGTATTCCACACCGTTTGTGCCCATACCTTCTTTGGACTGGGATGCCCAAAGAAGTCATATGCCCGATCCACTCCGCCATCCTATGCGAATCAACTTGCCAGTCTTTGTCCAACAGCAGCCGGTGAGCCCGCATCCGAAAGAATTCGGTCTCGTATCAGCAGTAGCCTCTTAATCAAGTGGAGGTATGTAGAGGCTACTTCCCAAGACCACTATACTCTTGCCCATACTATACTATAATCTATTATAAAATGACCATACTGTACTCTTGCCCTAATATGCAACTTCTAACTATGATCTATGAAGAATTTGGTGGTGACATCCATAATTTTGCATGACTTTATACTCTGCAGTATATGGCTGAATCTCCTTTGTATGTGGTTTCATGTTAAAGCAGTCACAAGATACTGGGGTTATCGTAAAGATAAAATTATGCTTTCGTTGGTTGACTAGGAAATTTTTCAAAGTTTATTTCTCCCTGGTACTTGACTAGGACTTACTACTGTTTTATTTTTCTGATTCCTGCATAGCATCCTCAGAATATTGTCACCACTATTTGAAATTCATAGGTTGCGACTCCTCGGTCCTTTTCACTAGTATGTTTCCGCCTTATTCCTCCACAAAATGATTCAGATAATGGCTATAAGTTGAATCAAAGTCTACTGAATTCTGTCAATGCGACCGGCAAAATCTTCATATCACATACTGTAAGTTCTTCAGTTGCTATCACTGAGCTACAGAATTCCTTGCGCTTCATGATGGCTTTAATTTTTCATTCATGAGCAGATTCTGTCAGACAAGTTCATCTTGCGTTTCGTTGTTGGAGCATCGCTTACAGAAGACAAGCATATCACGACAGCATGGAAGGTGTTGCAGGATCAGGCTACGTTGCTTCTAAAGGACTTATAAGAGTTTATCTGATATGTTTTGCTGCTTATTTGATCATTTCAATCTAGATAATAGATTCAATTTGATCAGTATGCAAGTTCTGCATTTCCTAAGTCATTATGTTCGTTCGGACCATTTTAATTTTAACCCTACAAACCAAACTGAAATGGCTGGAATTCTGTTTATGCTTAAAATAAATGTCTACTATCTGTATCTAAATTAAATTACTCTTCATGTAATTCTCAAGCAATTGCCCAACATAGCATGACCTCTTATTGAATTTCAAAATAAGTCCTTCAATAAAAGTGTTTTGCTTTAACCAATCATAAGTTTGGTTAAAGAGTTGAAAAAAATGACTTTGGCTCTCTGTTATTATTGTGGCCTTTTGAATTGTGAATGACTCTTTGCATTCTTATAACTAGGAGGTTGCGCTCTTACAACTAGGAGGTTGAAACGGGTAAAAAGATAATTTATAATAAACTCAAACTTTAATTACAGAGAATAAAAAATTCAATGGAAGAAGTAAAAGAATAAACAAAATATCAAATTCAATGATGTTTTTTACTGGTTTATCATAAATAATATTATAGATGTTGATTAAACTTAATTTGGAGTTTAAATCTTCAATGTTCTTCCTTGGTAGAGCCTTAGTGAGGATGTTTGTTTTTTGAAAACTAATTTGCAGATGTAGTAACTTTGATTATTTCCTCTTCCATGATTATTCCCTTTTTTTTAATCTTTTCCTTTATGAAGTGGTATCTATCTTCATTTTACCACTCTACTTATAGATAATATTATAAAATAAAAAAAGGAGCCATTAAATTTCTATACAAGCAATCAAGAACATTCTACAATATTTTACATACCTTTAAATGTATATATAGAATCATTTATAGAAAGAGTTTTTCATGGTACAACGCATTTCACTGCGGGTTGCATCATCCAGGAATTTAGAAATGGAATAGTAAGGATTAAAACCAAATAAATGAATATAGTCATGTCACGAATAGGTACAATAACTAGACAGTTGACCCTACAAACTACGGCACTGTCCTAACTGGTTGGGTGGCATCGAATCGCTTCTTCAGGCCAAACAATCTTTTTCTATGCCTACGACCTTGCTTATGTTGCTCCCATTCATGTGCTCCTCGCAAAACCTGATTGCCACACGCCTGCAAAAGTAAGCATAATGACTATTTGTGCTAAGAAAACCCAAGAGAGCATGAAAAGATGAGTAAAGTTGTTACAACCCTATGCATGAAGCTCCCTTTAATACGAAGTTCCGATGAATGATCTATCATATGTAATCTTATCCTACTTTAAAAAGGTTATTTCTGAGACTCATAAACTGAGTTGAATTAAAAGAAGACTCTAACTTGGCGCATCCTTGAATTTGAATTAGCATTCTTGGAAAAAGAAAGCAGAAATAAGACAATATTTAAAAACATGTTGTGGAAGATTGGTAACACTATACTATTCTATACTATTCTCTGAGATGGTATCATATTGTTCGCCAAAGAAATAATAACACTTAGTGTGTGATTTGGTTGGTTGAAATAATTGTTCCATTCTTGATAAATTTTGCAACATTTGCTTGCAAAATGAACAGCAATTCCAGGATTGTGGTTCTTTAATGATCATGGAATACCATTTTCCACATAATTTTTATTCCCCCTAGAACTCATCTATTCTTTACATCAAACTCAGAAAACTTGTATGAATTGTTATTCTATATACCTAACCAATACTATTCCTATTTAATTCTTATTCTATTCAATTTCGTAAGAATAAATACTCTTAAGCATCAATTGATTCACATCTAATCAAAAGGTACATGAAAGAAATTAAATAACGACCAAATGGTCGATTGAAAGCTTCAATCAACTAACAAATGGTGAATCCTAACTATTTGAGATGGACTACACAGAACTTGTCTCATCATTAGATTTTTTATTATATTATCACCAGTAATATGCAAACATTTAAACTATTCTAACTAATTTTAAGTATACTATTCTAAAAAATTTTAAGTATAGATGCATTGAGTTCACATTGTCAGACCTGATTGATTGAATTGGTCTAATTATAAAATCTATTGACCATCTTTGGGAACTCCAGATTTGCATCTTAAAATATATAATTAGAAATTAGAATAAGCATTAACGTTCTTTAGATAGCTTCAGGAAGATGAAATACTTCCCAAACCAGTAAATGGAGAAAGACCACAATAGAGCTCATATTGGCTCGTCGAGCAAGTTCACTAACACTCGACATCCTAGTATCAAAAAAATTGAACCATATAGTTGAAGAGCAAAATAAACTGACCTCACATATATATTGGGTCCACAAGTCCCTTGAAACTGGACCCTTTTGCTGGAAATGACCTAACTTTTTATTGTTGGTCAAAGAACTCGGTTCCTCCAAAAAATTTCTCACAATTTTTGCACAAGGTTCAACTACTGTTGTCTGCCATAGATCACCCGAGTTGCCTGTAGGAGTACACATGTTACATATAAACAAAGATGTTTAAGCTCCAAAAAAGTTCATTAAATGAACAAGTGAGATCACGGTGCAGACAGGTAAAAGCTTCTGTTGCATCAACATAGTGAAAGTTCCATCCAAAAACTGACTTCAATTGATTAAGCCGTCGTTTCTGAGATAAAAGAATTTATGCAGCTTAAGCTTGTATGGTGATCAATTTCTTCTTCTTTTTTTAAATATATAACCATGACTCCATGAGTTTGACAATGAGAAGATAGTACAAGAAAACAAGTTTACTTGGCGGCGAACAAGTTTGCATGTGTTGGATTTTAACTTATCTATGGCTTCAGCTAGCAAGTTTTTCAGCCCGCCACCATTCATATCAACAATCTCTGAGAAATATGGCCATGGGACCTCAGTTGACTCTTTAATGGAGAAGTAGCTTTTAAAAAACATCCCAAATTCACGGACACCAATAGCTTGATATAAGCCTTGGGTATAATCTGTGTTTTGATTGTAGATACCACAGACTTCATTCAGCAGTCCAGAATCAAGCATGGAGTCAACTCTTTGTTCTACGTATCTATCCAGTATAGGAAGGGAAACATCCACCCATATAAAACAACAATTATATCTAAAATTATCAGCGCGTCCCCACTTCTGCAATGCCACAAGTAAATTCAAAGATCAACAAATAAGGATCACTGTTCCATTGCAACTTAGTTTATTGTCAAATATTTGCAATAATAAATATGCTTAGCTAAAATTAATAGAGATAAAATAAAATTAATAGGAGAAGATGCAAACAGGCACAGTGCACTGCATATGCATCAAAGTGCAGAATGCCACAGAAGCAATGGAGCAAAAATAACAGTGGGAATTTGTGTTTCCCAATTTGTTGTATACCTCAGCATTCTCTCCCTGAAAAAGATTACTAGGTAGGACACCTGAGCTGTCATACAAGTCCAAATAACGTTTTATCTGCACAAATCCTAAAAAATTAATAAGAGAGAAATTTAGAAATTAAAACTAATATATAAATACACGAGTAAAAAAACTAACAGGCATAAAAAATGGGCACCTTGATATTTTCACACCATGGATGATTTATACAGACAAACATAAGGAAATCATGCCTCATGCGCAAGATTGGCAAATTCAAACACCAAGGTAGTTAAAATCAAGATTTTAACTTGAATCGGAAGGGGTACTTAAAATCGTAAATCTTAAAATCGTAAATCATATCGTAAGATTCTATAAAATTCCTATATATATGCATATAAAATTATAAAGTCATATATATGGATCTCAAATAGCATAAATAATAAAAAAATATTTTAAATCGCTAAACAAACTTAGATAAACTTGCATTCATAATCAATATTACATTAAAAATGTCATCCATAAGCCACAAAATAGTGAAAAAACATATAATAACCTCAATTAGAATTAGAAAGGTTCCACCGACCATCTAATTATAGAAACTAGATGCCTAATCTATAAATCTAAAAAATATGACACATTAAAATCATAAGGTTCCATATATATGATTCCGATTTTAACTATTTTTTAAAATCGTTAAAATCGTATTTAAATAGTAAAATCACGATTTTTAAGGGTTAAAATCGCGATTTCAAAAAGATTTTAATAAATTACGATTTTAACTCCGATTTAAATCGTTCGGAGGTCAAAAATCGTAAAATCGTAGGATTTTAAGATTAAAATCGGGATTTTAACTACCATGTTCAACACTCGTTAAAGAAAACATACAAGTTTTGTTCAACAAAAAATGGGGAAAAACACACATAAAAAAGGAAGATAAACATTATAGTCCGTTATTTTTATTGTATAAAGAAAGAATAACATCCAGATGTTAATTAACGCAAAACAGCAAAATAAAGTTGAAGCCAACAAACAAAAACAGCATTACAGGATAACAATTAAGGATTTAAGCTGATTAAATATATTGCCAAACCATAAAGGGAAAGGAGTAGTTGTTCTATGAGCTATTACACAGTTTTCAAATACGATATGACATGAAATATGTTGACTGTTAGACAGTTTGTGGACAATCTACACCATATGGCTGATCTGAACTATGTTGCTGTTAGACAGTTTGTGGGCAATCTACACCATACGGCTGATCTGAACTATGTTGCTGTTAGACAGTTTGTGGGCAATCTACACCATACGGCTGATCTGTCATGAACTATGTAGCTGTTAGACAGTTTGTGGACAATCTAGACCATACGGCTGCCCTACAATAAATGCAGCTACCCAATAGAAGCCCTTTAAGTCATAAAAGTCCATACTGAATGTGCTCGATTCAGAAGCAAATGATTTAATTATCTAATGTACAAAGGAAGAGAATTCCAATAAAACATAAGCATCTGTCTCAAACCTCTTGTAACATGGTAGTAGAACTAAGATAAGCAATTCCTTGCAAGGGTCTGCTTTCTGCACCAATTCTACTAAATTAATTGGTTCTAGCTCTGTATATTTCAAAGTGTTATTAATCGAAGAATTCTTAATCATCTATTACAAGATGTAAGATCTATTTATATATAAAGTTAGGAGCCTATTTTAGGAAATATATACAACGTTAGGGGTCTATTCTAGGAAATAAATTAGGATTCTATTCTAGGGAGTAATTTATATTTTAAATAAAATACAAATCAGGGTATATATTTATATTTATACAGTTAATACTCCCGCTCAAGTTGGAGCATAGATATTAATCATGCCCAACTTGTTACAAAGATAATTAATCCGGACCTCATTTAAAGCTTTTGTGAAGATGCCCCCTAGTTGTTCTCCAGTTTTTACATATCCTATAGTGATCAAACCTCGTTGGATTTTTTCACGAACAAAATAACAATCAATTTCAATGTGCTTAGTTCGCTCATAAAACATTGAATATGATGCAATGTGAATAGCAGCTTGATTATCACGCCACAGTTTTGCTGGTACTGAAATTTTAAGTCCTACTTCAGTCAATAGTTGATATATCCACATTATTTCACACACAGACTGTGTCATAGCTCTATATTCTAATTCTGTACTAAACCGTGATATAACGTTTTGCTTTTTACTCTTCCATGAGACTAAATTTCCTCCAACGAAAATATAATAACATGAAGTAGACCTTCTATTCATTTTAAAACCTGCCCAATCTACATCTGAAAAACATTCAATATGAGTGTGCCCATGATTTTTATATACGATACCCCATCCAGATGCTCCCTTCGAGTAACACAAAATTTGCTCTAGCGTTGCCCAATGATGACCTGTCGGAGATGACATAAATTGACTAACGACACTAACCGAATGTGCAATATCTGGACGAGTCACGGTAAGGTAATTCAATTTCCCAGCCAACCTTCTATATCTCTCTGGATGTTCAAATAGTTCTCCATCTATTGTGAGGTCTACGTTCTGACATATTGGAGTACTACAAGGTTTTGCCCCTAATTTTTTTTGTCTCAGTTAATAAGTCAAGAGCATATTTCCTCTGAGATAGAAATATACATTTTCTACTCATAACTTCAACACCTAAGAAATACTTTAACACCTCTAAGTCTTTTGTATGAAACTGAGTAAAAATAAAAGATTTGAGAGATGAAATTCCCGTAGTATCACTTCCAGTAATAACAATATCATCCACATACACAACTAACAGAATAATACCAACTCCCATACTTGCTTTTTGTCATACCAAATTTCTCAATAACCTGACTAAATTTTCCAAACCAAGCACAAGGACTCTGTTTTAAACCATACAAAGATTTCTGAAGACGACAAACTCACCCCATCTTCCCCTAAGCAACAAAACCAGGAGATTGCTCCATATACACCTCCTCTTAAAGACCACTACGAAGATAAGTATTTTTGATATCAAGTTAATGTAAAGATCAATGATGAGTAGCATCCAATGAAATAAATAATCGAGCAGATGTCAACTTTGCAACATGAGAGAAGGTATCGAAATAATCCACACTATAGGTTTGAGCATATCCTTTAGCAATAACCCAAATTTCTCAATAACCTGACTAAATTTTCCAAACCAAGCACAAGGACTCTGTTTTAAACCATACAAAGATTTCTGAAGACGACAAACTCACCCCATCTCCCCCTAAGCAACAAAACCAGGAGGTTGCTCCATATACACCTCCTCTTAAAGACCACTATGAAGATAAGTATTTTTGATATCAAGTTAATGTAAAGATCAATGATGAGGCATCCAATGAAATAAATAATCGAGCAGATGTCAACTTTGCAACATGAGAGAAGGTATCGAAATAATCCACACTAAAGGTTTGAGCATATCCTTTAACAACAAGATGAGCTTTTAGTCTTGCAATTGACCCATCTAGATTGACTTTAACTGTGAATACCCATTTGCATCCAATAGCTCGTTTTCCTGAAGGTAAATCAACCAAGTCCCAAGTATCATTATCATCCAAGGCTTTCATTTCCTCTATCATTGCATCTCTCCAACTAGGAGGAGATAAGGCTTTATGGGCATTTTTAGGAATAGAAATAGAGTCAAGTGAAGTAATAAAAGAGCAAGAAGAAGACTTCAAGCCGTTATAAGAAACAAAAGAAAAAAGGATAAGTACACTGGCGTTTACCTTTACGTAATGCAATGAGAAGATCATTACTCGAATTTGGATTAGATGACGAAGTAGTAGGTGCAGGACATGAATCAGGAGGTTGACGCCTGGAGTATACTTGAATAATAGGAGGTTTGACCAGAGCCGGTTCCGAGACAGGTGCAGAGGATGTGATAGAATATACCAATAAATCATCATCTTCCTTTTGAGAAGTCGGGATAAGTGAGGATGGGAAATAAGGTATGTTTTCCATGAAGGTGACATCAATTAAGACTAGATATTTATTAACACTGGGTCAATAACACCTATAACCTTTCTGAAGGCGAGAATAACCAAGAAATATACACTTTAAAGACTTGGGATCTAATTTAGTGACATGTGAACGAACATTCCGAACAAAACAAGTGCTACCAAATATCTTAGGATTGACAGGATACGACTTATTGGGAAACATAATTTTGTAAGAAATCTGACCATGAAGAACAAATGAAGGTATGCAGTTAATGAGAAAACATGCCGTAGAAACCGCATTTGCCCAAAGAGACTTGGGAACATTCATTTAAAATAAAAGGGTCTGTGCAATCTCAAGAAGATGTCTGTTCTTACGCTCAGCCACACCATTTTGGGATGGAGTATCAACACAAGAGGTTTCATAAAGCATACCATTCTGAGTCATATAAGATTGAAATAGACTAGATGTATATTCCTTGACATTATCACTTCGCAAAGTACGGATGGACGTATTGAATTGAGTCTTAATCTCGACACAAAATGCACAAAATAGAGAAATAACTCAGAACAATTTTTCATTAAATATAACCCGGTTACACGAGAATAGTCATCCACAAAAGTGACAAAATACCAAAAATCAGATTTAGACAAAATAGAACAAGGACCTAAAATATCGGAATGAACCAACTCAAAAGGTATAATAGCACGTTTATTTATTCTTGAACTAGAACTAAGACAGTGATGCTTTGCAAATTGACATGACTAACAATCTAATGAAGACACTCTACTATATTGTGGACAAAGCTTCTTGAGCAAAGGAAGAGATGGATGACCTAACCTACTATGAGCCTCGAAAGGAGAAGTTACACCCGAGCAAGCTAAGGATCTTGGGACAGGTGGATCAAGAATGTAAAGGTCTCCAGACTCATGTCCTTTACCAATAGTCTTCTTCGTCAAAAGATCCTGAAATAAACAATGATTAGGAAAAAATAAGATGCAACAGTTAAGATTAC
Organism: Boesenbergia rotunda; assembly: GCA_024364735.1. Classification (NCBI taxonomy): domain Eukaryota; kingdom Viridiplantae; phylum Streptophyta; class Magnoliopsida; order Zingiberales; family Zingiberaceae; genus Boesenbergia; species Boesenbergia rotunda. The sequence goes on along the minus strand of JAGFNQ010005201.1, from coordinate 41,877 downwards.
GAGTTAATTGACTAACAGAGAGTAAATTAAAAGATAAATTAGGTAGATGTAAGACAGAGGATAAGGAAAGCAAAGGAGTAGGATTGATAGTGCCAGACCCACGAACACAAGATGAAGATCCATCAGCTAGAGTAACGATAGGAGTGTTAAATTTGTGTGAAAAAGTAGAAAAGAGACTAGAATTAACTATCATATGATCCGTGACACCAGAATCAATGACCCACTTAGAGGATGAGAAAACAAGACATGTGTCGTAGTTACCTGAATCGACAATAGCAGTGACAGAGGAAGATGAGGACTTAGGACTTAGCGATTTTTGATATTGAGAAAACTTGGCAAATTCATCTGTAGAAATAAGAACTGATTTATCAAGGGCATCATTAGTAGATGCAATATGAGCCAAGTGTTTTTGCTGATTTTTTGTACTGAAGTTTTCTGCACTCAAACTTTGTATAACCCGGCTCAAACTTTGTATAACCCGGCTTACGACAATAGTTGCATATAATACCACTTGAATTTGACATCCGAGTTTCAAAGTTTTGCAAGTCTACTCCTGTGTTTCCATTGTGAAAAGTTACTTTTTTAGACACATAATTAATATTACGACTCACCAAAGCACCACTAAGTCAAACAGGTATGGAATTTTCTGTACGGAGAATACGGCTAAACACATCTTATAATGAGGTGATCTCAGATCCAGAGAGAACTTGTGATTTAGTAGACTTGAAGTCCGGAGATAAGCCAGCAAGGAAGCTCATGATAGTCATCTGCTCTCGTTGGCGTTGTTGAACCTTTATATCAGGGCTAAAGGGCAGCAACATATTAAACTCTTCATATGTTTTTTTGAAAACCATAAAATAATTAATCAGAGGCTCATCTTGTTTTTCCACACAGTAAAAAACTTTGCAAACCTCATATATACGGGTGATATTCCCTTTTCTAGAATACAAAAATTCTAGATAATCCATCAATTCTTTAACAAATTCACAGTGATTGATTAAACCAATTACCTCATTATCAATACAATTCTGAATCTGAAGGAACAAGCGAGCATCCTCTCTCAGTCATGTTTGCTTCTAATCATCTTGTGGAGGATCATCAGTTAAATGCCCATCCTTGTCAATACTTCGTAGATAAAGACGAACAATTTTACTCCAATCCAAATAGTTTGAACCATTTAACTTATAATCCGTAATTTTCAACATCACAGGCACCATATCCATCACAATAGAGGGTTTATTTTCTACCATAAAATTTTATTAAATGAAAGAAGAATCTAAAACAGGCACCGTGATATGAGAAGACCCTGGTGGTTCTAGTTTTGGCAACTGCATCAATTCCTGGGCAGATTTGGTAGCGACAACAAAGAGGGAAGAAGACAACACTGGAGGATATGGTGATGTACGAAGCACGATTTGCACAAACTCAGAAGGCGGCGTCCAATCCGATCACACAACAATAACTGCAGTAGCAAGTCGTGGAAGAAAGAGAAATCGGAGAAGAGATTCCGAACCTCAAGTACACTCATCCGTGCTGGAGGTGGACGACGAGTAGATTGGGAGGTGGAAGAAGTGGCTCGACGAATTTGGTTCCCTCAGCAAATCCGAAGAAAACGTGGAAGGTTGGCTGCACTTGTTCTAAGTTGAAGTATCTATCATCAAATAACGATCTTTGGAAGAAGAAGTTTCTTGAGGAATTTACGTCCGGGAAGAAGCAACCTCGCGTCGGGGAAGAACAGGAACGCCAAGCGAGTTCGCGCCAAGGAGGAAGCGAGGCGAACGACGAGCTTTGTTTGGGTGACAGCGAACCCTAGCGGCGACGCTCGCATCAGGGAGGAAGCAAGGCGGACGACGAGCTCTCTTTGGGCGGCAACAAACCCTAGCGACGACGTGTGCTTTGTTTTGTGTGAGGACATTGCTAATGTACAACGAGGCTGCGGCCGAGTAAAGGAGAGGGCAGTCGAGGCGAAGCGGAGCAGAGACTCAGATTGAAAGTTACGAGGCAAAAAAAAGCAACTGAGGAGGAGAAAATTGCTAAAAAAAATAGAGGAAAAAAAACGAACCCTAAATTTGCTCTGATACCATGTTATTAATCAAAGAATTCTTAATCATCTATTGTAAGATGTAAGACCTATTTATATATAAAGTTAGAAGTCTATTCTAGGAAATATATACAACGTTAGGGGCCTATTCTAAGAAATAAATTAGGATTCTATTCTAGGGAGTAATTTGTATTTTAGGTAAAATACAAATCAGGGTATATATTTATATTTATATAGCTAATACAAAGGATGAAAAAAAAATGAAGGGATGGATAAGTATGGTTAGATGGATACACAAAGCTCTCGCCATCGAATCAACCCAATCAACCCACCTAGCCTGTTTGGCCTACTCATTCTAAGCTTTTCTCTCAGCCTTTTCAGCAAGCTCTCTCTCAATTTTTCTGGATAAGATTTTGGAGTTTAAATTTTTGGTTCTAATAAAATTTTCTTTAAAATTTGTTATATTGCAAGTATCTCTTAGAAAACACTAAAGGCATAAATGATCATTAACATTGTTTTCAAGTATGTATATGAATGAACCATCAAAAGATCAACAAAGGAAAGCAGTACTTAGAAAAAACAGTTAATGGAGGCCAAAAAGGGAAATTGCTAACAAGGGATTTACTTTTCTGTGGTCATTTGGATGGATCCGGTTTGCAGCAACTGGATCAACCTCCTTCAGCCGCTCAAAGCTAGCAATTTCATCAACTCCACAGTTTTCTGAACCGCAAAAGTTAAAACAGCAAAAAAGGGCAGTAAACATGGCAAATACTGCTTCTAAAAGGATTCGCAACACAGAACAAATGAAGCTATCTCATATCACCTCGAGGTTCATCCAGTGAGCAAACTGCCACATCTTCCACTAGATCATCCACAAGGAATGGGCTCACAAGAGCCTATCAAACAGAAACAATACTTAGAAGAAACTAGACTTAGAATGCTAAGATGAACGATTTTCTAAAATTAACGTACCTGGATGTAGTAATTCGTACCCCCAACGACAACCGGGAGGCCCTCGCGTAACAGAACGTCATCTATAATCTTTGAATCGAAAAAATTAAACTAAGAAAAGACAAGAATGTACGTAATATCCTATTGCATAAAGCGCATATAAAAACACTATAAAAATCTAAGGACTTACTGGAATCGCGAGATCACGGAAATCTCTGGAAGTGAATCCAACAGACGGATCAATACACCCTAGCAGATGATGCGGAACTCCTAAAGTTTAAACAAGAGAGCTTCTTTACTGCATAAATTTTGAAGAGGGTTAACGAACCACAACTTACATCGTTAGGGTAACGAGGAGGAAGAGAGCAAACCATCGCGTTCAGAGACGGGAACTTTGTTAGTGAGGACGTCGAGGCATCGGTATACTTGCATAGAGTCGGCGTTGACGATCTCCACGCCGGATAAGTGTGAAGCGAGGTCGATGGCCAGCCGCGACTTCCCTGCCCCAGTCGCTCCCATCACAACCACCACCTTGTTCTTGCTTTTCACACCTTCTTCTGTGCGAGTCCCAGCGAATGGGATGCACTCGTCGGGATCGACCATCGCCTCCTCCTCCGGCGGCAAAGGGGCTCCGTTCGTGTCCGGCATCTCGGCCCTCGACATAGCAGTTGCAGGAAATCGGAAATCAATCAGCCGGCATGTGTTTTTATTATTCGTTTAAAACAAATATTATAATCCGATTAATATCTAAAATATGAAGTCTTCTCTTGCATGTGATTTTTTTTTTAATTTTTTTAAAAAAAAAATAACTTTGACCATGTCTTCAATCAACTTTATCTACCGAAATTTACCATCGCAACCTTTCAATCCTCGAAGACCTATTTAGATTTTTTTATATCATGTCTAACATTTAATTCTTAATGACTTATTATGTTAGCAAAAGTTATTAGCTTGGATATCATAGCTAATGTATGGGGAGAATGAGTATACTAATTTTGTCATGTTTTGATCTTTAAATCTTATATTGACAACACTAACGCAAGCCCGAATACTGTGGCTAGTATGTCGAGAGGATGGACATACTGACTTTGTCAGATTTTAATTCCCAGATCTCATATTGATAATATTCACGTATTAATCATCATATCATCCCATGAAGAACTTAATGACTTATTATGATTTTTATCTACCTATCATTATGTCCGATCTTTCATGATCATCCTCGTTATTAAGCATATGATTAATCGTGTGTTTATTTGACTTTTCCATAACTACGTAATATTCATCAAACATTAAAATTTAATTTCAGAAATGGATCGATGGGTTATAGATAA